>CM062806.1:843314702-843894702 GCA_031772625.1 Pinus tabuliformis | reverse complement strand
CCAAAAAACAAACATAGCCATTTTTTGCAAAAGAGAGGCACAATCTGTAATAAATATTGAGGAGGTTGTTTAAGCACTAGTTCGGTAACCTTATACAAGAACATAATTTCCAACTTTGATGTGATCCCTAACTTGGATTGTTACTTCACTAAGAAATTTATCTCCTTGAAGATGAGATTGAATAATATATTGAAAAAACTATCTTTTTACCCTTTTGCCTAGTCCATTAAGCCTACTAGACCCATGTTCGAAAGTTAATTTTTACCTACATCCCATATATAATGAGTTGAGCGTCACCAAACAATTGAAGTGAATGTATATCAATTTCTACCATAATCCTCAATAAGGCTACTAGGGCATACAATTATGCCCACTTGTTCAAGTTATGGCCTATTGTTAAATGCAAAGAGAAGAAACAAGTTTATATTGATATAACAGTACCCAAATGTTGCATGTACTAGGATTGCCTTAGAGGCCTCGTAAAAAAAATCCCCTTTCTATGTCTTCAACAATTTCCATTACCCAAACCTAATTAGGGAATTTCCTTCTCTTGTTTCTACTTATTCACTCAAAGAAATATTTGATTATACAAAACAACTATAACACATTAGATTATTTGTCCTAAAACATAGCTTCATTTATTGTTAGACATAAAGCCTAGTTTATGATCAAAGGAAAATCTCTCATTGCCTTAACCTATGGGTTCATCCATCTACCATTTTTTGAAAGCTTTAGTTGAATTTTGACCACTCTAGAACGGTAATCCTCCGATCAAAATTTATGCACTAGACCAAAGTTCAACATAAAAATGAAAACAAAGAAGAAGGTGATAAACACATTCATCTTATTCTCTACATAGAAAGCATATAACGAGACCATACCATGCTCTCTCTTGGAGCACTTTCCAATTCGGGACTTTGTTTCTAAAGACATCGAAAGGAATAGTTAAATTTTTGAAGGGGGGTTTATTTTCCATATGCTCTTATAGCACCAATTTGGTTCAAATTGAAGGTCATGCACAAACAGAGAAGTATATTCGAGTTCCACCATATAGTTGCATTAATGAGATCCTTCAATGAGAATAACATGTTATGTCTTGGCTTCAATTGTTATCTCTTGTGTATTTGCCCTCCATTCAACTACCAAACCACCTACCAGTTCTAGATCCTTAATTTACCTTTAGTCCTCCCAATATTTTCCCTAAAATTTTGCACTCCTCCATAATGGCCAATAAATAATCAATAAATCATCCTCAATCAACTCATAAATATCTAGATATGACTCTATTGGTCATCCATTGAAGCTAAGACCCCTATACTTCTGAAATAAATATAACACCTCCTTTAACTTCTCCTTTGTTACAACTTCCATCAATAGCTCATTTTTCTCATCATTGCTAAATCTAGAAAATTTAGATGCTAAATTAACAATCTTAACTATATTTGTTATACCAAGGAATTTAAACAAAATTTGAAGTGACATACCCCTTCTTTAACAATATCTTTTAATTTGGTTACCTTTGAATGATCCTCTTAATATTCTAGAGGGTATTACTAGCCTTCCCCAATGCTTCATATACTAGGATTCCCTTAGAGGCCTCATAAAAAAAAAACCATTGTCATGTCCTCAACAATTTCCATAACCCAAACCTACTTAGGGACTTTCCTTCTCTTCTATCTACTTGTTCCCTCGAAGAAATATTTGATTCTATAAAACAACTATCACACATTAGATTCTTTATCCTAAAACATAGCTTCATTTATTGTTATCCATAAAACCTAGTTTATGATCAAAGGAAAATCTCATTGCCTTAACCTATGGGTTCATCCATCCACCATTTTTTGAAAGATTTAGTTGAAGTTTGACCACTCTAGACCGTTAATCCTCCAATCAAAATTTATGCAATAGACCAAAGTTCAACATAAAAATGAAAAAAAAGAAGAAGGTGATAAACACATTCACCTTATTCTCTACATAGAAAGCACATAACGCGACCATACCATGCTCTCTTTTGGAGAATTTCCCAAGTCATAACTTTGTTTCTAAAGATATCCAAAAGAATGGTTTAATTTTTTAAGGGGCCTTTATTTTCCATATGCTCTTATAGTACTAATCTTGTTCAAATTGAAGGTCATGCACAAATAGAGAAGTGTATTCAAGTTTCTCCATATATTTACATTAATGATATCCTTGGATGAGACTAACATGTTATGTCTTGGCTTCAATTGTTAGCTCTTGTGTATATGCCTTTCATTAAACTACCAAACCACCTACAGGTTCTAGATCCCTAATTTACCTCTAGTCCTTGTTAGGAGTTTTATTCGTTGTTCTAAATCCACTAATATTAAATTATCAACCAAGGATCGTAGTCTTAGAGTCACAATGTGTATTGATTCAGATTCAGAGTTAAGTACAGAGTATTTGATTTTCTTTCTAAAAATGTTGAAGTAAATAATCCTATTTACCCTAATTCTATTTTATTCAAACCTTTTAATAATAATCTATCTACTCAAAACAATCCAACGTAAACATTATTGAGCACACCATTTTGTTCTGTAAACAGTATAGCTTCTATCTACAAAGAATCACACTTTGTTTATTAACCTAATGTTATAGCTCCAAATCTCACTCTTATGGTTTGTGATGCTGCACTCATGGCCTAGGGCAACCCCTCCTTCCAGACCTGGTCCAAAAATTTAAAAAACAGTGTTTTATTCCCTATACGTGACATTGCCCTGAGTTAAACGCGTGTACACGCGGGTCTGTGTATACCCAACCCGCGTGTATGTATTAAAACACTTAAAAAAATAAATAATTCCTCATTTTCGGGCGGAGATCGCGGGTTTTACCTGCTGATCACCTGTTAGTGCCCGTGGCCCAACTGTTCCCAACCAACTCCCAACTAAAAAACTACTTTGGAGATGGTATTAAAAGACATCAAAGGGAAGGCCTAAGGGAGAGAAAAAAGAAGAGCAAGATTATTATGCTGAGATTTTCCCCATAGACCAGGTCTGAAGTCCTTGGTGCCTTCTGCACTTCCCCCACTTTGCATAGGAAACCCTTGTTTCCATGTGTATTGGTGATCATCCATCCTTTATATCACCATTGAGTAAGACTTGGAAGGAGCTCTTGTTGGAGGCTTGAGGCTGGAACGAATCTGGGAGGAAGCTTTGCTTGGAGCCTGCTGAAGGTGTTTCAGGTGAAATCTTTCCGTTATATGTACTTTACTTGCCTTTATATAAAGAAACACGTCTTGGTTCCCAAAACAATCTTTCTTTATGCTTATGAGATTCTTGTCTTGAATTCTTATGCAAGTAGTTACTTAAAGATTTTTATAACTAACTTTATAGCATGAAGATGGTTTTCATATAAGTATTTGTCCATGTACTGTTGTGTTCTTTGATTTGTTTGTTTTACAGGTCAAAGAAGAAGAAGGGAACTCCAAGAAGGGTTTGGACCCTAAAGGCCTTCTCGAACGTAGGACCTTAGGTACGTACCCTAAACATTAGAATTTGCTTAAAGTGAAGATAATGGTTGTGTGTGTGTTTCTTTGAATAAGCAATTTTCAGTCTGGTAGAGTCTTAACCCAAAGGACCCTAGGGGTACTTTCCCTTCAAGCACCTAAAGAACTCAATACTTAAAGAACTCACCCACTAACATTGAAAAGGCTCACTTACCAAATCCTAAAGAATTCACTCACCAAACCTCACTTCTTACTGGTCAATATATTGAAGCATATGAGAAATCACTTGTTTAAGCAAAGAAATTGCAACTACAAAGTGCTTGCTACAGGCTACCCTTATAACTCAGAGCTTAAAAACTAAACCAAACAAATCAATCTTCAAAACACTAACTTTTCTTGACAATGAAATCACATTGACATATTGTTTTCATTCTGTATTTTTGAGGTTGAGGGATTAAACACATAGGACAACATCAAAACCACTTTGGAAGCTAGGATCTAGCCCTACCAGCTTCAGAGAGGGATCTCTCTATTTGATTTAGCTTTGTTTTATAGATAAATTTTAGGCTAGCTATGATTGTACTTGTTTGTTTGTTTGAAAGGTTGGTTGATTTGAGTGTTATAATTCCATTGGGCTATGGAGTCTATAAACTAAACTGGAGTTTGTTCATCAATTTTTTAAGGAGTTCTCACAGGGCAAACTAGGTGCAGTAAATGGATCTTTTCAGAGTTTAAAGGGATGGTGGAAAGGTAGAAGGGTAAGGTTTCAGTAGAGAACAAAGATAAATTAAAAATTCTTTATCCTAACTTCAGAGTAAAACATAAAAATTAACAACAGCCAAAATAAGGCGCTCTCGATAACGAATCTTATTTATCATAGTTTTTGTTGATTAATTCATATTTAGAAAATTAGAGGAAAGAAATAACAATGGTTAAACATATAAAGACAAGAAACACATCACCATTGAAGACACCACATGAATCCTGTAAAAGGTCCCTGTCTTATTGATGCTCCAGTACCTCAAAATTACAATGTGCAGCAGAAATTACATTCGGAAATCAACAATAATACTTCAAACTGTGAAGTATTTATACGAAAAATCGCAATAATTCTTTACAAAAACAGTTATCAAACTGACAATGTATTATTAGCCTAATTACAAACTAATATCATCTAATCTTGGCAAAATAATAGTCCACGTAGGCTGTTGAGGAAAGCAGTGGCCCTGTTTGGGTGGTTTTTTGTGGCTGAGTCATTCAAAACAGAGTGCAATGCTGAAATGACAATTGTGTTGGGTGTTGCGTTGGCGAAAACTTTCATTGCTCCTGAGTTACTGCTTAGTCTAGAAAATCAAGCAACTCTTCCCATCTCTTTTCATCTCGAACTCTTAACTTTGTCACCCTGCGATAGATTTCAGCTATCTTGTATACTTAGCAAAAGTTGGTTTCACGGTAAAGATATGTTTTACCTCATTCTGCATGTGGAAATCATTTTACATAGTCTCCAAAAACGATTTTGTTGTCATACTTCCTCTTATCCCGCTGAAATTGGTGTTGCTTTTGGCTACCTCTTTCATTTGCTGGATGTAGTCCTCTTGAGTGATCAACTTGTCATTGATAACATAAATACTGGGAAACCCCTTATGCATTAAGGTTTCAATCCTGTTGGTAAATCTGTTCACCTGTAGCTCCAAGGTCTCACACTTTTCCTCCAACTGATCAATAAGATTTATTTTGGTCAAGACATTCTTTACTTCCAAAATGGTAGCAGTTATGTCACTGATTCCCACTTCCTCCAATGGATATCTAGATTTTGAATTTAAGAACCTGATAATATTGGCAGCTTCAGTTGGCATTTATCCCAACTTTTCCCTTCCTTGCACAATGGTTTGAGTGGCCTTCTCTATTAACTCTTTCTGTTCAAATATAATCTGAATCAAAGGCCAAATTTCATTCATTAAGTCAAGTATGTTCATCAAGATTGTTTCCTTGGCTTGGGCCAAGGTCTAGCCAATACAAGTGTCTCTCTCTACCTAGCGCAGCTTTTCCAAAAGTCTTTGATTTTTGTCTAGTTCAGCAGCCTGAGCAGCTTCAACTTTGGCCTTCTAGACTTCCACAGCTTTAAGTTGGTTCAGTAAGGACTCAATCTCCTTTGATTGCAAGGACATGTTTTGCAGTGTCTGTGCTATTTGTTCAACACTGGGAGTCTGAGTGGAAGTAGAAGGTGTAGTAGTCCTTCCTATGGAGGGTAGTTGAGAAAGAGGCACAACATCCAAGGGAACAATTGCCATCTTCAAGCTGTCTTCCTTCTCCTTTATCATATTTTCTAACTCTTCTTCCATCTGTCTAATTTGTATGTTTTGATCAATAAGCAGTTTCATCATGTTAGCTTTTTGAGCTTCACCCTCTGCAATGTCCTCGGTCATTGGATCCTCTGTAGTTGGCAACTTGAGTTGTTTCCTCAACGCTGCAATGTCCAAGTTTTTCTTCTTAATAATTTCGTCAGCAGCAATGACATCCTTAGGGTCATACCCTATCTTGATCACCAAGTCTTCCAAAGACTTGATCTGGTTGTCTTTGGCCAAGGAGGAGACCTTATCCATCTTCAATTGTCACTATACATTTGCAAAAGAGACTTGCAATTTAGATAAAGGCATAGCAGTGTTGGTGAGAGTGGAGGATATCATTTCACCAGTTTGTTTATGCATCTCCATTTGGTCAATGGGATGTATATCTTTTGTATTGAACTCAAATGTGGTGCTTGTCAGGCGGAAAGAGTCGATTGTGCGGACACAACCAACCTCCCTAGGAGCCTAAGACTCTCTAGTGACAAACAAGACAAACAAGAGCAATCCTTCTCTAAACATGCATTTACTATATAAGAAATCAAGTGTTTAGATCCTACCTGTAGTCCAACGCTGTTGTAGCAGTCCAGCTCCGCTGATCCGGATGAGCTCCTCCTTCACTTTGAAACCTGCATCCACTAACAATCAAACGATTAAATAGCACTTGATAATCTCATAGAATAAAACATATTTAACACATAGACCAAGGAGTACATGAAACAACTCATAAATAACAAGTTATTGAGAAGAATGGACTCATTTGCATTAATAGGTAACAAAAGGAACAAATACAACCTGAGCCTTGGTGTTGTGCAAGTCCCTCCCAGGGTCCATCAAGAGTTCTCCTTTACTTTGACAAAGCTCACCCACTTCCAAATAGAACAAGCAAAGATGGCAATCTCTCCTCACAAGCTTCTAAATGGGAGTCCTAATTCCTGCAGCATCTACCCTTAGAAATGTTTAGCTTCCAACCTCTCCTCCCTCTGGCCCAATGCCTGTACTTATAGTGCTCAAGAGGAAGTTAATCAGGTCCACCATCAATGGGATAATCCCCTCTTTGGATGGGATAGCTCCTCTCTTGATGGGATAAGTTCCTCTTTGGTAGGGGTACATGAACCATCTGGAGGCGCTCAATACACGTCGAACAACCTTCTAGAATGCTCTAGAAATGACCACAAGTAACTTTTTAAAGATGAAACTTGCGCATTTTGACCTTTACAGGGGGACGCACCTGCCCTTTTACATACAGAGCGTCCAAGGACGCAGCTTTTGTGAACATTGGGTGTGTACCCGCAGGTAAGGTTGAGAGAACCTGCGTACCCAGAGATAAATACATTTATAAAGACTTTCTCTCTTTTTGGAGTTTGACATGGAGAGCAGAGGCATAAGACTTGCCTAAGAGGATAGCATGACTGTTGATAGAGCCATACTAACTGTAAATAGTCATGGTGACATTTTTTAGTGTAACAGATTGCCCCCTAAAGTGCGAAGCCTGTAATAGATTAGGGTTTTGTATTATCTAGGAAGGGTGAAGCGCTTTATCATTTCAAGGATTATCTCGTGGAGAGCCTGGTCAGAACCTGCAATTTTCAACACAAAATACATGTATAAGATTATATCATCACTGAGGTAGGCATTCCCATACTCAGATCAAAACTTTAACTAACAGACTAACTACTCTGATATAGGAATGATCTTGTAGTACATCATAATCATAGACTTTTGTAGACACAGTATGGGCCCAGCCATCTGTTTATGATTAGTCTACTTAGATAATGAATACAAAACTCCTCGCAGCCTGGATGGTGGAAACTAGATCCAGGGTCTTCATTTCTACTTCCCGAATTGGTACGATTCTAGCCATGTGAATAAATGAGTTGATGTCGAACATGGTAGAAACCACTTGATTACCAGTCGATGATGTAAACTGTTAACAAGTGTGAGAGAGACCACCAGTAATTTCAATGGTTCTCAAAGTACCCAGTACAATCCATGAGATGTGAATGAATGAGTTGATGTCGAACATTTCACGGAATCCTTTGATCGAAAGTCAATGATGTAAACTGACGTCAAAGGCGAGAAACCTGCCATTGATGCATGCAGACTTCAAGGTACTGACGATTTCTAAGTCATCTCTCTAGATAATTTGCTGATGTCGATAGAAAGCGACCCGTTGCAGGCAAGCCCACAACACGAAATCATTGTTCAAGTTGAAGAAATGTTGCTGTAAGGACTGACTCAGGGATGGTCAAATGGATGACAAGTATTTTGCAGATGAAAGTTTTGCTTGCAGACCTCTTGAACACATAACGACACGACAGATGGTTTGGTGATGAATGACTCAAAGTTAATCCCCGGAACCTGGATGAAGTCTTTTAAAGTGATTTGATCAACTGTGAGGTAAAGGATTTCCCAACCCAGGTGAATGAAAAGTGTCGTGTTCAAGAGTGGTAATAAAGTTTCTTCTGAGACAAAAGATAACAAATAGGCTCATTCTTCTCTCTTTTCCCCCACCATTTCTGGCAAGTACCTCTTTATTTTTTAACAAGCTTGAGGAGGATAACATATGCTTGATTATAAGCTCATCCTTCGGATGAGTCCAACCTAGTTTTGATTCGAACCCTAGGAAGGAGTGGTTCGTTCCTGTTTGTAATTGAACAGGTCCTTTACTGTGAAATGTTTAACGAGTCCAGTATAGGAGAAACTCGGCGTTTTTCAATTTTAGAGAGTCTGAAAAACTTAAGAAGACTCCAGGTTGAACTTTTTCGTAAATTTGTGTCCCCCAAGCCCGAAAAAGTATAAAATAATACCTGGGGGAACCGCTTGATCTTGCGATCAAGGAGTACTTTCATAATTAGTGTCACTGACCTGAAAAGTAAAAAGCGATCAAGGACACGTCGTTTATTTCCAGTATCGAGTTTGAAACGACAAAACCCGGCAATCTTTTCCTATTTTTACGGTCAGAAAAGAGCTATAAGAGGACCGTCTTTTAATTCCGTTTTAACGAGTGTAAAAGAAACGCTCGGCAATCTTTTCATGTTTTAGGAGTCTGAAAAGGGCTTAAAAGAGAACTCCAAGGTTTCACTTTTTCGTAAGTTTTAACAAGTTCGAAAAAATGACAAAAATGTACTCATAGTTTTCACTTTTTCGTAAGTTTTAATGAGTTCGAAAAAATGATAAAAATGTACTCATATGGCCGACTTTCAATTTAATTTACGAGCAGGAAAAGACGGAAAGAACTCGGCATTTTCATTTGTTTTACGAGAATGAAAGATAGTAAAATAATCTCGGTATTTTCATGAGTTTAACGAGTCTTGAAAATAACTGAAATTGACTCGAGATAGGTTTCATTTTTACAAAAGCTTGAAACAGAGAAAAACTATGCTTCAGAGTAGTTTCATTTTTACACAAGCTTGAAACAGAGATAAAACTGTGCTTGATGCCCCCTAAGCATAACTGCTAGAGCGCATGCCCCCCAGCTTCATTTCATTCAACTAAGTACAAGCTGGATGGAATGAAGGTTCATGAACGAGATCATTTGAAAGACTCGACCTAAAACTATAAGAAAATTATGCAAAAAACTGAAATAACTAACCTAAAAACTTAACATTTATAAGATCGCGTCAATCTCTCGACTCAAGTAGAGGAGGATTTGTTTCATTTTTTAACGAGCTTGACACAGGAAAAGAACTATGCTCGGATTCGGTTTCATGTTTACGCAAGCTTGAAATGAAAAACTATGCTTGTTATAAGTCCACATGCCCCCAGCATAATGACGCAAATCAAGGTACATGCCCCCCAAGCTTCATTGCATTCAATGAGGTGGATGGAATGAAGCTTTACTTTCAAGATCTTGGAAAGAATTGTGGGAGGTGTTTCATTTTTTAGTGAGGTTGACACAAGAAAAGAACTATCCTCAAAACCCTTGTTTCATTTTTTAAACGAGCTTGACACAAGATAAGGAACTATGCTCATAACTACTCTCTACAATCTACCTAACAAAAACTTTACTCTAAAAACCTTGATTCATTTTTTAACGAGCTTGACACAAGACAAGGAACTATGCTCAAAATCCTTGATTCATTTTTTAATGAGCTTGACACAAGACAAGGAACTATGCTCAGGACTACGCTCTACAATCTACCTACTTAACCTACCCTTATTTCATTTTTTAACGAGCTTGACACAAGACAAGGAACTATGCTCAAGAAGTTCGCATGCCCCCAGAATAATGATGCAAAGCGAGGTCCATGCCCCCCAGGCTTCATTGCATTCAACTAGATGGATGAAAGGAATGAAGGTTTACTTTCAATATTTAACTTGAAAAGGGAGTTGTTTCATTTTTAAGGAGGTTGACACAAGAAAAGAACTATCCTCATACCTGATTCATTTTTTAACGAGGTTGACTCAGTAACAGGAACTATCCTCAAACCTGATTCATTTTTTAACGAGGTTGACTCAGTAACAGGAACTATCCTCAAAATCATACTTTCTAAAATTTACCTACATATCCTAAAATCTAGCTGATTCATTTTTTAATGAGGTTGACTCAGTAAAAGAACTATCCTCATACTAGCCTGTTTCATTTTTTAACGAGGTTGATACAAGAAAAAACTCTCCTCGTACCATCCTATTTCATTTTTTAACGAGGTTGATACAGGAAAAAACTATCCTCGCACTCACTGATTCATTTTTTAACGAGGTTGACACAGTAAAAGGAACTTTCCTCACAGCATCCAGTTTCATTTTTTAACGAGGTTGAGATAGGAACAAACTATCCTCGCAACACCCTGTTTCATTTTTTAACGAGGTTGGCACAGGAAAAGGAACTATCCTCGCTACATCCAGTTTCATTTTTTAACGAGGTTGAGACGGGAAAAAACTATCCTCGTCCCTGATTCATTTTTTAATGAGGTTGACTCAGTAAAAAGAACTTTCCTCACAACAGCCTATTTCATTTTTTAACGAGGTTGATAAAGGAAAAAACTCTCCTCGTACACTGATTCATTTTTTAACGAGGTTGACACAGTGAAAGGAACTTTCCTCGTAATAGCCTGTTTCATTTTTTAACGAGGTTGATACAGGAAAAAACTCTCCTCGCAACATTGATCATGGCTTCCAACTGGAAGAAAGACATGTCAATGGACACACCTTGATCATGGCTTCCAAGAAGTCTTCATCAGAAGGAAGAATACTTCTTTGGAAGGAACACATGTCAAGGGACTCAAAAGGGATAAGAACATCGTGTTCAAGTAATCCCATAGAGTTTTCCATGTCAATTACCAGATCTAAATCAAAGGAAGATGAGCAAACAGTGAGAGGCTCACTGACATCGGTAACTGAAAACATGGGACCAGTTGCCACATAATTAACCCGTGGCAGGGTAGATACCACTTTAGAATCAGGAACATTTAGGGGTGTCATATTGTTGGTAGTTGAGACAAGACTAGGGAACGAAAGCTGGTCTACAGTCACAATACTGCCATTGTGAGGGAAAGACATCACGCGAAAGAGTGTCGATACGACAGCTTTCATTGCATAAACATAGTCTCGCCCAAGGAGTAAATTGAAATCCAAGGGACCTCGAACTACCATAAGATCAATACAGACAGTTTTACCTTCCAAGGTAATAGAAAACTTAGGAAGGATCCCTAAAGGTTCACTAATGGTTCTGTTAAAAGCTTTCAGATTCTGCGTAATAGGCGCAAGCTGAGGGGAACCCAAAGCTTTCCAAACAGTTGAGGATAAAATACTAACAGAAGCACCCTCATCTACCTGAGTACGATGTATGTCCCTACCACCAGCCTTGACAATGATTTGGAAAGGGATGGAGGAAGGAAGACGAGGTTCTGTCAGTCTATTCCAATCAAAGGAAAAGACCTCAGTGCTTGGAGGGGGTTTTGTAGAAACAGGTGAAGTGCCCCCCGGCATAGAAGAATCTGATGTAACAAGAAGAACCTGAGCGGTATGAAATTTACTCTCCAAAGGGAAAGTGTGATCGACCGAATGTGAAATTGAATCGACCACTTGATCAACTAACGGATCATCAACCTGAGTGACATGAGTTTCACTCTCCAATGGAAGAGTGTGATCGACCGTACTTGAATTTAGATCAATCACTCCGTCAGTTGACGGTAGGTTGGGAGAAAGTTTACGGTAACTAGTTGGAAATTCTTGCTGTGGAACAGTAAGGCTTTCCAACAATGTTGAGGCTTCATCCATGTGAGGGCAAATGTGAGTTTGATGACTCCCTTTGCATAACTTACAAGGAAACCTAACTTTACCCTTTTTCCCAGAAACCTGACTATCACTGGTTGATGGATCAATGGAAAGTTGATGAGATTTTTCTGACCATACTTCCAAGACCTTTGGAATACCAGGACAATTGACAAGGAAGTGGTCACCCTTACAAAGCCTGCAAGGGTATTTGGGTTTACGATGCATGTCGGAGTTTTCCTCAACACCACTAACACTTACAGTCGTGGTTGGTTGGTTGACTTCTTTCTTATCTTGCTTCTTCTTCTTCTTCTTCTTCTTCCCTTTCTTCTTCTTCTTAGCCTCCTGGTTACTAGCATCAAGGTTTTTACCAGGCGAAGAGGAAGAAATGGAGGAAGAAAAATTAGGTGAAGAAGGTAAAGGGTCAACAGAAGGTTGGTGATGTTGAGATGGTGAACTCTGTTGAGGTGAAGCATCCGGTTGAGATGGAACAATTGGAGTATTTTGGGCCAACGAAGTTGAAAATAACCATATCGGTAAACCTATTGTAAATCCAGGTAATGACAAGGTAGCCATATAAGGAGGACCAACATTTCCAAAGTAAGGAAAAGTACTAGGATTCTCATTAGGAGGGGTTCCTAGGTTGGTAAATTCCGGAACATTTGCCATTATATTCAACTTCAGTGAATTTTATTAATAATTTAAAACTAAAATTAACAATTCACAATTCACACCTAACAATTAAAATTCACAATTCACACCTATGGTCTCTAAAACTAAAAACAAACAAATTAACACGCGCTATCAAATCTAGGAGTCAAACCATACACAAACAGTAGCCTTCCGGACCGAAAACACTAGTTGGTGATGAAGCCCAACATCGCCGAATTCAGTACAGAAGTGGTGGGTGGAACAGTTACCCCGGCAACCTACTTAATGAATAGACTGGACCAAGTTCCTCCACTTTAACCGTCTCGAGTGAAGTGAACCCCCCAGAAAATCCAAGTGAGTCTAGCCGACGTCTGCTCCAGGTACAGTGGGATCTTCCCTCCACCGTCACCTTGGGTAGAACCCTAAAGATAATGGTCACTAAGGTTACCAACAGCAACAAATGCACCTGGGGGAACAGTCTACACTCCGACAGCACGCAAGGGCAGAGTATCAAGCTCAATCCCCTTGCCAGCTCCTTGACAATAATCCAAGGTTTACCGACAAGTGACCCCTGGCTCCTCGACAATGGTTAATCCGAGGTTTACCGTTTGTAATACGTGCGTGTCTGGCGTCGTTCCCAACGAGGGAGGATTGATCCCCTCACTGGTTCGGACACGAGCTCGTGCTTCTCCTTTAAGAGGAGCTTTCCCAGAGTACAAATGAAACAGTTGGATTTATCCTACCACAAGATGAGCTACTTGTTTGGTTTTGCTGTCTTGGAGAGTTAATTACTCTCCTACTCCAAGACACTAGCCTAAACTATGTTGGTGTTTCAGAGCCCTAGAAATGTAAAAATTACTAGATGAATTTTAATTAAGCGTTGTGTTATTAAGGCTGTTATTACTCAAATGGGTAAATGGATATGAAACCAATGGTGTTATGACCCGACTCAACTGAATGCAATCGAATATGATAATGTAATCTTTTCAATTCGATGAATCCTAACTAAAGTAAGGAGAGAGTTTCCATTCACTTCCAACAATGCAAAAAATTGATCACTAAGAGAAAATATAACAAATTCTCTAATGCACTAATTTCATCAAGAAAAACAAATGCAAATCAATTCCAAAATCTTTTTTTGTATTTTTATTTTTGTGTAAATTCAAATCAAAGAAAGCTGATCTAAATCTACGATTGATTTTTCAGAATGTAAACTATGCAATTGTAATCTAAGCACAATTCACTTGAAAAGTATGCAAATGTAATCTATGCACATTTTTCATTCATATTCTGAAAATGAGAATTCTAATTATACAAATGTGATCTATGCAAGAGAATTCTCAAACACAAGACGATTCTAATGTGATCTAAGAACCAATCAAGTGCAAGTTGAGAAAATTGGGTGAGAGTTCCAAAGATCAAAAAATAAAAACACTCAGAGGCGATTAACACTCATACACAATTTAGACTGAGAGAAACCTCCAAGTAATGACCAAAGGAAATCAAATTAAGAATTTCTCAAAAAAGAGACTCAAAACACCCAATTGATGAAAGCTTAAAGCAAGAATGCTAATGAAACAAGCTTAGGTGAAGATCTTTGACAAGAGACTAATGGATCTGGGCAGTAAAAACTAAGAAAAAGCAAAATCTAAGAGAAAAAATGCAAAAAATGGAATTTTCTTAAATTTTAGCAGGGGACGCAGGCAACCCGTTAAGACAGGTGCAGGCCCGCTCTGTGCACACAACAACAGTGCGTACAGGGACGCACTGTGCAATACTCAGAGGGTGCGTCCTACTGGAAAATTCAAGAAAAACTAAATTGAATCTAACCCTAAGCTAACCCACCCACAAACAAAGTCACAGAGCCAAAAACCAGAAAATAAATGACTTTTCTCAGATCAAAGTTGCATACAAAGGAAAAGACTTTCACATCAATGGATTCCCCAGTATGGTCGCCAATTTGTCAGGCGGAAAGAGTCGATTGTGCGGACACAACCAACCTCCCTAGGAGCCTAAGACTCTCTAGTGACAAACAAGACAAACAAGAGCAATCCTTCTCTAAACATGCATTTACTATATAAGAAATCAAGTGTTTAGATCCTACCTGTAGTCCAACGCTGTTGTAGCAGTCCAGCTCCGCTGATCCGGATGAGCTCCTCCTTCACTTTGAAACCTGCATCCACTAACAATCAAACGATTAAATAGCACTTGATAATCTCATAGAATAAAACATATTTAACACATAGACCAAGGAGTACATGAAACAACTCATAAATAACAAGTTATTGAGAAGAATGGACTCATTTGCATTAATAGGTAACAAAAGGAACAAATACAACCTAAGCCTTGGTGTTGTGAAAGTCCCTCCTAGGGTCCATCAAGAGTTCTCCTTTACTTTGACAAAGCTCACCCACTTCCAAATAGAACAAGCAAAGATGGCAATCTCTCCTCACAAGCTTCTAAATGGGAGTCCTAATTCCTGCAGCATCTACCCTTAGAAATGTTTAGCTTCCAACCTCTCCTCCCTCTGGCCCAATGCCTGTACTTATAGTGCTCAAGAGGAAGTTAATCAGGTCCACCATCAATGGGATAATCCCCTCTTTGGATGGGATAGCTCCTCTCTTGATGGGATAAGTTCCTCTTTGGTAGGGGTACATGAACCATCTGGAGGCGCTCAATACACGTCGAACAACCTTCTAGAATGCTCTAGAAATGACCACAAGTAACTTTTTAAAGATGAAACTTGCGCATTTTGACCTTTACAGGGGGACGCACCTGCCCTTTTACATACAGAGCGTCCAAGGACGCAGCTTTTGTGAACATTGGGTGCGTACCCGCAGGTAAGGTTGAGAGAACCTGCGTACCCAGAGATAAATACATTTATAAAGACTTTCTCTCTTTTTGGAGTTTGACATGGAGAGCAGAGGCATAAGACTTGCCTAAGAGGATAGCATGACTGTTGATAGAGCCATACTAACTGTAAATAGTCATGGTGACATTTTTTAGTGTAACAGTGCTCTTGTAGTCCGCTGCTAACTTAGGTTGTGAAGTTTGGGCCTCAAGGAAGGACATTTGCATTCTGCCATGTTCAGTATCATATACTGACAGAATTCTGCTTCCAGAATTGGTTGTAGGTGTTGTTCTTCAATATCTCATTTCTGAGCTTTATTTCTTTGTACATGTCAAACATTGTTTCCTCCTTCTTTGTCTGGACAATGTGTGTTTTCAGCTTGGTCTCCTTATGGCCTTGTGAAGATGAAGGTCCAGATTGAGAAGTGGTGAATTTCATGGTTGTTGGTGGAGAATCTGTGATAATGATGGCTGCTTGGTCTTCCATTTATTTATCTATTTCTGGTTTGTGAGTCACCTTGGCCCTCTTTCTGTAACTGATTCTAAATTCTCTGGCTTCACCCTTGTTGTAGATGAAGGCCCTTCTTCTCTCTGCCTTTTGTTGTATTTATCCTGAGGAATAGGAGTCTATAAACTAGAAGTGGAAACTAGCTGCTCTTCAGCTTCCTGCAGAGTATTTTCTGCCCACTCCAATTGATTTGCATATTGTTCTATCTCTGGCAAGCTAGGGTTAGTAAATGGATATTTTTAGAGTTTAAAGGGATGGTGGAAAGGCGGAAGGGTAAGGTTTCAATAGAATAGAGAACAAAGAGAAATTAAGAATTATTTATCGTGACTTCAGAGGAAAACATAAAAATTAACAACAGCCAAAATAGGGCACTCTTGATAACGAATCCTATTTATCACAGTTTTCGTTGATTAATTCAGATTTAGAAAAATAGAGGAAAGAAATAACATCATTTAAACAAATAAAGACAAGAAACACATCACCACTGAAGACACCACATGAATCCTGTAAAAGGTCCCTATATTATTGATGCTCCAGTACCTCAAAATTATAATGTGTAGTAGAAATTACATTTGGAAATCAACATTAATACTTCAAACAGTCAAGTATTTATACTAAAAATCGCAATAATTCTTTACAAAAATAGTTGTCAAACCGACAGTGTATTATTAGCCTAATTACAAACTAACTTCATCTAATCTTGGTAAAAGAATAGGCCATGTAGGCTGTTTAGGAAAGCGGTGGCCCTGTTTGGGTGGTTTCTGTCGCTGAGTCATTCAAAACAGAGTGTGACGATGAACATACAATTGTGTTGGCTATTGCGCTAGCGAAAACTTTCACTACTCTTGAGTTACTGCTTAGTCCAGTAAATCAAGTAACTCTTCCCATCTCTTTTCATCTGGCACTGTTAACTTTGTCACCCTGCAGTAGATTTCATCTACCTCTGTATACTTAGCAAAAGTTGGTTTCACGGTAAAAATATGTTTTACCTCATTCTGCACGTGGAAATCATTTGACATAGTCTCCAGAAACGCTTTTGTTTTCATACTTCCTCTTATCCCACTGAACTTGGTGCTGCTTTTGGCTACCTCTTTCATTTTCTAGATGTAGTCCTCCTGAGTGATCAGCTTGTCATTGATAACATAAATACTGGGCAGCCCCTTTTGCATTAAGGTTTCAATCCTATTGGTAAATCTGTTCACCTGTAGCTCCAAGGTCTCACACTTTTCCTCCAACTGGTCAATAAGATTTCTTTTGGTCAAGACCTTCTTTACTTCCAGAATGGTAGCAGTTTTGTCACTGATTCCCACTTCCTCCAGCTAATATCTAGATTTTGAATTTAAGAACTTGATAATATTGGCAACTTTAGCTGGCATTTCTCCCAGCTTTTCCCTTCCTTGCACAATGGTCTGAGTGGCCTTCTCTATTAACTCTTTCTGTTCAAATATAATCTGAATCGAAGGCCAGATTTCATTCATTAAGTCAAGTATGTTCATCAAGATTGTTTCCTTGGCTTGGGCCAAGGTCTAGCCAATACAAGTGTCTCTCTCTACCTAGCGCAGCTTTTCAAAAGTCTTTGATTTTTGTCTAGTTCAGCAGCCTGAGCAGCTTCAACTTTGGCCTTCTGGACTTCCACAGCTTTAAGTTGGCTTTGTAAGGTCTCAATATCCTTTGATTGCAAGGACATGTTTTTTAGTGTTTGTGTTATTTGTTCGTCACTGGGAGTCTGAGTGGAAGTAGAAGGTGCAGTAGTTGTTCCTATGGAGGGTAGTTGAGAAAAAGGCACAACATCCAAGGGAACAATGGCCATCTTCAAGTTGTCTTCTTTCTCATTTATCAACTTTTGTAACTCTGCTTCCATCTGTCTGATTTGTATGTTTTGATCAATAAGCAATTTCATCATGTCAGCTTTTTGAGTTTCACCCTCTACAATGTCCTTGGTCATTGGATCCTCTATAGTTGGCAGCTTGAGTTGTTTCCTCAATGCTGCAATGTCCAAGTTTTTCTTCTTAATAATTTCTTCAGCCGCAATGACATCCTTAGGGTCATACCCTATCTTGATCACCAAGTCTTCCAAAGACTTGATCCAGTTGTCTTTGGCCAAGGAGGAGACCTTCTCCATCTTCAATTGTCACTATACATTTGCAAAGGAGACCTACAATTTGGATAAATACATAGCAATGTTGGTGAGAGTGGAGGACATCATCTCACCAGTTTGTTTGTGCATCTCCATTTGTTCAATTGGATGTATATCCTTTGTGCTGAGCTTAAAGGTGGTGCTCTTGTAGTCAGATGTTGGCTTGGGTTGTGAAATCTAGGCCTCAAGGAAGGACATTTGCATTCTGCCATGTTCAGTATCATATACTGATAGAAGTCTGCTTTGTGAACTGGAAGTCTGCTTCTAGAATTGGTTATAGGTGTTGTTCTTCAATATCTCATTTCTGAGCTTTATTTCTCTATACCTGTCAAACACAGTTTTCTCCTTCTCTGTCTTGACAATGTGTGTTTTCAGCTCGATCTCCTTATGGCCTTGTGAAGATGATTTCCAGAGGGAGAAGTGGTGAACTTCATGGTTGTTGGTGGAGAATCCGTGATAATGATGGCTGCCTGGTCTTCCATTTCTTTATCTATTTCTGGTTTGTGAGTCACCTTGGCCCCATTTCTGTAACTAATCCTAAATTCTCTGGCTTCACCCCCGGTTGTAGATGAAGACCCTTCTTCTCTCTATCTTTTGTTGTATTTCTCCTAAGGAACAGGAGTATGTAAACTAGAAGTGGAAACTAGTTGCTCTTCAGCTTCCTGCAGAGTATTTTTTGCCCACTCCAACTAACTTTCGTATTGTTCTATCTCTAGCCTAGAAGTATGAATATAGGGGGTATTCTGATTATCCACCCTGAGCTTTGAAATGATGCCACAGGGGTCATAAGACCATGTGAAGCTCAAATTGAACTTCATCTCCTTCAATATCTTATCTGCCTCCTCCCCTGCAGTTCTTGTGTTGAATATAAATGGGCCTACCTATGTTTTAATTCTGAACTATGCCTTCTTCTTTGCTACTACGAAGTGGATTTCATCTGAGTTTAATGTTTTCCTAATATATTCTAATGCAAAAATCCTCATTGGGAGGTACTTGGGAATCTTGTATGGGGCCAACTCACATCCATAAACTCTGATCTCTATATAATTTTGGTACATGTACCAATCTTCGGTCTTGGCTTGATCTGATAGATGTAGTATTCGTTTGATTTCCTCACTGATCCTGGGCTGCACTGTACTATAGAGAATGTTCATGGCTGAATGAATAAAGTCTTATACAAATTTCTTGTAGGTGAATTCTTATTGTTCCTTCATGACCAATGAGGTCCAAAAGATCACTGGTTGTTGGTCACCTGCATCATCCAGTTTATGCAATACAAAGATAAACTTGTCTTCTTGATAATAGATGAACATGTAAATCAAACTAAAGTGTAGCTGAACACCTGCTCTGTAGGAAACTTGATGAACTACTCATGAATATTGTCAGCCAAGAATTGACTGAAATTGAAAATAGTAGTGGGCTTGTTGTCTGTGGAAAATGTGGAAAGGAATCCTAAGATAGGCTCATCCACCCATTGATCATAATGATAGCCTAGAATATGAGAGAGGATGGAAATAATTTGTTTGGCCTGATCAGGAAAAATGGAAGAAGGATAAGGTGGATTCTTCTTGGGCAATTGGGCATTCTCTAGCAGGAAAGTTCAAATATCTTAGCTCTGGTATCAAAATCCAACTTTAGATAAAGTTGGGTGAGGGCTTCTAGGGAGAAAGGAGTAGCATTTTACACAGAAGGGGCCAGCATCACTTGGTCAATTGATTTGGCTGTGATGGTGAAAAGGATGTCACCTGTAGGTGCAATTATAGTTCTTTGGGTAGGGACATAGCAAGCTTGGCATCTCCTAGTGAATTTTGGGGCTTGGAAAGTCACAGGAAAAATATGGTGGGGAAGTTTTGACTCCCAGAGGCCTATCTCATCCATTTTATCAATGTGTTTTTTCTCTAACCAACAATATAATTCAAGGAAAATGTAGTCACATAGTGTTTCAGTGATTCGGTAATCTGTCTGCCAATGGTGTGTGATCCAGGTCAATAGAAGGGGGAATGAATGGGTTAATGGCCTAGTCCTGGGTCTTAGCTTTAGGAGGCATGAATGGAACAATTTCTGAGCAAAATGGATAAGCAAAGGAGGCTTACCGGGATTTGAAACAAGAGCCTGTCAAACGAAGAGAACAGAGAGATCGGGGAATGTCGGGATGCTGGTGGCAAGGATGCTTTGATAGAGACTACAACAAGAAATTATGAATATGAGAAAGATAATGAGAAGCGAAAGATGTCAATGACGAGCTCTAGGTATTTTAAACATCGAGGCAGAGTTCCGTTGGAAATGGCACAGGGTCATTACTAAACAGTTACCTAGGAAAATTAAATGTGGAATGGGTATCAAGGGGGAAAGAATTTAATTGGACCAACAATCGGGACAGGTGGCGGGCAAAGAGCGGCGAAGGAAGAGTGGTGGGGGTGTGGCAGGAGCGGACGCGGGATGGTGGTTTCCGGAGGGGGCGATGGGCAGTAAATGGTATTAGCAGGGGGGTGCGAAATCACAGGGAGGTGCCATGTAAGGAGTAGGGCCCGACGGAAGAAATTGCCTTTCGGAACCCCTCGACGGTAAAGGGAGAATGCGAAGGGGGGGCCCAAAAAGAATTATGGTCATGGATGAAGCGGTGGACCAATCCTGAAGCGTCGAGGCAACATAAATTTAACCACAAACGACAAAATGCTTTGTCCGCTAGCAATTACATAATTTTATTTCCAAACTTAGGATAAAGGAAAAAAAAGTGAATAGGGAAATGAAATACTTATCCCCGCACACATTTATCCTCCAAACTTAGGATAAGGGATTAACAATAAAGCTTTTTTGAAAAAGATATTGCATAACATTCACTTTTCTTCACTTTCCCTATCCCAAACTTAGGATAATATTTATGCATGCTGACATTCAAAGCAACCCACCAAATCTGCCTACCCTTAGCTAAACTAGCATTTTTTATTTTAATCTCTAGGGTGCACTTCGACTAGCAAACACGTTCTCATTTTCTTTTATGCAGAAAGAAAAAGTATCTAACCTATCCCTTATTTCTCTGATTGACCCAGATTAAACTATTGGGTCAATGTCATTTTCTACCTAATTAATGATTTATCCAGATTAAACTATTGGATAAACCTTCATTCTCTATCTAATTTGCATAAATTCAAAGAAGTCTAGTCATGATTAAGAGGTATGACTAAACTTTAAAGCAAGTGATTGTGGCATTTCGAACAAGCTGCACACAACTTTCTTTTACAGAAATGCAGCAAAAATTTGTATGAGTAGTGGCATTTAGACTTGCACACTTTTAGTTTTATTCTCTTTATTATTTTCTTTCTTTTCTAGTGGGGTTTAATCTTTTTCTCTTTTTTTCAATATTTTTTTTTTCTCTTTATTCTTCTTCTTTATACCCTCTTTTCATTTTTTATTCTATTTTTATTTTATTTGGAAATCATTGGCAGATTGACAAGTATTTATAAAATAAGATTCCTGATATACATCACTCAATTACCTTTAGATCCTATAAATTATAGGACCCTAACACATACAAATTACAAAATGCGTATAAACTATTTACAGAATTAAAACCATGCGAATGAAAGCAAAATTCAATTAACACACTCTGATGCTAAAACAGAGAATCCTATTCTAATGAAAAACATGAACACTAGATCTAAATCTCGGGTCACACAGATCTACTACTTTTGACTTGAGAAGCAAAATGCATATCTATAACTATTTCCACACCAATGAAATTTAACGCAAATGTTATCTAGATAAAACTCAGGAAATCGAATCTTAAATTAACATTATCAAAATAAAACTCAGGAAAATTGAATCTTAAATTAACATTATCAAAATAAAACTCTGGAAAATCGAATCTTAAATTTAACACTATTAAAATAAAACTCATGAAAATTGAATCTTTAAATGAACACTATCAGAATAAAACTCAAGAAAATTGAATCTTATACTAACACTATCAAAATAAAACTCAGGAAAATCCTATACTGATGCACATCAAACTTCAATCCCAATTCAACCCTTCCCTTATTGTATTGTATATGCAATCAAAGGAATGTGAAACTAGATATATCTGAGCATTCATATGTAAACATGACACTACAAGGTTTAGAAGCATGAAAAGTATAACTTAAATTCTTTCCAAGGTTTCAATTATAAACTCAAATTAATAATACTTCATAAACACTTATGTATGACAGGATTTCACGAAGGAAACA
Source organism: Pinus tabuliformis (assembly GCA_031772625.1). Lineage (NCBI taxonomy): Eukaryota > Viridiplantae > Streptophyta > Pinopsida > Pinales > Pinaceae > Pinus > Pinus tabuliformis. Next base: position 843,872,306 of record CM062806.1, on the reverse strand, counting down.
ATGATATGCCAAAACCATTACCGAGCAAGACCTTGATTGCTTATGTTAAACGAGAAATGAGATTCACTTCTGTCAATTCAGATCTACGACAACATAATGTGAATTTAAGTACAAAATTGATCTAGAAATTCAAAAACCTGATCAATAATTCTTCACACCAGATTTCCACTACAAACTAGGTAAACCAACACAGTTCTAAGATCTAAACTAATTGTAAGACTCATTTCCAGAGGTGGTGGGCCCTTGCCACTCCTGGAGCAAGTTAGATTAACTCAATGTAAATAAAATTTAAAGCACGACCATCATACTCACAGGAAAACTTAATGCTGGAGTTGAATTAGATTAAAGTTCAAATGTGAATACAAATGGCATACTGCAATCTCCTGACAAAGTATTCCTTACAAAATTAATCAATAGTTTTTCATCGCTAGTTGAACACAAAATGCATCAGGCCTTAAAAGGACAACCGATGAAAATTAAACTTAACTAGTTACTCTATACATTTCATAGCAAACAATTCTCACATCAAACTATTATGGGTTGTATGATATCCTTCTCGTGATTGATCCTTAGTTGGGGTGCGTTCTGTTTTGGAAAACACTATCCATCTTAGGTATGAAGACGTTGGTATCCGATAAAACAAGATATCTGGTGAACCGTTGATTGTTGTATTACGTACAGAACCATGGAGAGTCGTTGAACACCAACTACTTAGTTGAGTATAGAATCACAAAACAAGATTTAGGTACAGAATGGTGAACAACGCTTTGGATGATGAGGTGTCTATCTCCATGTGTCTTTATCCAGATGTTGAAATTCCAACTACCTGTCAACAGATTTCAAGTCTACAAGTCCAAGTGATAGATAGAAATAACCCAATAAGCATGATCTTATGAATCTACCTAAACTTAATCAAAAACACTAAAAATAATGCTAAGTAAATGTTTTTACCTCCAGTCACAAAATGTCAAGGTTTTGTTAGTGAAGGTGTAGTACAAAAAGGTAAAAGGAGAGTAATATGTAGGTAAAAAGAGTAAATACATGGGTGCATATGGGTACAAAGGTGGGCTCCAACATCCCCCCATGCCGAAACGAAGGCATGCCCTCATGCATCACCAAAAAGACAAAATTGGAGGAATCGATACTTCAAACTCTTGTTGCTTTAACTAAAACCTCCAAGCCATGATTAGTTGTTACTGAAGCTTTTTGAAAATGTAGGGCCAGCTTCTGAACATTATGTTTCCTGACAGGTTTTAGTCAAGCCGACTTCCACCAGATCAGTTGTTTGTTCTTCTGCATTAATGCATCCTTTTGAGATATCAGAGAAAGATTGGTGTCCTGGTACTGATTATTTACATCTCGTACATAACAAAACAAAACCTTATACTTGTGTGCGCGCTCCCACAATTTTGTGTTCTTCTTCTGGAGCTTAGACACAAGTAGTTGCAGGTCTTCTTCATCAATAGCAGGGAGTGCTTGAACTGGTGCCGTAGACTGCTAAGAAGTGCTCCAACCTCAAACTAGGCCAATGGTATTTTTATCAAGGTTACAGCCATGTTTCTTATTACTAGTACTCCCACTGAGCGGGTGTTGAGGCGGGGATTTGTTTTACAAATATTGCTCAACTTCATGTGGAATACTTTCTTTAAACAGAGGGGCTTTCATTTCTTCATTCTTCAAATCACGCTCTTTAATGTCCGGGTCAGGAGAGGATAGAACATCAATGGGTTCCAAACTTTGATTATCTGAAATAGGCAACCCCTGTTTACTCATACCCCTGGTGCAACATAGAATTCAAAGAGCGGTCGAGGTTTCTGCTGGGTGCTGGGAAGGAGTAGTAATCTGTTTTAAATCGGTTTGAAAGAGCTTTCGTTTCCATTTGAGGGTGGATTTGACCTTCTTAGCGTGCGGTTCAATGGCCTTGGGAACGGGGCTTTCAACTTCTAGAAGAGGTTCCTTCTTGTCGCCTTCCTGCATTTGTCTAACAAGTTCTTCATTATGCCCAGGTTTGTGTTTTTGGCCCCTTTCCCTTTCCGCTTCTTTCCTTTCCCCGACTTTGGGGCTACTTGCTCATCTGATACACTGGAACTCAACATTACTTCTTGAGGTTTCTCTGTGAGGTTCTCTTCCGTAGAAAGGGTAAACTTTGTTGTTGGACAAGGGTTAGGTTTAGAACTATGAGGAGTCTCATCCTTCAAGCTTAAGTTCTTTGTCATATGGCTAATGAGCCGCTGTCGACCCTTAATTTGTGTCTCTTCCCCTAGAAAATTCTCAATGAGGAAGTCCTCCCAGGACTTCCGCCATTTTCTCAGCTTTGCCACTATTATCATTTTAATCAAACTATGGCGATATGTGGAAATTTCAAGGTTTTTACTGTCAGATTGAGCCCCTCTGGCCAATTTATGCAAACTTTGATGTAAAAAGTAAGGAAAATTAATTCTTTTATTCTTAGAGAAGTGTAATAGCAATCTAATGTGATACAATAAGATAGCAGCATACCCTCCCTCATATGTAACGAACCTTTGCAATATCATGACCAATGAGTACCATTCTTCCTCCAAACAATTGTGTAACACTCCCTTGGACCAACTTAATGTCTGGTATGCAGGCTTGAGAAATTTTGTACAATTTGTTACATCAAAGTGCCCTCCATTGAAGAATAGGTAACCCGTAGGAGACAACCATGTCGCCTTAGTTTGTGCGAAGGCTAGGGCCACCTTATCATTATATCCCTGGAATTTTCTAAGAAACCCCATCCATCCTTTGTTTTCCAGACTCTTAGGGAACTACACGAAGGTGGGCTCGTGCCGGTCGACCAGTTTGTGCGAAGGCTAGGGCCACCTTATCATTATATCCCTGGAATTTTCTAAGAAACCCCATCCATCCTTTGTTTTCCAGACTCTTAGGGAACTACACGAAGGTGGGCTCGTGCCGGTCGACCCCCATTCCTATACGAAAATAGGTCTCAGGGATTTTTCTTGCTATAGAATTAGCTCTCAAAGCCAACTCCTCGATGTCTTGAACATAAATTTACCACATTGATCCTTCGACCCTGTGAAATTTACAAAAGAACCCGTTTCAAAGGTAGAATGATGGTCTGCACATTCATGAAAGGATGAATCAGTACCCAACGACGGTCATACATTCATGGGATGGTTGGAAGGGCATCGGTGAAGGGAATGAGTCTTGGTTGTCTTGATGGCCAATAGATGATCATAATTCGAAATGATAGGGAAATAATCATGGCGAGGGTAAATTAGGGATTGGCATGTATCGCCATAATTAGGGAAGAAGTGGTCATAAAAAGAAATTGATCAGTATAGGAAAAGATGGTAGGATAATGGTAAGTAGTGGAGATAAATTATTACATAGCTTATAATTAGATGTTTCTATTTTAGTCTAAGAAAATAGATAATCACATACCTTGGTCCTAACTGATAGTGATGTTAGATCTTGTAGACAAGAATAATCATGTTAATCTTGATTTTAATCAAAACGTTCCAGCAATTAAGAGCAGTTATGAAAGATTTTTCCCTACAATCCATGTTTGTCACTGAATATTTACATGTTGCCTCTATCCTTAAAATTTCACATTCTAAAACTTCATAATTTATAACAGTACCCAGTTAAGTACGAAATCATCCTGAACTTCATTTGGAAACAATGCTTATTTTCTTGGAATATCTTCATACAACTGGTTGGAAACTTTGTCTTCAAAATATCATGCAGATCCTCAAATATCATCCCATGGATTTTGACCAGGCCTGGGATGATTTTTTCCTAAGGCATTTCACATTTAGAGAGTCTGAAATGTCCTAAAGAAGAGTCCAAGGTTGTACTTTTCTGTACTTATTCTGCTAAGTTCAGAAAAGAGTAATTATATGCTTAGCAGATCCCTAACTACCGTCACCTCACTAGTTTAATGAGCATGAAGTAACATGTGCTTGGTGAATTCATTTTTAGAGATTCTGAACCCAAAGAAGACTCGAAGGGGGTTTCTTTTTCATAAATATTCCACTGAGCCCGGAAAAGAATAATTATGCACTTAGTGGATCCCTAAACTACTACTGTTCCATTTAGTTTTTACGAGCCTGGATTAGTTTCTGCTCGAAACCTTCAATTTTTGAGAGTCTGAAATGTTCGAAGAAGACTCCAAAAGATAATTTTCAATAATTAATCTGTCAAGTCTGGTTAAAGGAATAAACTTACCCAAGATAAATTTCTCCTTTATTCTACATGAGCTGTGAGGAGAACACCTATAAATATGGAAAATATGTCAGCTCACTATTTATTTATACTATATACACATATATACATAAATATAAAAATAAAATTAGTTTGAATGGCCGGCAGAAGCCAGGTCCTTTCCTTGAACTACTTCCATCTTCGGATCTTGCATCACTTGCTGTAAAAATTCCTGGCGAGAAAGTGGTCGGTGGTATAACTTGAGTCGATGGTCATTTACCACGAATGATGTCTGATAAACATCAATAGTTTTGATTCGAACATAACCATTATCGAAGACTTCTTCCACTTCATAGGTTCCTAACCACCTAGTTGAAAATTTCCCTTTGAAGTGTTTGAATTTACTGTCATAAAGCAACACCCAGACTCCAGGGTGAAAGACCTTTTTCTTGATAAATTTATCATGCCATCAATCCCTCTGATCTTGTACTAGCATAGTTCACTAGAATGCGTCCTATTTAATCTCATCCAACTCATTCAGCGGCATCAATATTTGCTCTTGAGCCTCATTTAAATTCATTCCTAATTGAGTGGCAGTTCGAAATGTTTTTACCTGAAATTCAATAGGAAGCAACACTTGTTTTCCGTACACTAATTCATAAGGAGTGTGCCCAGTCACATTCCTCCAAGTGATACGATAATCCCACAAAGCTTCAGGTAATCTGTTAGGCCAATCTCCATGGTGGAGTTGCATGATCTTAGTAAGAATAGATTCTAAGACTTTGTTTTTAGATTCCACCTGTCCGTTTGCTTGGGGGTGGTATGGGGTGGATTTTTGATGCTTAATCTAGTATTGTTCAGTGATGGCCTTCACTAATTTAGATGTGAATTGTGTGCCTTGGTCAGTAATAATCTCTCTAGGCACTCCAAATCTATTGAATATGTCTTCAAAGAGGAAATCCACCACTTCTTTCTCAGAAGCTAAATATAAAGCCTTCGCCTCTACCCATTTCGTTACAAAATCGGTGCAAGCCAATATATATATCTTTTTCCTGGACATGGGAGAGATGGGTCCCACAAAATCCAATTCCCACTTCTCAAAGGGCTCTATGGATATTTGTGTCTAGAGAGGCATATCATCTGAAGAAACTAGCCTCCCCATTCTCTAACAAGCATCACAATTGGATACGAACTTTTTAGCATCTTTAAAAAGTGTGGGCCAATAGTATCCTACATGTAGGATTTTATAAGTTTTTCGTTTATCTGCAAAGTGCCCTCCACGGGGTTCACTATGGCAAGCCTTCAAAACATCGAACATCTCATCTTCCTGCACACACCACCTCATGATCAAATTAGGTCCAGTGCATAACAAATCTCCCTCTATCCAAGAATAATTGGCACTCCGTTGTATGATATTGTGTTTTTCCCTAGTGGACAGATTCTGTGGCAGCTTCCCTGACACCAAGTATTTCGCTAGGTCGGCAAACCAGGGAGTAAAAGTTGATATTGCAAACAAGTCCTCATTAGGAAAATCATCTGGAATTGGTGTTGAGGCCCTATCCTGAGTAATGTTCATTCATGATAAAAAGTCAACAGCTAAATTATCTTGCCCTGGCCTGTTAATCATAGTAATGTTAAATTCTTGTAATAAAAGCAACCATCTAGTAATTATACCATTAGTAGTAGGTTTATTCATAAGAAATCTAATGGTCGAATGATCTATATGAACAAAGGTCTCATAACCGGTGATATAGTGTCTAAACTTGCTAATGGCATGTACAACTGCTAGTAATTCTTTTTCAATGACTATATAATTTAATTCAACAGGAGAAAGATTCTTGCTAATGAAATAAATAGCATAAGGAAAGTTATTCTCCCTTTGTCCCAACATTTCTTTGAGGGAAATGTCTGATGCATCCATGCAAATATGAAAAGAAAGGGACCAATTTGGCCCTCTTAATACCAGAGCAGTAGTCAATATATCCTTCAGTTCCTGAAAAGCATTCTCACAGTTTATATCTCATATAAAATCAACATCTTTGGTAAGCAATTTAAACAAGGGTGCCACAATCTTCGTAAAATTTTCAATAAATCTTCTATAGTACCCTGCGGGTCCCAAAAAGCTTCTTACCTCTTTCTGTGATGTAGGAATTGAAATATGTGAGATTACCTATATTTTCGCAGGGTCGAATTTTATCCCTTTGAATGATACATGATGTCCTAAAACAATTTCCTTAGTCTGCATCATTTTACATTTAACACTACTAAGGGTTACATGTGATTCTTGACATCGAATCAGTATCTTTTCCAAATTTGCTAGAGCTTGAGAAAAACCATCCTCCATATACTGTGAAGTCATCCATGTAGACTTCTACACAATCATGTATCAGGTTAGAAAAGATGGCCAAAACAGCCTGCTGAAAGGTCGTTGGGGCATTGCACAAGCCAAAAGGAAGCACTCGATAAGCATAGGTACCCCACGGGCAGGTAAAGGTAGTATTCTCTTGGTCTTCAAGAGCTATTTGAATTTGGTTGTAACCACTATACCCATCCATAAAGGAGAAGTACTTTTTCCCCGATAGTGTATCCAGTACTTGATCGATAAATGGTAGCGGAAAATAGTCCTGTAAAGTAGCTTTATTCAACTCTCTATAGTTGACACATACTCGCCATTTACTATTTTTATTTGGGACCACCACCAGAGGTGATACCCATTTACTATCGAAAATGGGAAAAATTAAATCTGCATTTAAAAGCTTCTGCAACTCATCTTTAAAAATTTGTATTAGGGTTCCCGGTTGGGTTCATATGCCTATGAGGTTGCCTAACAAGTATCATTTCATCATTTGTATAAATATGGTGGGTGTATGTGTCTGGATGAATACCTTTCATATCCAAGTAGTCCCAAGTGAATGCTCCATATTATTGTTGAAGCATATTCGACACTTGATTTTTCTGTTCTATACTCAATTCGGTGCCAATGTACAACGTCTTTCCATCACCGATTTCAATAGGTTCAGTAGTTATTTCGCTGCTATCTTCTAATGTTGCCATAGTGAATGTTGCAAATACAGCTGGATGACAGGTTTCCTGAAACTCATTGTTGAAAACATGTTGATAGCCATTAAAAGAAACAAGGTAGTTAATACAAGTAATATAAGACAAAAATTGTTGTAAAACATGTCCTTATGTGTGATCCTGAAGTCCTATAGATTGTTCTAAAGTTAATAGAGGAAACATACAATCCTCTTCTCCATAAGGATTTTCTAACCATAAATGTACTTTAGTAGCCATTTGAGCATGTGGAAAGATAGTTAATGTATGATTATGTACCCCATTGGAAATAATCATTTCCCTATGCGTACAGCCAATGACAACATCAACGATGGCTAGCCATGGTCGCCCTAAAACTACTGGGTGTCCAGGCCTAGAGGTTTTTGGGGAAATCACAATAAAATCAATGGGATACTGCCAGGAAGATATATGATTTACCACTATATCTTCTAGGATTCCCACTGGTTTAACAATAGATTTGTCTGCTAATTCAAGCACTATAGGGGTAGGACTAACTCCTTGTAGTTGTAAGGATATCATAGTGTCAACTGTCATGGAATTAATGGATGCCCCTAAATCTACAAGAGTGTTCGGTAAAAGTGTGCCATTAATTTCTATTGTTACCACAGGGTTTCCCGGATCACTGTATTTTAATGGTAAATCATATATCATTTCCGTCATTTGACTTACCACTTTAACGTTCTGATTTTTATTCTTCTTTCTCCCTGGTTTCTTGATACAAAGGTCCTTGATGATTTTGGTATAAATGGGAATGTCTTTTATAGCTTGTAACAGAGGTATCTTTATGCAAACATTCCTTAGTTTTGTCTCCAAATCATATTCTATAGCAGTCTCTATTTTCTTAACAAGTAACCTTTCCAAGTAAGGAGGTTCTTTTAGTTCTTCTTGTTCATCATCTTTTTTATTTTCTGTTTGGTGAATTTTGTCCTCAGATTTTTCTCGAGGGTCCTCCTCTTGAATTATCACAGCTGACTTTTCCCTATTGACTGTTTTCCCTTATCTTAATTGAATTTCATTTATGGGGACAACAATAATAACATAGGTAGGAAAAGGTCGCAATTCCATATTTTGCACAGGTTGAGGAGGTTTATTATTGGGGTTAGAAACAGGTTGTGCAGGCAGCAAAGTAGGAAGAGGTGGATTAAATTATTGTGGTGCCTGTTGAGGTGGTGAGTTAGAGCTTGAGGGTAAAAGTTGGTGCAATGGAGGTGGAGGCAGCGAGGGTTGCTGATAGTAAGTTGGGTTGTACCCTTGCTGAAACAGAGGGATATTCTATGTGTAAGGCATGTTAGGCATGCCTTGATATTGAGGATACAATTGATTTTGGGGCTGAAATGTATTCCCATAAAAGTTTCCCCTCCATCCTTGGTTCCATGGTGAATTTTGAGGTTGTTGATTACTCCAAGGAGGGTAGGATGGCTGAAAGTTCCATGATTGGTTTTGAATGAAGCCTTGTGGATTAGGATCTTGATACATGTTTTGATTTGGCCCTCTCCATAGAGGTTTTTTATTTGCTTGAGATGGGTCATTAGTCTCCATACCACCTTTGTAAATGGCTTGGAGATCAGTAATGACTGGGAATTTTTCAGTGGCATGTTCTAATGCACAAATTCCACATACTTCAACCATATTGATAGGGCATTCCCTTTCCATATGTTTCCGCTTGCATTTAGGACAGAATATTGCCATGGAAGCTCTCTCCTCCTCTTGTTTCTTCTTGATTTTCAGAGTGTCTAGCTGGTCACCAATGGTATTTAAAATGTTTGTTTTAAAGTTTTCCAACAGATTTCCCAGCTCAACCCTGGTAACAACATTAGATACAGATTTCGAATTCTTGGGCACATAATCTCTTGAGTTTTCCCAGGGTCTTCTACCTACCTTGGCCTGACTTCTAGAGTAGGTGCGGCATAATTCAGTTACTTCAGCAAAGGGTTTTTTAGAGACATCACCGACACTCAAGAGGTTAAGTATCTCAACACATTCTTCCCTTAATCCCTTCAAGAAGACTGTCCTAATGGTTTTTTCATCTAGGTTACCCCCTCTTGATTTATGATAGTTGTAGAGGAATCTCTCTAGATATTCTTCCAGGCTCTCATCTTCCATCTGTTGCATCCTAAAAATGTCATTTATATCCCTACTTTTGCAAAAGTCTTGATACTTTTTAAGGAAGACAGATTTCATCTGGTCCCAGGAGTAAATGGTGTGTTCCCCTAAGCTCATAAACCATCTTAGGGATGAGTCTTTTAAGGTAGTAGGAAATAATTTGAGTTAATGTTCATCATTATAAGAGTTGTAACTCCTACACAAAATATCAAATTTGAATATCCCTAGTGATATCCAGGATAGGAAATCCAAAATTTGTTTCATCTTCCTCTGGATCCTCTGATCCGCCTCTTGGTCCATCCCTTCGGTCATTGTTTCCTGCCCCAAATAAAGTTTCTTTTTTATTTTCCTCATTATTTCTATTTTCTCCTCCTCCTCTGTTAGCCATGTTTATTGCAGGTTTAGGAGTAGGTCTTGGAGAATTGACTCGACTAGAGAAGGATTCAACTGAATGAATATTAGTGCTTTTAGGTCCCAAGTCTTTGTGAGGTCCTCCTACTGCTGATTCCACCTATGGAATTAGCGCTAGTTGTGTAACTGTAGTGGATCCCACAATAATTTGTCCTTGTTGCAACACTGTTTGTGGTCGCTCAGCTCCTTCTTGAAGTGGTGTTTCGTTTGTTGATGCCACTTTGCTACTAGTACTTCCTTTTCCTTCCCTGATCCCTGTGTAACAATTAACATGATTAGTTGGTGGTGTTATTATAGGACCAAAAATTTCTGAAAACAATTTTTTGCTATAAATAAACCTACCTTTCTTATCTCTAGGTCTACTTTTACTTCTACGCATAAGAAAAAAAATAATACAAAGACCCACAAAGACAACCATACTTTGGAGCAACCCCTACTAAAGTGTATGCATGGCTCTTCACTCACGTCTTACCGTACACTCCCCACCCTCTGATTGTCCTGCAAATATCTTTGTAACTATGTGACATAAATTATTACCTGAACCAATTTCAACTCCTCGGCAATGATGCCAAAAATGTTAGGAGTTTTATTCGTTGTTCTAAATCCCCTAATATTAAATTATCGACCAAGGATCGTAGTCTTTGAGTCACACTGCATATTGATTCAGATTCAGAGTTAACATAGTATTTGATTTTCTTTCTAAAAATGTTGAAGTAAAGAAGCCTATTTACCCTAATTCTATTTTATTCAAACCTTTTAATAATAATCTATCTACTCAAAACAATCCAACATAAACATTATTGAGCACACCATTTTGTTCTGTAAATAATAGAGCTTTTATCTGCAAAGAATCACACTGTCTATTAACCTAAAGAACTCAATACTTAAAGAACTCACCCACTAACATTGAAAAGGCTCACTTACAAAATCCTAAAGAATTCACTCACCAAACCTCACTTCTTACTTGTCACTATATTGAAGCATATGAGAAATCACGTGTTTAAGCAAATAAATTGTAACTACAAAGTGCTTGTTATAGGCTGCCCTTATAACTCAGAGCTTAAAAACTAAACCAAACAAATCATTCTTCAAAACACTAACTTTTCTTGACAACGAAATCACACTGACATAGTAATTACAAAATGCTTATAAACTACTTACAGAATTAAAACCATGTCAAATGAAAGCAAAATTCAATTAACACACTCAATGAACACTAGATCTAAATCTCGGGTCACACAGATCTACTACTTTTGAATTGAGAAGCAAAATGCATACCTCTAACTATTTCCAAACCAACGAAATTTAACACAAATGCTATCTTGATAAAACTGAGGAAATCAAATCTTAAATTAACACTATCAAAATAAAACTCAAGAAAATCGAATCTTAAATTAACACTATCAAAATAAAACTCAAGAAAATCGAATCTTAAATTAACACTATTAAAATAAAGCTGAGGAAAATTGAATCTTAAATTACACTATCAAAATAAAACTCATGAAACTTGAATCTTAAATTAACACTATCAAAATAAAACTCAGGAAAATCCTATATTGATACACACCAAACTTCAATCCCAATTCAACCCTTCCCTTATTGTATTGTATATGCAATCAAAGGAATGTGAAACTAGATATATCTAAGCATTCATATGTAAACATGACACTACAAGCTTCAAAAGCATGTAAAGTATAACTTAAATTCTTTCCAAGGTTTCAATCATAAACTCAAATTAACAATACTTCATAAACACTTTTGTATGACAAGATTTCATGAAAGAAACGGTGACATGCCAAAACCATTACCCAACAAGACCTTGATTGCTTATGTTAAACAAGAAATGAGATTCACTTTATCAATTCAAATCTATGACAACACAATATGTATTTAAGTATAGAATCGATCTAGTGATTCAAAAACCTAATCAATAATTCTTCACACCATATTTCCATTACAAACCAGGTAAAGCAACACAGCTCTAAGATGTAAACTAATTGTAGAAATCGTTTCCAGAGGTGGTGGGCCCTTGCAACTCCTGGAGCAAGTTAGATTAACTCAATGTAAATACAATTTAAATCACGACCATCATACTCACAGGAAAACTTAACACTGGAGATGAATTAGATTAAAGTTCAAATGTCAATACAAATGGCATACTGCAATCTCCTGACAAAGTGTTCCTTACAAAATTAATCAATAGTTTTTCATCACTAGCTGAACACCAAACACGTCGGGCCTTAAAAGGAAAACAGATGAAAACTAAACTTAACTAGTTACTCTATACATAGCAAACAGTTCTAACATCAAACTATTATGGGCCGTATGATATCCTTCTCGTGATCGATCCTTAGCTGGACTGCATTCTATTTTGGAAAACCGCTCTCCATCTTAGGCATTGATCCAAAATGGATTTTGGATAGAATCCTAAGTTTAAGTGTTCCTCACAGAGGAAAATGAAAGTCCAAGGAAGTTCCTGGAAATAGCCCCATTGCAGAGATCTTTTCATTCTGAATCTACTACAACTTGAATCGGCAAAAATGGACATAGGATGCAGAAGTTATCACCAAAAGAAGATGCCTGATGTTCTTTAGAAAAAGAGGAAAAATCCTCTAAAATGGGCAAAAACCCTTATAAAGGGAAATCGCATCAGACTAGGGCAAAAGAGCGGATTTAAGTGGAAAGGGGAGAAACCCCTGATCGTCGATCCCCGACATATCAGGTCGGAGGCAGACACATATGCGATATCGGGACCCTGGATCTGGCGATTGCAATCATGTGATACGCCGATCGCCGATGATTGGATCGACGAATCGGCATCGGTGATGTACAGAACCCCTGGGCTGCATGTGATGCAATATGTGATAGCGATCGCGATGGACAATCTCATTTATAGGATCGCAAGAGGAATGGACGGCCAGGATTAAATCGGTTCGACGATTGCCGGACCTGACGGATTTCATAAGCATAATTCATAAAATTTGAAATCCAGTAAAAGGGGATTTTCTGTGTATTTACGCATTTCTGCTATAAAACCAAAATACAAGGGAAAACGCCCAAAAGCGATAAAACCAGACTCAAAGGGGAAACAAAGGCGCGATTAATGAAATTTGAGTTCTGTAGGCGGGATTTCGGGCGGGCTTTAGGCGGAAAGCGGTTTTAGGCTGGCTCCACTCGATCCCATACAGTGAATGACGCGTGGCTAGCGGAGGAGAGAGGAAAATTGCCTTTTCGGGTGGGTAACCTCCGTATTCCTAAGCCTCCTAAGATCATATATGGACCGTTGGATCAGAGATCCCACAGATCAACGGTGGAGATTGCGACAGCGCCCAAAAGTGGACCTGAAAGGAATCAAGGGCGGATTCTATAATTTTTGATATGATATGCTTAAGCGATGTGATATTACGCCTAATGGTGGACCCGATAGGGTTATAGGGGTGATTTAATGGATTTTCAGATTCGGAAATCATGTTTGATAGTGCATTTTTCGGAAATTCTCTGTGTAATGGGATTTTCCCAATTTTCGAGTTTTTGCCAGAGAAACGGCCATGATCCCTTTGTAACAGCTCCTAATCATCATGCCACGCTGCAAGCAGGCATTCTATAGGCAATGATGCATTCTACAGCCACAGAGCCACAAAGCCAGGTGGCTAGTCTAACTGATGGGGAGCAGAAAAGCCACAGAGCCACAGAGGGAAGATGATACGCAGAGAAATGGCCAGGGAAGCTGAAAAGCCTGGAAAATGCCTCAAAGGAGACAGAGAGCTCAATTGAGCAAGAAAAACGAAAACAAGCAACGCAGAAAGAAAAAGCTAATGTGTAGAGAAACCGAGTGGAGTCACTTGGAAGTCAAGTGAAAAGCCCAAGAGCTGTCATTTGCAGAGAGTCGAGGGCCAGAAAGCCAAGAGCTTCAGAGCCAGGGAGAGATGGAGTTCTAAGCCCATTGTTCTTGTGTAAAACAGTGGAGTTGATCCAAGAGCTTGTAAAAGAACTTTGCCATAATCCCAGAGAGCCTAGTTGATTGACTAGAGCTCAATGAGATGTAGACCAAGAGTTTTGGGTGAACTCCTCATTAAATTGTTGTTGTATGTGTTTGTTTTACTGCTTCAATTATTTACTGTTATATGTATTTATACATCAGTTTAAGCAAATCAATTCACAACACATAAACAGTTCTAAAACAAACATAAGCATACACCTATATTGTCAAGCACACATTTAATTTTACATTGGTTAATCAATAAGACTTGGGAATAATAAGCTTTGGAAGTGGGAGAGGTTATTGTAAGTTAGACAAGAAGCCTAAGTGCCCCATTTTCAGATCAGGTGGTATCAGAGCTTGAGATTGGTTAACCTCACCTTCAAAGAAGGTTACATCAGAATGCTTGGTTGATAGAGCAAAGATTGATTGTCTAAAAGGTGTTTAACAGTCAAAGGTTGATGGTATGCTTGTTTGCAGACTGACTATTGTTTGAGTTTGCAGAGGTGAAGGGAAAGCTATTTGATAGCTCAGTCCAGGAAGGACAAGAAGGAAGAACAACTGAAGGCATTCTTCTGTTCCAAAGGACCTCAAAGCAACCCTTGAAGCACAAGAGGTTTGTTGCAAAAGGTTGATGAATAAGCTCTTTATTAATCTTGTTTGAAGTTCTTTTGTTCATTGGAATAATGACAACTTCTGCAAGTGAATCCTCTAATTCCTCCTTCATCACAAGACTCTATGATGGAGACTTGAAGCAAAACTTGTTCATCATGATGGACAAGGTGAGAGAAATGTATGAGGATGGAAGGAAGAGCAGCATACTTAGAGAGCAGTTGAATTCCATGAAGGAAGAGAAGCAGTTGCTTGCTGACAGACTGCAGGAAATGGAGAGGCAACTTCATATTGCAAATATGAACCTGAAGAGAATGCATGAGTTGGAGTCACAGCTCTTTGTTGCCAAATAAGCCTGGGTCAAGTATTAGCTTGAAGAAGAGGTAAACCATTCCAGTTTGTCTTCAAATTCTTCTAAGAATGCTTATATTGGTTCATTTGAAAAACATACTAGAGGCATAGGTTCCAAGCTAATGTCCAAGATGGGCTATGAAGGAAAGGGCTTGGGAAAGCATGCACAAGGTATTGTTGAACCAATAATGGTTGAGGAAAGGCCTAAGTATTTGGGTCTTGGCTATGGAGAGTCTTCTGGAGAAAGTTCCAAAGCCGCCATGAAGGACATTGAAACAGTCCCAGGAAGGGGTTTCATTTCATGTCCTCCACCTCAAGAGTTTGAAGATTGTATTCAGGAGGGATGCCATAGCTTGAAACATTAATTGCAGGATGCAGGTGTTCAGAAGCACACACTTGAACCAGAGAGTTGTGGAAACTCTGATAGCCCCGAAGAGATTAATGGTGTTCCAAAGGGAGCCACTTCTTCATTTTCTTCACCTCCTCATGAAGGCAATAAAGGTGAAAGAGGCAAGTATAAATATGTTTCTAAACATTTTCCTTTTGATTATGCAAACCATGGTAAATTTCCACACAAGCATAGGAAAAGAATTGCATGTTCCTTTTGTGGTTTGGATAACCATCATGTTTCTAGATGTTGGAAGAGAATGGCCACATACAGGAAACTTTTGAAGGAAGAGAAGCAAAAAGCCAAAGGTCCATTGGACAAGGAAAATCATGTTGTGAAGAGGATGCATATGTGTTGCACTTACTGCCATAAGCAATGGCATCTTGCTGGAAGGTGTTGGACTCTGAATCCAACAATGCTTCCACAAAAGCTGAGGAAGGTGGAAAGAGAAGATGGCAGAAATGGAAAGGAAGTTTCCATGAATGATGTGTCTCAGGATGATTCACATGTTGATGCTGATGTGCAAACAAAGGAAAGACCTTTGAACGGGATTGGTAAGAAATGGTTAGAGTTCTTTTCCAATTAAGGATTGCATGTCTATTGATGCATCTATTTGCATTTCTCTGATGATGAGATACAAGTTGCAGGTTTCTACCAAGAAGGCGAATGGAAAAAGGGTTGAGTAGGAGACTCACTTTATTGCTGCAACACTATATTTCATTTCAGCTTCGAAAGTATAATGTACTTAAGTGAAAGTTGAAGGATGAAATGCATGCATGAGCATGATGTGCATGAAACAGGGATGTTGATGTTTTCCTTATATGTGAACATGTATGTGTGATTAACTTGCAGGGTTGATTGCTTTGACATGCATGTGATGTAATGTTGACTTGAGGAAAGTTGACTTGGTCTCCAAGAGGGAGATAATAATAAAGTGTTTCATCTCTTGAAAAGAGTCCTAATGGTCTTTTTCTACATGCTTGACTTGAAGGGTCATTTGTTTAAAGGCATGTTTTGTGGGCTTGTTATCTAGTCCATCATTTGTATGCAGATGTAAGACATGGAGGTGTTCACAAGCTATGAAATCTGTTTCTTTTGTTGAAGCAGGAGTTTAGGCCATCCAGTTGTTGTCTGTATTTCTGTTGTTGTTAACAGTTGTTGTTGACAGCTTGTCAAACAGATACAAATGAAAGTTTTGTGGAGCAGATGAACTTCACCTTGGATCAATGATCAAGGCAAAGAAGTTCAAACCACCTTCTATGACCATTTCAGCAGAAGTTCTGCAGGAAGGCAAGGAGGAAGACAATTCTTCCCAGGAAGACCAACCCATCCAGGAAGGGAAGTGGTCAGAGACTTTGGTTCAGAGGCACTATGCAAGGCAAGTGTGTGGAGGCTGAAAAAATAGGGTTCTGTTACTCTCAGGTACTGTTCAGATCAGTATATCAGTCTTTTGGAGACCAAAAGTTCTTTTAGTGGGAAGGCATGATCCAAAATGGATTTTGGATAGACTCCTAAGTCTAAGTGTTCCTCACAGAGGAAAATGAAAGTCCAAGGAAGTTCCTAGAAATAGCCCCATTGCAGAGATCTTTTCATTCTGAATCTACTGCAACTTGAATGGGCAAAAATGGACTTAGGATGCAGAAGTTATCACTAAAATAAGATGCCCTATGTTCTTTAGAAAAAGAGGAAAAATCCTCTAAAATGGGCAAAAACACTTATAAAGGGAAATCGCATTGGACCAGGGCAAAAGAGCGGATTTAAGCGGAAAGGGGAGAAACCCCCGACCACCGATCCCTGACATATCGGGTCAGACGCAGACACATATGCGATATCGGGACCCCGGATCTGGCAATTACGATCATGTGATACGCCGATCGTCAATGATCAGATTAGTGAATCGGCATTGGCGATGTACAGAACCCCTAGGCTGTATGCGACGCGATATACGATAGCGATCGCGACGGGTAATCTTAGCCGTCGGATCGTGAGAGGAATGGACG
This sequence comes from Pinus tabuliformis, assembly GCA_031772625.1. Taxonomy (NCBI): domain Eukaryota; kingdom Viridiplantae; phylum Streptophyta; class Pinopsida; order Pinales; family Pinaceae; genus Pinus; species Pinus tabuliformis. The sequence goes on along the minus strand of CM062806.1, from coordinate 843,855,202 downwards.
ACCATGATTAAATCGGATCGGTGCTTGCCGGACTCAACGGATTTCATAAGCGCAATTCATAAAATTTGAAATCCGGTAAAAGGGGATTTTTCTGTGTATTTACGCATTTCCACTATAAAACCAAAATACAAGGAAAAACACCCGAAAGCGATAAAACCAGACCCGAAGGGGAAACAAAGGCGCGATTAATGAAATTTGAGTTTCGTAGGCGGGATTTCAGGCGGGCCTTAGCGAAAAGCAGTTTTAGGCTGGCTCCACCCAATCCCATACAGTGAACGACGTGTGGATGGCGGAGGAGAGAGGAAAACTACCTTTTCAGGCGGGTAACCTCCGTATTCCTACGCCGCCCGAGGTCGTATATGGACCATTGGATCAGAGATCCCGTAGATCAACGGTGGAGATTGTGACATTGCCCAAAGGTGGACCCGAAAGGAATCTAGGGCAGATTCTATAATTTTTGAAGTTTGAGAATTCGATTTTTCAATGTATTTCCCATGTATTTGGAATTTAGCCCATATGCTTAAGCGATGGGATATTACGCATAATAGTGGACCTAATAGGGTTATAGGGGCAATTTAATGGATTTTAGATCTGGAAATCACGTTCAATTGTGCATTTTTCGGAAATTCTCTGTGTAATGGGATTTTCCCAATTTTCGTGTTTTTGCCAGAGAAACAGCCACGATCCCTTTGTAACAACTCCTAATGGTCATGCCACGCTGTAAGAAGGCGTTCTACAGGAAATAATGCATTCTACAACCACAAAGTCACAGAGCTAGGTGGCCAATCTAACTACGGGGAGCAGAAAAGCCACATGGCCGCAGAGGGAAGATGATATGCAGAGAAAGGCCAGGGAAGCTGAAAAGCCTGGAAAATGCCTCAAAGGAGACAGAGAGCTTAATTGAGCAATAAAAATGAAAACAAGCAGCGCAGAAAGAAAAAGCTAATGTGCAGAGCAGCCGAGTGGAGTCACTTAGAAGTCAAGTGAAAAGCTCGAGAGCTGTCATTTGCAGAGAGTCGAGGGCCAAAAAGCCGAGAGCTTCAGAGCCAGGAAGAGATGGTGTTCTGAGCCCATTGTTCCTGTGTAAAACAGTGGTGTTGAGCCAAGAGCTTGTAAAAGAACTTTTCCATAATCCCATAGACCCTAGTCGAGTTGACTAGAGCTCAAGGAGATGTAGCCCAAGAGTTTTTGGTGAAATCATTAAATTGCTGTTATATGTGTTTGTTTTACTGTTTCAATTATTTACTGTTATATGTATTATACATTAGTTTAAGCAAATCAATTCACAGCACATAAACAGTTCTAAAACAGACATAAGCATACACCTATATTGTCAAGCACACATTTAATTCCACATTGGTTAATCAATAAGACTAAGGAATAAATAAGCTTTGGAAGTGGGAGAGGTTCTTGTAAGTTAGAAAAGAAGCCTAAGTGCCCCATTTTCATATCAAGCATGAAGACCTTGGTATCCGATAGTGAATTGTTGACTGTTGTATTAGGTACATAACCATGGAGATTCGTTGAATACCAACTACTTAGTTGAGTACATAATCACAAAACATGATTTAGGTACAGAATGGTGAACAACGCTTTTGATGTTGAGGTGTCTATCTCCATGTGTCTTTATCTAGATGTTGAAATTCCAGCTACCTATCAACATATTTCAAGTCTACAAGTCCAAGTGATAAATAGTTAGAAATAACCCAATAAGCATGATCTTATGAATCTACCTAAACTTAATAAAAAACACTAAAATAATGCTAAGTAAATGTTTTTACCTCCACTCAAAAAATGTCAAGGTTTTGTTAGTGAAGGTGCAGTACAAAAAGGTAAAAGGAGAGTAATATGGAGTAAAGACATGGGTGCATATGGGTACAAAGGCAGCCTCCAATAGTCCTCCCAATATTTTCCCTAAAATTTTGCACTCCTCCATAATGGCCAATAAATCATCCTCTATCAACTCATAAATACGTAGATAGAACTCTACCGACCATATATTGAGGCTAAGACTCCTATCCTTTTGAAACAAATGTAACACCTCCTTTAGCTTCTCCTTTGTTACAACTTCCATCAGTAGCTCATGTTTCTCATCATTGCTAAATCTAGAAAATTCAGATGCTAAATTATAAATCTTAACTATATTGTTATACCAAGGAATGTAAACAAACATTAAAGTGACTTACCCCTTCTTTAACAATATCTTTGAACTTGGTTTCCTTTGAATGGTCCTCTTAGTATCCTAGAGGGTATCACTAGCCTTCCTCGTATTTGTATACTGGTATTTTTTTTCGTATTTTCATCACCTTGGGCTAACCAAATAACTACTTTTATGTTATCATGTTGCCTCTTCCTAAGCTAGAATTAGTCTCATCCAACCTCTGTACCTTTAGCAATTTGGTCTTGGAAAAGACACCATTTGAATTATTATAATGAACCTTGGAAATATGGGTTTCCATTGCCACTAGGTTAGCTTGAGAGTTTTGAAATTTTTCTTTACCCGAAAGATGGTTGTTGCTTTGGCCTTCTTAGAGTTGGATTGACACTGAAACATCATTGTATTCCATTTCCTTTGATCAATATCCACAAAGTCTTCCTTGTGAAGTCAATGTGGATTAAATTTTGAGGGCCAGGGAGGCTTTGCATCATGTCTTTCTAATTGAATAAAATTATGAAAATGATCAGAAACACCTTCTATTCACATCCAAGATATGTACTTAGCAATAAAAGACACTAACCACTCTCTAATTAGGAATCTATATGGTCTCTTTGCGATACCATCTTTAGCTAACCTTATATTCCTACATGTAGTAGTGATTTTAATAAGCTTCACATTAATAAGGTTTGCCTTTTATAACTTGTGTAAAAATTACAAGGCAAGGGGATCCATCTTATTATTGCTCCACCATGCTTCCCTCTTACTTATAACAAAATTAAGATCCCCTCTTAGAATTACAAATCTCTTTTAGCCTCTAAAAGCATCAAGAAATAATCCCAATGTAATTGTGGCAAGGACTATAAACCCTTATAACAAAAAAATATCAATCCATGTTTGGAAAGAAAACCTTTGTTCATATGGCATTAGGAACATATGAGAGTTCTTCAATGAAAGGTTTTTATTCCAAGTTATGTTGAGACCTTGTGACCTTCCATTTGAGTCTTGAGTAAAGAAATCCCAATTTGTCAAAATCCTTCTCATAGTTTGAATTATTTTAGAGTTATTATGCACTATTTCTTGAATTAAAAGAATTCATGGCTTGTGAAAAACTATTAATTTGTGTATTGCAATTTTTTTTTGGTATGTACCCAAACCCCTCATGTTAAGGGACATGACAAACATTTTACACCTTATTCAAGGCACATATCACTCTAAGAGCCATATGAATTGTCTTTTTCTTCTCAAACCATGTCTCCATTTCCTTTTTCCATCTTGTGTGATGCATAAAACATTCCCTTCCCATATGCCCATTAACCCCTAAATGGTTGACATGACCACGACATGATCTAGTCCCCTCTTTATTCCATATCAAACACCTTTCTTCCTAGCATATATCAAATAATACCTATGGTTTTGAGAGGATATTGAAACCTATCCTTACTCTCCCTCTACTCTACCAATCTTTAACCATTGATCGCTTTGAAACCTCTTTATCATAACTAGATGAATTTTATCTAACAACGCCTATAGTAGGGGTTTTATGCAAGCTATCCACTTTATTTTCTCCATCAATCCCACTAATCCTAATACTATCCCTTGATTTTTGAAAAGAAACCTTCCCTAGAATAGCCATTGAGAAAATTCAGGTAGCATTCAATAAATATTCCTGATCTTGAAGATACTCCCACACAATCGACTTTTGCACCATAATAATATCTTTCAAAGAGAAGGGGGTCTGTTTATGGTTTAGCATTATCTCATTTTCCCATTTCTTGTTGTGCAATGATGCACTCTCTTCATTTTAACAACAACTTGCAATGATGTTGGTCCTTCCTTTTCTTCCCTTAACTCTTCTTGAAAACTAAAGATGGCATTTTCACATGTTGGTCCTTCCTTTTCTTCCCTTAACTCTTCTTGAAAAGTAAAGATGACATTTTCACCTTCCACTTTCTTAGGGTAATCTTGTGAGAAGTATTTTTTGAAAACCTCACTCCTCGCTTTGGAAGAGAGGTGTGGACATTCCCTTTTAACGTTACCCACTATTTGAAAAAAATAAATCTTGAAAGGAATGTTTTGATAATTAATAACTTTAGTAAAAATCCATTTCTAGTAGGCTATTTCCAAAAAAATTGGAAACCTTTATGATAAATCTAACTCCTTACAAAACTGAGATGCTCTATTATTCATCTTGTCCTTTGATTTGTCATCCAAAGCCATAAATCACCCAATATTGTTTCCTATCAATTTTAAAGTGGACTCAAGCCATAATTCACTAGAAGACTCTTAATTTAACCCAAATTGGTTGAGTTGAAACACTTTCAATGATCCAGGTGGATGTTGGCGGCCACCCGCCTATTCCACTAGGACCCCCACCACTGTCTCTTTCAGTTTTTTAGTTTCCTTATTTGTAGCACAGTTTACTATTTCTGGCAGTTTTTCGGGTCGTGAACTTCTGAAGCTGTTTTGAGGCCCTAAACGAATTTTTTTGGGAAAACCGGGGCCAACAAGGGTTATTTGCCAATGTTGACCAGTTGTAGTCCTCGGATAGATATTTCTAACGAGGTATTGTGCGCGTCAAACAAAGATCGTATGCCAAAGTTACGACCTCGGGAAGTTGATGTACCAACTTACCCAAACGAGGCCCATAGTTTTGGTGCTTCATCTCCTAGGGTTAGGTTTTTGGATGTTTAGGGGTTTCAATTGTTTCTCAATAATAAATAGGCCTTCGAATCTCATTGTAACACAGTGAAGAGGCATGTAGCCGCCACATCTCTTCTCAGAGATAAGCTACCATCGCCCGAGCTAGACTTATTTCCATTATGTTTGTAAGCATATTTCAGTATTTGATATTAATGAAATGAAGTGTTATTTCTGTTGCATCTTTGTATTTATGGTTATATTTGTAATTTGTTGCGTTCCTGTTTAAATTTAGATCATTCAATCATGGGATCAAAACTTGAACTCAAAAGCTTTAACAACAGAAAGTAAAGCATTAAGAGTTTTCTCACAATCCCATACATATTTGAAAAGGAAAGTTAGATAGCCTTTCATTGAGATATGGAAGGATAAGTAATATCATAGAGAGGCATCCAATGTCTCTTAATCCAATCTCCCATGGAAACTTTAACAAGAACCTAAACTCGAACTCCAAAGCTTTAACAACAAAAAGCAGTCAATCCATCACCAAGAACCATTAAGAGTTTTCTCAAAATCTCATACATATATGAAAATGATAGTTAGATAGAATTTCACTATATGGAAGGATAAGTAATATCATAGAGAGGCCTCCAATGTCTCTTAATCCAATCTTCCATGGAAACTTAAAAATGAAGCACCCATGGAATTTCCCTACTAGGGCAAACTTTGTGCAATGTATAACTTTGTCCAAGTAAACATTCTTCCCTAACATAAATTAAAGCTTCTCCTTTTAAACTTTAACACAATTCACTCTCCTCTTTCTAATCTTTGCTTCTAGTGTCCTAGATGAAACCTCCTTCATTGCCTTTAACCCTATCCCTAATTTGGAGTCTCCATAGCCAAGCACTTTATAGGTTTTGTTTACACTATCCTCACCCATAGACAAACTATTGTGACACATGTTGGTATCTAAGGCTGATAGTTTGGGAGATCCCTTGAGAAGAGTTAATGGGTAGTAACTTCACTAAGAGGCAGTATCACATTGGATGTTATATATTAAAGGTAAACTTAAACGAATCTCTTGCTTAGAAAGATAAAGATTGGTACCACTAGTATCTACCAAATTTAGCCTCTTATGTGCAACTTGTGAATGATGTGTATTTCCATGGTTTTTTTGGAGAGATTTTATCTTCAGTCTTCTTTGAGATCCTATAACTTCATGTTTGACTATGAATAATCCTACATAGGTGCCCCACACTAATCACAATGGAAACCAAATGACAAGGACCCGACTTAGTGATAAAAAAGGATTAAAAACAACTTACCTTCATCACAATCCCTAATCCTCATGGTATTATTTAGTCATCAAAGTTGTTGAATCAAGAAATTCTTCCATCAAAAGATACATCAACACTTATCTCCTTAATTTGCTAGCTTTTATCTTCACATTATATCTAATTCATGACTCATATCTCTCTCTCTCTCTCTCTATGATCCAACTTAACAAAATATCTATTAAACATCTCTCACTGTGTTGTGAAATCCAAAATTAAAACAGATCCAGGCCATGTGAGTGTTACATTATACTATACATCTCTCATATTAAGTTGTAGAGTGCACTCTCAACCTATTAATGTTTCCAAGAACCATACGATAAATGGATGAATAATCCTATAAGGCCAACATAAATCAATTTGGCTTGTTGGACTTGTGCTAAGTTCTTTTGATGTTGAATGGAAATCAACTTCAAGAAGTGAAAGAATTTTCCTATTGCATACACACATGATGTTTTACATCGACTAAAATTTAAACCTAGATTATTTACCATGGAAAATTTTAAGGGCTAAATTTTGCATATAAATTGATTTTTAATATTTCTTTTTCCCAAAAAAATGATTCTACCTATTATTCACTTGAATTTTATAACATTAAAAATTTTACTCTAAAAATTGCTAAAATTTTCTAAAAACTATATAAAATCCTTATAAATGATTTTTTTTTTTTTTTTTTACAATGTCGGCTACTCATATATTAAAAAAACCTTCTGAAAAGAGATCTAGTACAAGACGGGGGAGAATATGAGAGCTAAGGCACAAAATCGGGTACGCAGACCCGCAATCCTCATAGCTTCTCTTAATTGAAAGCAAAACTGAAAATAAACGGCTATATTGCCTTACATAGGATCCTCCTAACCAAGCAAATTTGCAATGCATAAGATCATGGATAGTGTTGAGTGACCGAGTCTTCCTTCCGGGCGTTGGCTCTAGTCGAGGCTTCTGCCTGTTGGCTTTCTGTAAGAGTGCGAAGATGGTCGATTACCGCCTCCATGTGGATGCAGCGGTCCTTTAAGTCTTCAATCTCCTTTTTTCTTTTTTCCAGCTTCTTTCGTTTGGAGTTTCTATCAGCATGGTAGTCCTCTTTTAACTCCTTCAGCTCTTTTTTCACACTGTTAATCATAATAGTATGCGCCATGCACATGTTGCATTCTTTGTTGTTGAAGAGGTTCCCCATAGGGTCTCTGTTCTGGCCTTGGTTGGATGGCTGGCCTTGCTTATCCGCCATCGAGATGGCTTGAGGATGGATGGCAGAGAGCGCACTGAAATTGCGAAAGCCTGAAGCTACCTTGAAGGAAGCGAGATCACTGAGAGGCTGAAGATTTAAACGAAGGAGAGAGGATCTCAAGAGCCTCGGGAGGGCGTTGCTGAGGAGACCAGGAACACTGTTAGTTAGAAACAGAGTAACAAGAGAAGGGAGGTGGCTTACCCTGATATCAGAACGGAAGGCCAGTGCACACGGAGGAAAGAGAGAACCCGAACTGCGTCGAGACTTTGGGGAGGCTCTTGAAGCTCGAACTCTATTTGTGGAGAGGATGGGAGGCGATCCACATTTTATAGAAGGAGGGAGGTTCCTAAACCGAGAGGGGAGGGACTGAGTGAGGCCGATCTTGGATGGGGCTCGGTCAAAAATCATGATTGCCCTGTTGTCCATACGCATGCCTGAGACATAGGCTTTGCAGTGATTGCAGAGAGGGCCTTCTTTGGAGGAGCGCGGGATCACGCAAACTCTGATGGTGATGATGAGCTTTGTGACACGAAAACGAGGAGATCTCCCATAGTACTTGTTTGTGCAGCTTGGGGATTTGGAAATAGATTCGGAAAGATGGCCTGGGTGATTGAGATGACTTCGCCCTTGAGATGAGACGGCTGGATGCTTTGGCTTACGGGATGTCTCTGACATAAATTTTGTCATTCTCACGAACCTGTCCAAGTCTCCTGTTGACCGCTTGGTTTGCTTGCTGGTCTGCATCTTTGTTAAGATTCCTGAGAACGTGTTTGAAAATCACTTCTCCAAGCGCTCTGGTGTTCTCCATGATTCGATTTTTGATATTGTTGAGAGCCAATTGCTTAAATTCTCTCCCTGTTATCATGGTTGCTATAATTATAGCTGAATCCCCTAGTATCAGAATGTTCTGAAGGCCGAGTTTCTTTGAGATATGTGTGCCCAGGAGGAGGCCATAGGCCTCTGCTCTGTTATTAGACATTTGGCCTAGCCCCCATTCAAAGGAAACCATGAGATTCCCTTGCGCGTCCTTAATGATCCCGCCAGCGCCAGCTTGACCAGGGTTCTTCTTAGAGGCCCCATCGAAATACATTGCAGGTCTGTTTTGTCTTCTTATCCAGTTGTTAATTTCCTCCTCAGTGCCTCGAAGCTTCCAGTCCTGGTTGCAGTTCTTGTCCCTCATATGATTTGTAGGATTTGGTTTAAGATTGAATTTACCCAACCAGACCTTTAGCCTCTCATCGTCGATCTCCATGTCTGTCTGGGTTATCCCTTTAGCTTCTAAAGACTCAACAATAAGGGCAGTAGATTTGGCCACAATGCCTGATATGGTAGGCTTATCATTGTTGAAAATGCAATTATTTCGAGCCTTCCAGATTTGCCAACACAAATTAGAAGGGATGCTGCTCCAAAGCCTGTTCACTATGGGTTTGCCTTTTTTGGGTTGATAGAGTCTTTTGTCCCAGCTTTTATGGAGGGCCTGTATCTGAGGGGGAAGGGCCTCTGAAGTGATTGTATCAGAGAGGAGATTCCAGCATGCTTTGGCAATCGGGCACTCTATGAAGAGGTGAGAGATGGTTTCTTCTGCTAGCCTGCACATGCAACACATAGAAGGCCCCTGAATACCTCGCTTTCTGAGGTTCTCAGCAGTTAGGATTTTACCATGAAGTAGAGTCCAATTGAATAATTTGATCTTAGGGAGGCATTCAGGAGTCCAAACCGCTTTGTGCAGGGGCCAATTGTTTACCACAGAGATGTCTTGAAGGGCTTTATATCCTTCTTTAACCGAGTAATTGCCTCCATTAGGGCCCCAAACGAACTTGTCTTCTTTCCCTCTGTTGGTGGGGGCTGAGCCACTGAGGGAGCATTTGAGTTCATCCCATAGCTTATCTAATTCTGAAGGGAGGTTGAGAGGAATCCAGCCTGCCCAGCGGTCATCATCCCAAAGAGAGATGTCTGAGAGAGAATTGAGGTTGGACTCTGCCATCCACCGATGGAGGGGAAAAAGGTGGGGAATGGTGTCTCTTGCTTGAGATCCCATATTGCTATCTTTCCAGATACTTACTCCTTTGCCATTTCTAGGAGCTCTAGAGATCAAAGGTTTGCAGAGGGGAAGCGATTTCTTTATGAGATTCCAGGTTGGGGTGCCTTGTCTCTCAGTGATGTTTTCTGTTAGGATATTGCTGTTTGAGCCATTCAGATATTTCTTCTTTAAGACAATTGCCCACCAAGCTTCTTTTTCATTAAGGATCCGCCAGATGAGTTTGAAACCCATTGCTAGATTGGCTAGCCTAGGGACCCTGATTCCTAGCCCACCTTTTTCCATTGGGAGGATTACTTTTTCCCATTTAACCAAACTGAACTTCTTCGTATTCTGCTTGCCTCCTTGCCACAGAAAGCTACGCATTATTAGCTCCATATGTTTATGGATGCTTGCCGGGGCTAAGGTGATAGCAAACTGATAAATGGGGAGAGAGGCGAGAATGGATTTGATTAGAATCGATCGGCCTGCTAAATTTAACCAGTGCATTCCCCAATTTTGCAATTTACCTCTGAGTTTTTCGATGATCTTGACCCAGATCCCTGATTTGATTGTTTCTTTAGCCAGAGGCAGCCCCAGGTACATGAAATGGGACCAATTTAGCTGGGCTGGTATTTCCATGATGTAGGATATACGCTGAATGATATGGTTAGGGACGTTCCATGTGTATATCATACATTTATTGTTGTTAAGTTTGCCACCAGAGGCCTGAAGGAAGAGGTCCAAGGCTTTTTTGAATCTCTTCGCCATAATGCATGATGCGCCACCAATGAGAAGGGTATCATCAGCAAACAAGGAGTGGTTGATACCTTTCGACCCTCTTATAATTTCAATCCCTGTTATTACATTTTTCTTCCTCATGTTTTCCAATTTTGAGCTAAGAGCTTCCGCCATGAGAATGTAGAGAAAAGGAGAGAGCGGGCAACCTTGTCTCAGGCCCCTAGTGCTTTTGAAAGCTTTGCTGGGTCTCCCATTAATGAGGGGGGCTGTCCAATTGCCTGAGATGCACTCCCGCACCCTGCTTATGAAGAGCTCGGATAAACCAAGCTTTTTGAGGACTGCTTGAAGGAAGGAATGGTTAACCCGATCAAAAGCGTTTGCCATGTCCAGTTTCATTATCATACCCTTTTCTTTCCTGTTGACACTGCTTTGAATAGCCTCTTGAATGAGAATTACGTTGTCTACAATTTGCCTCCGAGGAACAAAACCACCTTGGTTTTCAGATATGAGGGAGGGGAGAATAGGTTTGAGCCTGTTGGCAAGGATCTTAGTTATGATTTTATAGGACACGTTACAGAGGGAGATAGGGCGGAAGCGATTAAAGGAGTGAGGGTTGGGTTCCTTGGGAATTAAGGCTAAGAAGGAGGATTTCATTCCGCTGCCCATCTTGCCTTTTTGGAAGAAGTTTCTTACTGCTCGAATGTAGTCCTTTTTGATGGTGTCCCAATGAGACTTGTAGAAATCCACCGTGAAACCATCAGGTCCCGGGGCCTTGTCGGAAGCCATGTTGCGGATTGTTTGCTCTATCTCTTCTTCCGTGATCTCTTTGTCCAACTCAGAGTTTTGGGCATCAGAGGTTTTGCATTCCAGCGTGTCAAGGATTTCCATGCCATCTCTGTCTTGCTGATCCTCAGTGAGAAGGTCTTGGAAGTGGGCGGAAGCTGCGTCCATGATTTCCTTTTGATCTTTTATTTCTGAACCATCCACTGTAATTTTATCAATATTGTTTGCAGCTCTCCTCATTTTCAAGCTATTATGGAAGAAGGAAGTGTTCCTATCTCCCGCCTTGAGCCATAGACACCTTGATTTTTGCCTTTGTTCCTCCTCTTCTTTTCTATTAACTTTGTACAGTTCCTTTTGAAGTTCCATCTCTTTGATCTGCTCCTCTTCCGTGTCTTGTCTTGAATCTTTCTCTTGGTTCCACTGCGATAGCTTATCTTGGAGTTCTGATTTGGCTTTAGTCTCTTCGATTGCCTTGAATTTTGCCCACTGTTTTATGGCCGATCTGAGGATCTTTAGCTTGGATTCCCAAATGTAGTGCGGGGACCCTCTGATCTCTGTTGACCACTGTTCTTTTACCAGAGCTCGAAAATCCCCATGATTTTCCCACGCTTTGTTATACCTAAATGGAAGCGGGCCCATATTCGTTCCTCTGTCCAGTTTTAGAACCACTGGCTTGTGGTCTGAGAAGTAACCCTGAATGATGAGGCTTTTGATACCAGCAAATTTGGCAACTATGCTCTCTTGAACCAAGATGCGGTCCAATCTTTCTTTGATGTTGTTTCGGCCTGCTCTCTTGTTGGACCAGGTGAAGCGCCCGTTCTGAGGGAGGAAGTCTACCAGGTTATGGTTTATGATGATTTCTTCCAGGGCGTCCCTTGAGGAATCTGCCAAAAAATTCCCCCCAATCTTTTCTTCAGCGTTTCTTATCAGGTTCAGGTCCCCCCCTAGGAAGATGCTTCGACCTTGCGTCTCCAGTAAGTCTGCCTTAATTGAGTTCCAGCAGGCAGCTTTGTCATGGAATTGAGGAGGGGCGTAAACATTGTAGATAGTATATTCCTCTGTCTTTGTTAAGTTCTGAATGTCTGAACGGATCCACCAACTGCTGTGTTTTTGATTTAAAAGAGTCCATTTTCGCTTATCCCAGATGGTCCCTATACCACCTGAGGCGCCAGAAGCGCTTACTGCTATTCCTTCGTGGGTTTTACTATTTTTTAGGTAGATCTTGAAGTCCTGCTCATTGATTTTGGTCTCCTGGAGGAGGAGGATGTCTGGGTGTTCTGATTTGAGAAGATCACGGACTGCATTGGCCTTGAGGGAGGAGCCCATCCCCCTACAGTTCCAAGAGACCAGATTCATTACTTACTTGTCTTGGGGTGGGATCCTCCTTTCTCTTTTGCTTTCTCTCCGCTTCCTTTCGTCCTGTCCAGATAAGTGTCCATTGGTTGCTGGATCCCAGTGGTCATTTCTTTTGCTGCAGTCTCGTCCCTAATTTCCTTATTGGATTTCCTTCCGACTTTTCTTGGAGGTTCCACCGATGGGTTACTTTCCTTTGCCTTATTCCTGGTTAGGATTCTTTCCACTGTGGTGGGGGGGGAGGGCGGAGGGGAGGTGGGAATAACAGGGGGGGCTTTCGGGGAAGGGGGCGGGGAGGGAGGATCTACCTCGGAAAGGGTTTCGAATTGGTTGGAGGATGAAGGAATGGTCGGGCCAGATTGAGAAGGGGGAGGAGGAGGGACTAAGGGGTTCTTGGAATTTCCATGGGGGGTATTGGGCTTCTTCTTTTTTACTGTTTCCCAGACTTCCTCAGGAGCTTCAGGGTTAGATTCAGAAACATTTGCATTAACTTTGCTACATCTATTGGCGAAATGGCCATACTCATGACATACCTTGCATTTGAAGGGTAGCTGTTCATAGTCGACTTGTTGAATGTGCGACCAGTTGTCAACTCTGAGCTTGATGGCTTCTGGCAATCCTTTCCCCAAATCGACTTCTACACAGATTCTTGCGCAAGCGTGCATATTCTCCTTAGGCTCTGATCTGTCTATGTACTTCCCTATTCCGTTTCCAATTGCTTTCACAGACTCATCTCCCCAGCAGTGGAGGGGCAGGTGCGGGAGCCGGACCCATACGGGCACAGCGTTGGGGACGTCCATCTCCGGATCGAAGTCGGGGGTCCATCTATTCAGATAGAGGCCTCTTGTATCCATAAAATATGGACCATTCCTGAAGATTAGGTTTCGATCTTCCACTGTTTCAAAGAGAAATGTGAAGAACCCTCTTCCGCAGAAGCGAATCGCTATTTTGCCTTGAACCATGGAATTCCAGTTTCTTTCCACCCAGCGCTGGACAGTGCGTGGGGAGGGCCATAAGCCCGTGAACTGTCCAACAAGGCCTCTTTCAGCAAGAGCCACAGCCGCTCTCCGAGGAAGGGCAGGGGGGAGCGGGATTTCCGGGATCTCATCCAGCTTTTTGATGAAGCGAGAAGTAGTCGGCCTGTTCTTTTCCACAGAGTTCTCCTGGGTGAGGGAAGCAAAAGATCTCATCAGTTCACCCGGATCCGGGTCAGAGGGACCTGAGGCCGCCATGAGCGGGTCTTATCAAAGAACCAAAGGGAGGGAGCGCCCTAGCAGCAGCGCTGCTAGGCGCGAGGGCGCACGAGGCAGAACCGGGGCAGAGAGGAAGGATAGGGGCCCGGAGAGAAGGAAGGAATAGAGAGCAGGGGGACACGAAGGCAGGAGGCCCAGCAGCAGGAGGGCAGAGCCTAGCAGCGAGGCTGCCAGGCGCGGGGCAGCGGATCGGTCAGGAGGCAGCCATGGCCGTGCGCGCAGCTCCAGCCCCACAACATGCTTTCTGCTTCCTTTATAAATGATTTTATAACTAGTATTTAAAAATCAATAAAAATTATAAAAATTAATAAAAATCTAGAAAGTATTTATATAAACTAATAAAAATCCTGAAAGTATTTATATAAATATGAATGGTTTACATTTTCCTTCTCCCTATTTACTAATAAGAATAAATACCAATATATTGATATAGTAACACTTCATTTATTTTATATTAGTCTATTTCACTTTGTTGAGAGGGATCAAATATCTTTTCACTCTAAAAGAGGTTCGCATTTCAAGAGATTTGATCCCTCTCGACACTTAGTAGATCCAGAGTAAAGATAGATCTACCATGGTTTAATTATTAATTATTTATAATTATAATTACAATTGTTAGTTTTATGTTTTTTATTTGTTTATTTTATTTATAATTTTAGAACATTGATAATTGATAACTATAATGATTAATTATTATTATTATTTTTTTTTTTTAATTTGATCAAATCAAAATGTTAACAAGACATTACGTTTTTAGCATGTAGATTTTCACAATTGATAACATGTTGAAAGCTTCTTGAGCACTATGTGATCCACATATTGAAAGCATGTTGAAAGCTTCTGTAGTACTATGTGATTGCATGTTGAAAGCTTCTACAGTACTATGTGATCTAGTTAAGGTGTTCGATGTTTTTGATGAATACTTCACCCATCTTCAGATATTGTTAGCTAAAATAATTAATCAAAGAGTACTAGACCTTCACCCATCTTCAGATATTGTTAATCAAAGAGTACTAGATCTTCACCCATCTTCAGATATTGTTAGCTAAAATAATGAATCAAAGAGTGCTAGACTAGAGATAAAAATAAATAAAAAATCGAATATAATTGTTACATTACATTACAACATCTCAGGCAATTACAACATATATACCATTAATGCTAATTGGGCCCACAGGGGCTCTTCAACCCACTATAATAGAAATGTTGTAATGTTTAACATTTTGTCTTAGTAAAAAAAATAAAAAAATCTCTAATTCATGGTTTTTCTCATGATATTCTTAATCCATAGTTTTTTTTTTTGGTATTTTTCTATAATATAACCAACTAATAATTACACTGACCTAGATACATATTAACTCAGAATTTACGAATTTACCAAATGTAAGAATAAAAATCCAATCTCTTTTCACTAAAAAAATATATATATATATATAAACTATGCACTTCATTACAAATTAAAATAGATAACACTATATATAACCAACCTATACTATGAGCTTTGAAACAATAAACCCTACAAATACCTAATACTCTTAAAAATTTAGAATAATACACAACAATACTTACTCTCCACCCTAGCTCACTGCTCGTCTTGGCACATACAAATATTATGCGATCTTCATTCCGTCCTGACCTGACTTGTCGGCCCTCTGTTTGGTAGAATGTTGTGTGTGAGGATATGCACGCATCAGTAAAGATCCTTTTCCTCTATTGCACAGCGCCCATCAAAGTTCTACCTTGAAAGCACCATCTGTTTGTTATCTCCAAGACTCTTCATTATCCTAGGCACAACTGCATCAGAATGAGCAATGAAGAAGCGAGTCGGAGGATGGAGGAAGCCACTGCCTTGGCTCAGCAACAGCATCATCAACAACAATTGTTACTGCAACATCACCAGCAACAACAAAAGCACCAGCAGTTCCTACTGATGCAACAACAATTTCAACACCAGCAATCCCTCGCAAGATTGTCTTCCAATTCAACCATATCCACCAACGATTCTCATTCGATGCCGCAACAACCCAGGAATCCCCTCCAGCACAACCATCTTCTCCAGCAGCAGCCACAACAACAGCATAAGGGTAACATCAGGCAAGGTTACCAAACAGAATTGGAGATGGCCCAGCGGGATGCATGGAAAATCTGTAATCCTGATATCAAACGGCCATTTTCCTCTCTGGAAGACGCTTGTGAAAGGTTCTGCTCCATTTTTCTTAAGTTTATGCTTCAACTCTGTAGCAAAGTCTGGATTTCAGGTTACCACTTTCGTAGATCTTAATATGGGTGTACTTGAGTGGAGATTCGGGCGATTTATTAAGTAGAGCAGTAAGTTAGTTTCACAGTTTTCTTTTGTGTCAACTGAACTTCAGAATTTAAAGTTCTTATGAAAGCTGCCCTGAAATCAACTGCCTCTGGGAAAGGGTCAAACTTATATTTATCTAAGATCTCAAAATAGGGGTAGCTGTTCCATCAAGTCGCCTGGCACTTTCACCTGGTCCACACTACACTGTCGGTGGTTTGTGACATAACCGACCATTGGTTTCTCACTACTGGTTCAACATGCCATTGGTTTCTCACTACTGAATCAACATCCCATTGGCAAGTAAACCTGTACTGGAGTGCCCCTTTGCCATTTCTAATTTTTAGTGCACTGTAAAGCAGTTGGGCACCATACCCTCTTGTCAAAATAGAGCAAGCTGAGTTGGTACTACTTCACTTTTAAAACATATATACCTTGGGAAAGTCATAATGTACTTCTTGTACTGATGCGCTTGCTTTAAACTACCCTGGTTGGTAAAGTTAAGGTTTACTCCTTTCTATTCTATAAATTAGCCACAATGCCTATGTTTTACAGTAATAGCTGCATCCGATCTTTTCGACAAGTTGAATCAATTGACAAGCAAGACCATGGGCAAAGAAAACCAATCAACATAACTTTTGGGCCACTAAAGTGTCTGTCTCTGTATTAATGAGTAGGAATAGGTGGCTGTACTCAGATTTTATTCTCTTTTTCATCCATAAACAGGGAGAACAGTACCGATAGCACACTGTCAAATTCAGAGAACTGTATGGCTAAGCAGCTGCGGCTCACATAGGACTTGCACCTGGCCCAGTCCACTTGCTCCACATTATCATGTGTCCGTGGTAACATGCAGGAGCAAGCCTAGCAAGGTTTGAAATTGGTCATCAGCTTTGCCATACTGCAATTAATGGCCTGCTAGACTGCTTTATCCTTTGGTTTTAAACAAATTCTTAGAAGCTTTGATTTATTTATTTATTAATCTTACTAATTTACAACTGATTGGTAATGCCACAAACAACCGGACTCGAGGTTCTAGTTCAGAGCACTATCTTGTAACTGAAGCTCTTGTGAGAGTGCCTTTTTATTAAAACAGTGTGCAGAGTCGAGAATATAATGACAAATGACCAAAATCCCAAGCAAAATAAAAATCCTCTTATGATGACGTAGAAGGAGAATCTTCTCTAGTTCTTTGATAATTTTGGTACGTTGATATCTGAACAAAGTGTACTCGTGAAAAGTTAACAGTCCAATGAGCAGAGCATATTACCAGAAATCCGAACACATGTACTATGGACTTTGACAACTAATGACGGGGTTTGGATCTAAGTCACAAGTAATGGGCCCTAGATTGATGAATGCATGTCTTTAACAGATTCTGAAACTCTAAAGTGTTGTTTCCTACCGTTGGAGAATAAAATTAGAAAGTATTTTTAAGTGTAATATGTTACGTTAATTTTGATCAAAATATGCTATCCTGATATGTGTTCAGCATCTGCTCAGGAAAAAAAACACCCATAGAGGGTATTAAATTAAACTTGTTTGCTGTATTTCACTTCACTTTTGTCTTAGACTTGAAAAATGTCTGCGAGAGATTTTTTCCAATATCATGAATTTTCTTGCGTCACAAACTTGCTGTTTTGTAATTTCATAAGGCAATAAGAGTGTCTCCCATTTTCCCTTTTGTTACAGAATTTTTTGGGAATTTCAGTGCATTGACCTTCTATTTATATGTTTTATAAGAATAAGTTTCAGTGCATTGACCTTCTATTTATATGTTTTATAAGAATAAGTATGTCTCATTTCATGGGATTAAGGTTCATAATGCAGCAAGGTCCAAATAAGAGCATGCCATTGACATATTCATCCCATGATGTGTACAGTTTTCTTCCTCATCTGGAAGAGACTGGACTTCTTTGTACATGCTTAGAAACTTTCTACCATGTAAAGGCTAGTTTTTCAACTTGCAGTCCTAGGCATTTAATCACTAAGATAAAATGACATAATTTCGTTATTGTCCAACAAATGACCACAAAGTCGGTCAATGGGATTGAAAAGCACAGTCAACAGTGGGAGTGTGGAAGTAACTCCTACGATATAATATATTTTAATGAGAATACGATAAAGTTCTGTGAAAATTGGCAACTAGGGCCAAATTTCACTTTGGACAGCTCCTTTAATGGAGATGATGATTGCATTGAATTCCTCTTTTCGAGAGGACCAATTTGACCTAAAGATCATCAAATATGGACAAGCAGAAATGTGTTTTTGAATTTATGCCCACACATATGCAAATTGTCGAGGTCGGCCACATCATCATGTAGGCTCATGAAGCCCAAGAGACATGTCACTTCACCCTCAACAACTTGTATAAATATAAGTGACCTCCAACCTCATTTGGCACCTCACTCACTCACACATTCTTCTCTCTCGCAACGCTTTTATCTTCTTTCCTGTCAGATTCTCCACTAGAGCTTTGAACTCTTTGAATTGACCGAAAACCTCATGCTTGGTTTTTAGAAAGTAGATCCAAGTCTTCCTGGAATGGTCATCGATGAAGGTGATGAAATATTCGGCACCACTAAGAGCTTTTGTGGACATCGGTCCGCAGACGTTTGAGTGTATCAATCCTATCACACTCTACTATTGTTACTTCTGGAAAACGTTGCTTTGGCATACTTGCCCAGAGCGCACCCTCTACATACATCATCTCGTTCAGTACTTAGTTCTGGAACTCTTGATACTGTTTTCTTGAGAATTCTCAAAGCCCCATGGTGTAAGTGTCCCATCCTCCTGTGCCATAGTTCATTCAAATCTTTGTCTCCATTACTGCCTATCACTTCCATTGGTGATTCTCGCTGCAACCTGTACAACCTGTTACTTCTGATTCCAATTTGGGCTTTCTTTTTCCAACTCAGGTGTTTGACATATACTTTCTCCTTAATGAAGAAAACGTCATAGCCCTTGTTTTGAAGTTGAGATACGAAAAGTAAGTTCATCCCCAATCCTGCTTTGGTTTGAAAAACTATAGTACCTCTTCCTATTGGAGTACACTTTGCCTTATTCCCCATGGTGATCTGAAAATTCATTCTTTCTTCCTGATAATTTGATTGAAAAACATTCTTGGATTCCTGTCATATCCCAGGAAGCTCCACTGTATATATACCAAACCTCCGAGGAGGCAGAGCTTGCTAAGCAAGCAACTTCTTCTTTCAATATGGAAGCTAACATAGAATAATCGTAATTTATGTCCCCTGTGCATTCTTCTAGAAATCTGCGCGAGTCCCCTTGAGTGGGTGCCTCTGCATCATGCTCTTGTCCCATAATGGATTTTCCTCTCCTATTACTAGATCTCTGCTTTGATACCATGTGAAAATTTCTAAACTGAAATTCTACTACTGCAACAATTGATTTATTTCACCTATTTATTATTCACAATAAGTTATTTGCGAAATCCCTTCAACAAATATTAAAATAAATTCTATTGCAGTTATCACACAATTACCCGAAAAAAATACATGCACAAGAACCAATCACATCAACACAATTATTTTTGGACAATTGTCCTCCGAAAAACCCAATGTGGGAAAACCGGTGCAACAGATGAGGGCTTTATTAATCTTCAGCAACAATTGCTTTTACAAGGAATGATTATACAAAGAAATTGAAAGAAAACACCTGAGACTTTCCCTTTGAGACCCTCTGACACTTTGGAGACCTTGCTCCCACTTCTGCGTCACCCCTGCGTCACTCTGTGTGGTCCAATGTGGTTCTGAGTGGCTCTACGTCCCTTTGCGTCAGCTTGCATAAGCTCTACGTCTCTCCTCTAGACTGCGGCTCTTTCTGCGTTGTCTCCCATTGTCCCTGCGTCACCTCCTCCTTAGTCACTGCTTGCTGCTGATGCCCTCCTCTTCCTCCACCCTGCAACTCTCCCTCTGAAATCGATCTCCTCTACTTGAGAATCGATTTTCCTTGAGATACTGAGTATCTGCTAGTGTATCTCCAAATGACCCTCAAGTCTTCTCTTATACTTTTCTTGTTGACGAATCAACGACCGAGATTAAGTCCCTAATCAACGACTAAGATTAAAACAGACTTGATCCTCGTCTTTTAGAAGCTTCTCACCCTTATCTTTATTAATACCCATTAATCTTTTTATTTTCCTAAGTTTAGACTTAGGAACCCATTAAAAATATTAATTATTTTAATAACTCTTCATCTGGGTGGAATTTCTCAAAATGATTTCTGGGTCTTGGAGATCTCATGTGCCTTATCCTCTCCTTCAAATTTCAAGGCTAGAGCACATTCGATGCTACCAAAAATCAACATAACAGTGCGAAGGAGAAGGACTGAAGTGATACAGTGCGAAGAAGGAAGACTATGATATGACGGCCGAAGAGTGTAAGAGATAGTGACAAGTGTCTTGAAGGTAAACTTGTGTCAAGTGTCCTTGTCAAGGGTCTTGGTATTCGTCAATTGAAATATCTATAAGAAGAGATTGAAGGGTTTTCCTCTCAAGAGGAGAGGTTTTGCCCTGGCTTGGAGCCTACATCTTGTGTACTTGTATTTTGTTGATCTTCTTGTTTTTATAGCTGTTTGATGATTGAAGAACACACTAACATAAAAAAGTTAATTCTAGAAAGCAAAAAGACATCACTAATAGTTATCAGAGAAGGAAGGATTGTTAATGTTAAATTGCCCTAGTTCTTCAACATGGTATCAAAGCTATGGTTCATACAGGGCATGAAGAAGGTCAGCTATATTATGAAAAGGCTTGAAAAGAAGTGTTCATCATTAGCTAGCCTAATCAAGCAAAATCTCAAGGCAGTATGGAATAAACTCTTCTCTTCCCAAGATCTCAAATCTTCAAAGAATGAAGGATTGTTCTCAGCCCTCACCAAAACATTTCAAGATGAGAACATATGGGTAATAGACAGTGGAGCTTCAAGGCACATGACCGGATATCACAAGCAACTCAAAACTCTGTCCAAAGAAAATCTTCATACTCTGTGGAGCTTGGTGACAACAAGAGCTATCCAGTGAAAGGCATTGGGTCTACATCACTTGAGCTAGAAGAAGGAGGTAATATTCATCTCAACAACATTCTATATGTTCCAGCGTTGTGCAAAAATCTTATTTCTGTTTCATCATTAGAAGAAAAAGGAGATAGAGTTGCTTTTATAGATGGTAAAGTAGTGGTTTGGGCTAAAGATTCAAGCATTGAAAAAGCTAGAACTATTGGAGTTCGAGAAGGAAGACTATAAAGACTCTCATCTTCTCTAAGTCAAGCACTTGTCCACATTGAGATCAGTCCGTGTAAACTTTGGCATAGAAGATTGGGCCATCTCCATTACAAGATTTTACCAACTCTAAACTCCATTGTAAATGGGATACCAAATCTCAAAGAAGATCACGAAGGAGTGTGCAAAGGCTATGCCCTGGGAAAGAATGCAAAGAACCATTTACACATAGTACATCTAGAGCTTAAGAGATTTTAGATCTCATCCACTCTGATGTATGTGGTCCCATGTCTAAATCTATTGGAGGTCATCTGTATAATGTTACCCTCATCGATGATCATTAAAGGAAAACTTGGGTTTATCTACTTAAAACCAAGGACGAAGTATTCATAAAATTTCAAGAATTCAAGGCAGAGGTAGAAAATCTTACAAAAAGAAAGATAAAGATTCTAAGATCAGATAATGGAGGCGAGTATACTTCCAAAGAACTCATTTCTTTCTATAAGGAGATTGGGATTAAGAGGGAGCTTATAGTTCCATACAATCCCAAGTAGAATGGAGTAGTTGAACGAAAGAATAGAGATATAGAAGAACGTGTCAAGGATATGCTCCATGATCAAGATCTACCAAATTTTTTGTGGGGAGAAGCAACGAAGACTACAGTATACATCCAAAATTGAAGTCCTCATAGGTGACTTGGTAATATAACTCCAGAAGAAGTCTTCATTGGGAAGAAACCTAATATTGATCATCTCCAGATATTTGGGTGTCTTGTATATATTCACATTCCCAAGGACAAAAGAAAGAAGTTAGATCCCGCAAGCAAGAAAGGAATCTACGTTGGATATAGCAACTCTTCCAAAGCTTACAAGATCTACATAAAGGAAGTGCATCAAATAGAAG
This sequence comes from Pinus tabuliformis, assembly GCA_031772625.1. NCBI lineage: Eukaryota > Viridiplantae > Streptophyta > Pinopsida > Pinales > Pinaceae > Pinus > Pinus tabuliformis. The sequence goes on along the minus strand of CM062806.1, from coordinate 843,833,253 downwards.
TAAGCAGAGATGTAATTTTTGATGAAAGCATTGCCTTCAAGAAATCCAAGGATCTCCCATCCGATTCTGATGAGGAGGATCTTCCTATATTTGAGGAAGAAGTTACTAAGGATGGAGAAGTCTCTCATTATGAAGAAGAAGGTCCCAGTGAACCAATCACTCTCCCTGAAGTAAGAAAGAGACCTAACTAGTTAACCTCTACATGTCAAGAAGTAGAAGGTCACACTGCAAGAGGAATGTTCAGGGAAAGCAAGAAACTGAAAAGATACTCAAGATATTCAACATACATGTCAAAGTTCATTGAAAATGAACCTTCCACTTTTAAAGAAGCAACCAAACATTAAGAATGGAAGAATGAAATGAACGAGGAATACCAATCCATTATGAAGAATGGAGCTTGGGAAATTGTCCCAAGACCGGAAGACAAATCAATGGTAACCTCTAAGTGGCTATATAAGCTCAAGCACGCTGCAGATGGAAGCATAGATAAATTCAAGGCAAGATTCGTGGCTCGAGGCTTCTCTCAGGAAGAAGGCATTGACTATGAAGAGACCTTTGCTCCCATAGCAAGGTATACCACGATCTGATCTCTGATATCTCTGGCGGAATCAATGGGATGGAAGGTACATCAAATGGATGTCAAAACAACATTCTTGAATGGCACCATAGATGAAGAAGTCTACATAGATTGGGATTCAAAGTAAAGGACAAAGAAACTCATGTTTGCAGATTGAAGAAGGCACTTTATGGCCTCAAGCAAGCTCCTAGGGCATGGTATGCTAGGATGGATGCATACTTGCAAAAGTTGGGTTTCAGGAAAAGCACGACAAATCCCAATCTCTACATCAAAGTAGAGAATGATGGCCTTGCCATCATTCTTTTATATGTAGATTGTTGGCATTATGATGCATGTGTTGTACTTGATGGCAACCCACTTGAAGCAGAACAAGTATATGGTAACTAGATGGATCTACAGGACAGATCAGAGATGACAAAATGATGGAACAAAGATGAATCTACAAGTTGGAGATGACAAAATGATGTGACAAAATGCAAGGCAGTTCAAAGGAATTAGTTCAGAAGTAATGTACAATGGCAAATCACATTATAACAGGGCTATTCAGAGGTTACAAAGTAATGGTACAGAAGAACAGGATGATGGAACAAAGGACTACAAATTAGAATCAAGCAATTGAGGAAAAAGAATGTTTTCAGGTATGTTAAGTTGTATACGTGGGTTCACTGTACAAAAAGAGCATATACACGTGGGTTCACTGTACAAAAAGAGCGTATACGTATGCACGCACTTTCACAAGAGGAAAAACACGTATGGGATGGAAAATTAAGGAAATTAAGGTGAAAGAATACCAAGGGTCCATACCATGGTATTAGCCCACAATATTGAGTGGAATAACGATTAATTGATCCCATCTAAGAATACCACAAGTTCTAATTGTTGTTTTGGTCCGAGGTATTGAGAAAGGCTAAAACTATATGAGGAGAAGATCAAACGGCTAAGTGTACAAGTAATGAATATCTTATGAAGTGTTAGATCAAAAGCAAATATGCATGTTATGGGTTTCTGATGCTTTGTTGATCTGGACTAAGTATGCACCTGAGTGTTTGATGATGGATGAGATCTAATGATGGATCGGGATCATAATAAATTATCATTTTGTTATCTAATAATGGACACGCTAGACCTGAGTGCTAACAAATGTTTTGTCCTTTATATGTTATGATCTGGGTATGTCTGAAGTCTGGAATAACTGTGAAGTTATAAGTTAGTATTTGCAGATCTATACGCTGGTTCGCCTTGGTGAAGGCGCATATACATGCTGGTTTGACTCTTCCAAGTAGCGTATGCAAAAGAAAAACCTGTTATTCAGAAGATCTATCTGATCAGTGCTGCTGTTTTACTGTTGTCTGTTAATGATGTCTTCTTAGATCTGAAAGTAGAACTGAATGCATAAGGAGATTGAGTCTGATTTATTGATTGATTAAGTAAGAATGGTAATCTTTGCTGTTGTCTGTTTAGATCTCTGTAATTTGACAATAGATCTTCAGAATGTCACTGGTTGGTACAATTTTGATTCAGAGGTTTTTATGATTCAGTAATTTTGGAGGTATACGCAGGTCTAATTAACGGAAGTAGCATATACACGCAGGTTGGCTTCACTGAAGTAGCATATACATTCCGACACATGATTTTTTGAGGTTACAATTGGTTCTAGTTGTTCATGCAGTGTTCTGGGTTCAAATGTGTGTACTGGTTATAGTGATCTGTCTGTTCTAGTTGATTGGTTGACTTTGATTAAGTTTTGAATGAATGGTTGATTTAGTTGTGTCAGAGGTTCAATGATTGTTTGATTCAATATGTCAGAGGTTTCAGTGATTGATTAATTCAATTGTGGTTAATTCAGAGATTGATGATTCGGTTTCAGTTATATCAGAGATTGATGATTGGGTTTTAGTGATTGGTTGATGCAGATGTATTTGATGGTTGTATTGCAATGATGATTGTTTTTTGAGCTTCAATGTTGCTGATGGGTCCAATATGAGAATTTGATGAAACAGGGCCTTCATAGTATGTTGATGTGTACCAAGAGTATCCAGTCTGAAAATTTATGAAACGTGGTCCCTGGAGGATACTGAGGGTTGGAGCCTTCAGTGAGGAAGCCGAAGCTTCTTGCTAGTAGTGGCTGGTGATTAGATCAGGGGGTTGGAGCTCCCTTACAGTAGCAGCTGGAGAACGAGAGAAGATTGTAGCCTTCTGCAGGTGGGTGCTTGCGTATTGGTATGAGTCTGCACTAGTACAAGATTGTAAACAGATTTATCTTTATATTAAAAGAAGACAAAGACAACAACAGTAGGTGGTTTTTCTCCCGCATTGGGTTTCTAGCTTAAATCTTGGTGTTCATGTGTGTTGCTTATGTGTGATGGTTTATTCTGTTATTAATGCACATGGTTACTGTTTACTGTTTAATAAAGTACTGATGCACTGATTAAAGATCAACATATGATGAATTAACTAAATCATTAGTTCATTGGATATACGCTGGTTGTCTTAAGAATACTTGTGTGCACACGTGAGTTCCCTTCACTGAAGTAGCGTATATAAATTTGATTATGAAATGGAAAAAGTTATTGATTTGTAAATACTGATTCACCCCCCCTCTCAGTATTATTCCCAACAATTGGTATCAGAGCAGGTTCTTTGGCAAAACCTTAATCGCTTGAAGGAGATCCATAGTAACAATGGGAAAGAAGCAAAAGAAGAAGGCACCCCAAAAGAAGAAGACATCTCAAAGGAACTGTAACAGTGGGAGAGACGATTGGCTATTTTGTGGAAGCAACTCTTCAGATTCAGAATCACCTCAGAATGAAGATAAACAAGCAAAAGAATTATCAGGTACGAATTTGCTGTCCTTTGGTGATACATTTCTCTGTTCATTTGAAGATAATGAATGTGACAGCGAAACAACTAAATTTGCTCTTGTGAGTGAAAGAGAAAGAAATCAAATAGAGGTAGAATTTAAAAAGCTCATAGACATAATTAGAGATCAAAAAGATCTAATTGATAAAAGGGAATGTGCCTACAAAGAAGAAGTTACCAGATTAAAAGCTCATTTGGAGGAAGGAAACAAAGTAAAGAAGCAGTGCAAGGAAAAGGAAGATCAATATCAAAGGCTGCAGGATGAAGTGACATCATTGAGAAATGAAGTAAATGAAAATGATACAATAATCAATAAACTTAAAGATAGATCCAGTTACTATGAAAATCTTGAAGCTGAGGTCGTCTCTCTAAAAGAAGATCTTGTAAATTCAAATAATTAGAATGAAGAACCACCTCAAGCAGATGAAGAACAAGAAAATGAGATTCTCAAATTAAGACAACAAGTGGAAGAAGGAAGAAAGGCTGAAGAAATCATGAAGAAGCAATATCTGGAAAAGGAAGAGCAATATCAGGTTGAGGTAAATATCTTAAAAGGTAAATTAGAAGAAAAGGATAAACTTTTATGATTTCAAGATAGTATTAAGATTTTGGATAATATTCTTTAGTAGTCAAAGGTCTCCTATCATCAAATCTGGTCTTGGTTTTCATGAAACTGTTGAAGGTGAATCTAGCTCACAAGATGAGGCAAGGAACTCTAATGCAAAATCTGAAATGCTCAACAAGGAGATAAGAGGTCAGCCCCATCAACAACCAAGGAAAGAAAGACTGCAAAGAAAATCATTTACTTCTAACTATGGAAGTGATAATTAATTCTTTCCTCTGATGAATAATGTTGAATGTTTTATATGTCATAATTTTGGACATGTTGCAACAAGATGCAGAAGTAGAATGGTTCAAGCTAATAACCGTCACACAAAAAGATCATCAGCTTCTAGGTACTTTAAGGGATATTGTTTTTCTTGCAATATGTTTGGTCACAAAGCCATTGATTGCTTTAGAAGGAATATGAAACATATAAGATGTTATGCTTGTAACAAGTTTGGGCATATAGAAAAAGAATGCAGGAGCAAATTTCGGCCAACATACCAAAAGGAGCAAACATCATCACACTCCAAGGTATGGAAGAAGAAGGAATTACAGTTAGAAAAATGTGGCATAACTCAGTATACAGACAGAACAGACTCAGGAGGAACTGAAAGTATGAAATTTCAGTGTTCTAATTCTCATACGCAGTTATCATAAATACAAGTCGCGTATATACGCGAGTTAGAAGCTTCACAGTCGCGTATATGTTGGTTTGATGAAGATGCAGTGGGATAGACTCAGAAAAAAAGGGTCTGATATGGTTCAGACAATTATCAATTATCTTTTTTGTCTAGATGATTGATGACTACAGTCTGTGGATGTTACTTAGAAGTGATTTTGACCCTCATAAGTTGTTGATGACTTGATGTATAACTAGTTGATGATGATGCCTTGATGATTCTTACTGATATATGCAATGATCAGATCTGACAGTGAACAATTGGCACAGGTTCAAGGGGAGAATATGCTATGCTTCTAATAATGCATTGTTGGCATTATGTTTAGAAGTCTTTGGTACATAACGATTCTTATCAATGGTGAGGACGCTTATGTTGTTGAATTGTTTAAATGATACATCATGCTATGCTGCAGTCATGAGTTGCCTATGATGAAATCTTAGATATTGCTTGAGCCACATAGTTGTTATTCAGATAAGATTTATGGATGATTGTGGATGACTCTTTTGATGATGCATATAGTTATGTTGCTTACATGGTGATCTTCATAAGTTCAAGGAGAAGAACAAATCTAGAATACACAACTTCATTATTTGATGATGAGTCACTCATTCCTTTTATGCTGTTGTCATCATGCCTTCAAAGATGCATAAAGTTCATATGGTGTAGGATTCCCATAGTTCTTGGCTCTCACATGGTATATTGGTTGAGGATTATTGCTCTTGATGGTATCAAGAACGATTGACAAATGACTGTGAGCACATGGTTTGCTTTTCACATTGATGAGAAGCTACATACATATTGCTATCTCTATGATGATACATGTTATGCTGGATACATAAATTACACATTGATAAATAATGTTGGTTGGCCAAGAGAATGGTGTTATTGCAGGTTTCATGAAGACATATTTATTTGAAGACATGGATATTTGGAGACATGGCTTACTTAGTCACATAATGATGATGACATCTTACTTCATGATGATAGATTTGATACTCACATATGTTGATTATCATGATTGATGCTTATCAGATGTGGTATATTAGAAAACTCTCTAGTGAAGATACATGGTTGATATATTGAGGATTGTTATGGAAAAATCATGCAATTCTTGGTATAATGATGATGGTATAGTCATGGATGATGACTATGGTGTTTTCACATACATATGATATGATATGAATGATTTTGTGTTACTTCTTGGAGATATGACATATGCTTAGTTGATCCATGGAAGACTATGTTCTACTAAGGAAACGGAGCAAGTTGATAAAGAGAACGAGTTGATGTCTATATGAGGCATACTTTGTCATAGGTTGATGATATTAAAGGTACATTGTCTTATCTTGCAAACTGATGATGGACATATACAGGTTGATGTTCTTGATGCTGCAGACAAATGCTTATGGTGCAGATCATATATGGTGTCTGATAGTTGCTGATGACTATCATGGTCTTGTTTATATCTTTGGTCTTTGTTATAAATGTCATGTATATCATTTGATGTAAAGGTCATGTAAAGACCTATGATGTAATAGTTATATATTCAGTCATGTATGAACTTTTGAGATCATGTCAAATATGTAATTCCACTGGGTTGAGTGGTTGAGTCAATTGGAGTATCCCCACTTGGCTGGGTGATTGATGTAGGTATGAGTCATTGGTGATAGGAAGGTCATACTCACATAGTTGAGTCGTAGAGTCATGTTATTCTTTCAAAAAATATTTCTGCAGACTCTGCATATGCTCAGGGGGAGCATGGACGATATAGTGAATCTCAACATGTACTAAGGGGGAGTTTGATCAGAGAATTCAACATGTGCCTAGGGGGAGCATGATCAGTGTTCATATTCAGCAGTTCAGATATGGAAGTCTTCATTTAACATTTGTCAGTCAACCCTTTGCCCTTGATGTCAAAGGGGGAGAGTAGCTTGGTGTTTGGAGAGTAACTTGATGTTTAGAACAACTTGGTGCTTGTCTTGATGTTATTTACAGGTTGTGGTGACCAAACACCAAAGTAGTTGCCATCAAGTCCAAAGGGGGAGATTGTTGGCATTATGATGCATGTGTTGTACTTGATGGAAATCCACTTGTAGTAGAACAAGTATATGGTAACTAGATGGATCTACAGGACAGATCAGAGATGACAGAACGATGGAACAAAGATGAATCTACAAGTCAGAGATGACAGAATGATGTGACTAAATGCAGGGCAGTTCAAAGGAATCAGTTCAGAAGTAATATACAATGGCAAATCACATTATAACAGGTCTATTTAGGAGTAACAAACTAATGGTACAAAAGAACAAGATGATGGAGCAAAGGACTACAGATCAGAATCAAGCAATTGAGGAAAAACAATGTTTTTAGGTATGTTAAGTTGTATATGTGGGTTCACTGTACAAAAAGAGCGTATATGTATGCACGCACTTTCACAAGAGGAAAACCGCATATGGGATGGAAAATTAAGGAAATTAAGGTGAAAGAATACCAAGGGTCCATAACATGGTATTAGCCCACAATATTGAGCGGAATAACGGTTAATTGATCTTGTATAAGAATAGCACAAGTTCTAAGTGTTGTTTTGGTTCGAGGTATTGATAAAGGCTAAAACTATATAAGGAGGAGAAGATCAAAGGGCTAAGTGTACAAGTAATGAATATCTTATGAAGTGTTAGATCAAAAACAAATATGCATGTTATGGGTTTCTGATGCTTTGCTTGATCTGGACTAAGTAGTAAGTATGCACCTGAGTGTTTGATGATGGATGAGATCTACTAATGAATCAGGATCATAATGACTTATCATTATGTTATCTAATAATGGATAGGCTAGACCTGAGTGCTAACAAATGTTTTGTCCTTTATATGTTATGGTTTGGGTATGTCTGAAGTTTGGAATCGCTGCGAAGTTATAAGTTAGTATTTGCAGATCTATACGCTGGTTCGCGTTGGTGAAGGCGTATATACATGTTGGTTCGACTCTTCCAAGTAGCGTATGCAAAAGAAAAGCCTGTTATTCAGAAATGATTGATCTATCTGATTAGTGCTGCTATTTTACTGCTGTTTGTCAATGATGTTTTCTTAGATCTGAAAGTAGAACTTAATGCATAAGGAGATTGAGTCTGATTGATTGATTGATTAAGTAAGAAGGGTGATCTTTGTTGCTGTCTGTTTAGATCTCTGTAATTTGACAGTAGATCTTCATAATGTTACTAGTTGGTACAGTTTTGATTCAGAGGTTTTTATGATTCAGTAATTTTGGAGGTATACGCATTTTTTTTTAACGGAAGTGGCGTATACACGCAGGTTGGCTTTACCGAAGTAGCGTATACATTTTGACACATGATTTTTTGAGGTTACAGTTGGTTCTGGTTGTTGATGCAGTGTTTTGGGTTCAGATCTGTGTATTGGTTATAGTGATCTGTCTGTTCCAGTTGATTGGTTGAATTTGATTAAGTTTTGAATGAATGGTTGATTCAGTTGTGTCAGATGTTCAATGATTGTTTGATTCAATATGTCGGAGGTTTCAGTGATTGATTGATTCAGTCGTGGTTAATTCAGAGATTGATGATTGGGTTTCAGTAATTGGTTGATGCAGATGTCTTTGATGGTTGTATTGCAGTAATAATTGTTTTTTGAGATTCAATGTTACTGATGGGTCTAGTATGAAAATTTGATGAAACGTGGCCTTCATAGTATGTTGATGTGTACCAGGAGTAGCCAGTCTGAAAATTTATGAAATTTGGTCCTTGGAGGATACTAAGGGTTAGAACCTTCAGTGAGGAAGTCGAAGCTTCCTACCAGTAGTGGCTGGTGATTAGATCAGGGGGTTGGAGCTCCCTTACAGTAGCAGCTAGAGAACGAGTGAAGATGGTAGGCTGGTGCCTACGTATTGGTAAACATATTAGCCAATACAAGAGTCAGGGGATTGCAGCGCCCTTCTAGTAGAAGCTGGAGAACGAGAGAAGGTTGTAGCCTTCTGCAGGGGGGTGCCTGCGTACTGGTATGAGTCTACACTAGTACAAGATTGTAAATAGATTATTCTTTATATTAAAAGAATACAGAGGCAAGAGTAGCAGGTGGTTTTTCTCCCGCATTGGGTTTCCAGCTTAAATCTTGGTGTTCATGTGTGTTGCTTATGTGTGATGGTTTATTCTGTTATTACTGCACATGGTTACTGTTTAATGTTTAATAAAGTACTGATGCACTGATTAAAGATAAACATATGATGAATTAACTGAATCATAAGTTCATTGGATATACGCTAGTTGCCTTAAGAATAGTTGCATGCACACGCGAGTTCCTTTCACTGAAGTAGCGTATATAAATCTGATTATGAAAGGGAGAAAGTTATTGATTTGTAAACACTGATTCACCCTCCCCTCCTCTCAATATTATTCCCAACATAGATGGTCTTCTAATAACTAGTGTTGAAGAAAGAATTCAAGAATGTAAGAAATTGTTGGCAGCTGAATTTGATATGAAGGATCTAGGACTTATGCATTATTATTTGGCATTGGAAGTCTAGTAGGAACCAAATGAAATCTACCCGGGATAAGGAAAGTATGTGATTGAGTTATTGAAGAAGTTTGATAATGATGGAATGCAAATCCATGACAACTTCGATGATCACAAACTTGAAAATGTTAAGGACTTCTGAATCCAGTCCAGTGGATCCTACTAAGTACAGACAACTGATTGGCTCCCTGATGTATTTGGTGAATATTCGACCAGACATTTTTTGCAGTGAATGTTCTCAGTCAGTTTCAAATGGAGCCGAGACATGATCATTGGATCGCTGGCAAGCACATACTAAGATATCTGCAAGGAACCATCCACTATTGCTTGAAGTATGAAAAAGGAAAAGGTGTTCATCTTGAAGGATTTACTGATTCTGATTGGGGAGGCAGCGAGAAGGATGGAAGAAGCACTACAGGAGGATGTTTTAGCTTGGGATTCTCCATGGTCTATTGGATGAGCAAAAAGCAAGAGACAGTGGCTTTGAGTAGTGCCGAGGCTGAGTACATTGCAGCTTGTGAAGTGAGCAGGGAAGCGGTTTGTTTAAGAAAGATGTTATCTGATCTGGTTGTAGGACCGTTGGATCCTACCATAATACATTGTGATAATACCAGTTGAATAAGACTGTCTATGGATCCAGTATTTCATGGAAAGACGAAGCACATAAACAAGTACCACTACATTCGAAAGCTGGTACAAGATGGTGTACTGACGCTGGAGCATATCCCCACCGATGATCAAACTGCTGATATTTTGACAAAATCTCTTCCCAATAAAAAGCTTGTGTATTTTAGAAACAAGCTTGGATTGGTTGACATATCTTCCCTAGTTGAGAGGGAGAGATAGACACATCATTCTTGTCTTCATTTTGGAAGAAAGAATGGAGGATTGAGTAATCATCTGGCATCTAGTACTCTTTGAGGATGTGGTAGGACATCCAAGATAAGAGTAGGCAAGAGGACCGATATTCTTTGAGGGTTAGGGAACCAAGATATGAATGGTCCTAGAAGGTCATACTCGGTGAACACCCGGGTGGGTATGTACCTTGAGAGACAATGATGAAGGTGTCTATAATCATTGGTCTCGCCAAATTTTGCTCTGATTGATTAAGAGATAGAGCCGTTAGTCAAGGCCTTGCTATGTGACAATGTTGGTTATAATGATGCTATACAAATGGGTTACTAGCCTGACTCTTCTTATGAGATCTCTTCAGTATTGAGAATAGCCATGTACCATTTATGAATACCTCCCTAGTTAAGAGGGAGTGTTGAAGAAAGTGTAACTAGGTTCGGTCTTCATAATGACTTGTAATTATGATTTTATGTAAAGAAGAAACAAATGTATTTATTGTATTCCTTGCATCATGGGTTTCATGAGCAAGAAGTGTTTTTCATAGGTCAAAGACTTCTTCTTGATGTCTTTAGGAATTTGTTGTCTTGTCATAAATATAATTAAGAAGTCATGAAGTCATGTTACACATGTAGAAGACATGTCATTTATGTAAAAATTGCACTCCAAGACATTGTCACTATCCCTCTTGCAGTCGGCTAAAAGAAAGACAATATTCTCCTTAAGGAAAAGTCGGCTTATCTCCAGGATCTCATGTCGGCCTAGATAGCAAGCATAAGTCACTATATAAAGAGTGACTTGACCTCATAACAACAAGCATCTCAGACACATCTGATTTGAAACAATATGGATCTCAGAGCAAAGAGATAAGGGTAATACAGTGAGGAAGGAAGGCTACTACAAGTGCGTAAATGTCTCAAATGATTTCGGGCTAAGTCTGTCTCATCTCTGTCATATTAGCGAAGGACCAAAGACTGTTCTAGGACAGTGACAATTCAGTTAAGGGCTACATCAAGTGTGTAACTGTGATAGAAAGAGACTGAAGTTAGAGAGGCCCTCGTGGACCAAAGGAAGAGATCAGTGGAAGCCGAAGACTGTGTCTAGGGCTGTGAAGAAAAGAGACCGAGACTCTCTAAGTGACAGTGCCATAACAGTGCGAAGGAGAAGGACTGAAGTGATACAATGCGAAGAAGGAAGACTATGATATGAAGGCCGAAGAGTGCAAGAGATAGTGACAAGTGTCTTGAAGGTAAACTTGTGTCAAGTGTCCTTGTCAAGGGTCTTGGTGTTCGTCAATTGAAATATCTATAAGAAGAGATTGAAGGGTTTTCCTCTTAAGAGGAGAGGTTTTGCCTTGGCTAAGAGCCTACATCTTGTGTACTTGTATTTTGTTGATCTTTTTGTTTTGATAGTTGTTTGATGATTGAAGAACACATTAACATAAAGAAGTTAATTCTAGAAAGCAAAAAGACATCACTAGCAGTTATCATAGAAGGAAGAATCATTAATGTTAAATTGCCCTAGATTCTTCAACACCTCGGAGGTTTGTGTTTACTTATGTACACATAAAAATTTGTTACTGATTGGGGTTGTGTTTGTACAGGTAAATCTCTTTGAGGTTTGATAGCATCAGGTTACACGAGAGAGATTTGTTACTAATCTATTTGATTGGGGAGGATTTGTTACCGATTGGAATAATCGGGAGTGTTGAGGCTTTATGTGTAAGACGCATTGTTTGGGAGGACATCTGGCCGACACTTTGTGTTGATGTCTAGTTCCCGAAGTAGGGAGGGTGGCGTTGGTCATGGAGTTCTGACCTCGGATACACACCTCGATCCCTACGTTGATGGTTAGTGAGTAAGCTTGATGGTACCTAGAGAGGCTGAAAGTTTTAGTCTATCTTAGTCCCACTTGGATAGATTTGCCTGGTCAGGAATCTAGTCCATGGCATTGCGGTGCCTAAACTATTATAGGACCTTTGATAGATTGCCCTGGTCAAGAATCTAGTCCATGTCATTTCGGTGCCTAAATTCTTCATGGTTCATATGTTCTGAGATCTTCCTTGTGCTTGTACTTATGAATACCTTCCTAGTTAAGAGGGAGTGTTTAAATATGTAGCTAGGTTTGGTCTTCATAAATGTATTTGAGTCACAATGAAATGTACTTATCAAAAGAATGAAGAAAATATTATTATTATTATTATTATGACTTATTAAAGCAAGGATTTCATGCTTGGGTCATCTTGATTTAGGTCAAAGTCCCCATTGAGGAATTCCAGGTTTTATTCTGAGTCATGAAAGTCATTGCCCATTAAAAGAGACCCTTCTTGGGTTTTTGAATCATGTAAATTTTTTATTTTTGAGTCAAAAATGAATTTAGTCTTCTCCACACCAAGTTGGCCTCAAGAAGGGTAATTCGACCTCACTGGAAGGCTATATATACAAGGCAGTTCGAATTCATTTGGAGCAATTCACTCTCTCTCACATAGTTCGATATCCTGAAGCTGGAAGCTGGGAAGTGTGAAGTTGGAAAAGAGTTGGAAGGAGGCTGGAAAGGAGTGTGAGTTTTTGGAGGAAGATAGAAGACACCAAGATTGAAATTTTGGGCCATCTCTCTCTCACTTCTGAGGAGTATCAAGGGAGATCAAAGTTTTCTTTGTCTAGTCGAAGCTGCTGCTGCTATTGCTACTAGGTCGAAGCTACTACTGCAAGTTGATGCTGCTAGGTTGAAATTGCTTTTGAAGGATTATCATCTGCAAGAAGGACTGAGGGCTGACTTGGTGTGGAGGAAGTCTTGTCTAGGTCAAGAGCCTTGGACTATCTCAAGAAACTATTGAAGGAGGAATTGTTGACTGGGTTTTTCCCCTTGATAGGGGTTTTGCCTTGGCTGTCCGCCTACATTTGTTGTCCTTGTTCTATTGTTTTGGTAGTTGCTTGGTGAACTAAAAGATAAAAGAAGAACATAAAAATAAAAGAATCACAAATAATTATCTATATAAGAAAATCTTTCTGCCTTTCTGATTTTCTAACAAGATGAACTCCAAGCTATTGATGAAGTTGTACTAGAGAAAAAACTCGTGATTGCTGCACTACTAGGTCTACCGAAATCTTGGAGCTCTTTTGCATCAAGAATTAGCAGTTGGAAGGATACACCAACCTTTGAACAATTATGGAATGCATGTAGTCAAGAAGAAGCCCACATTTCATTAGTAAGTGACAAAAGGTAGGATGAAGAAAACAACACTTCAAATGCCTACTTTGCTCATCACAAGAAGGGAACATACAAGAAGTTCAAAGGACCAAAGAAGAAAGTTGATCTATCAAAGATTGAATGCTACAATTGTCATAAGATGGGACACTACAAAAGTCAATGTCCTGAAAATCTAAGAAATAAGAAGAGAGAAAGAGAACATGCAAATGTTGTCGATGAAGCTCCACCCAAGAAAAACAAGATTGAAGAGTCCGAAGTCAAAGACTTATACTATTAAGTCTTTCCTTGCGTATCCTTCTACTTTAAGTTTTGTAATGTTTTTCTTTTATGTTTCTAGAGTTCGTAGATCTAATATATCTTTTTAGAACTGTTTGAATTGTTTTGATAAGTTGTAGGTATCCCTCAGAAAGTTTGGATTAAGAGAGCCTTCACCATTTTACCAAAAGATAACTATATTGTTTTTTGTTTCATCTTTCATGTTTGGTTTCCTCCTCACATCAAGATTCGTTTGTATTATATACTAATAACCTTTTTTTTTATATTTTCCTTGGTAGGAAATCTTGTAGAATACACAAAGGTTATGGAGGAAACTTCGCAGGAAAGACTTGAACCATGAAAGAAGTTTTGTTGCAAGGATTTCTTCATACAAAAAGTATGATCATGTTTCTTTTGAAATTTGCTTTACATTACTAACATCTTTATGTCTAGGGTTTTGAATCATAGAGATTCTTGTTAGGGTGATTAATCATTAGATTTAATCTACCCTCGTTATACTATCTCTTGTCATTTGATCATTCTTTGGAAACTCATTGGATCTTTCTTGTGAAACTCTAAAGTTTAGGGCTCACTATAAAACCCTAACCTCTTTATGTTAAAGGGTATGTCAATATTGATTATGAAACCCTAGTCTTCTTAGGGTTTTTTGAGTCTAGAACATATAATGAAATCCTATTCTTTTGAAGTTTAGGGATTTGATAATGTCGTGGTAAAACCCATGTTCTTTAGGGTTTGTTGCAGTGTAACAGGAATCGGCGAGTGCTCGCGAGTACTCGCGATTCCCAATCTGATCGCCCGTGAAACGATCCGATCCGAAACTCTGCCGATTTTTTCCGATTTTCCCGATTTTGTCGATTCCTGCCAGTTTTGGGTTTAGGGCTTCTGATCAAACCGAAATCGTTCAGATTGTTTGAGTATATGTTCATTGTTTGTGCCTGAGCTTAGTCACGATCTCTTCCGTCATTCACACACAGCTCCGCTCAGATCACAACATTTGCGTATTTCCCTAATCGCATCAGCACGCAGAAATTGATTTGTATTTTGGAATGCGGTTCAGCAGTGTTAGAATCGTTCCATTCATAAACAGGGCTCTTTTCTTTAGACGAACAAAGCAGACTTGCGTGGATTTGATTCAGAGCATCATCATCTTGGATTTTCGACCAGCAGGTCTCTCAAAGCCTTGCCGTCACCTGTGCCTATTCAGAATTTTCTCAGCGCGTCAAATTCTCCCTTTGGTTCTGAGGCTGGGTCACGCTTTCCTTTTAGAGTTTACGCGTAGGTATTTTCTCACTGTTTTGGTTTTACGCATTAGTTAGGGTATAATTCTCCTTTTTAGATTCAATCGTTTTCAAATTTTATGTGCCTTCATTTATTTTATCAGAACATTACGTTTTAAATAGATTTTGATGTTTAGATTTAGCATAGTTTTAGTTCGATTTAAATTTTGTTGTAATTAGATTCTAAGTTTAAAGTTTCACAAATTTTAGATTTTCATTTTTATAATATGAAAAATAAAAAATTCAAAAAAATTTTTTTTTTATAAATTTTTTTAGAGCTTAGTTTTATTTTGTTTTAATTAGATTTTGATTTAGAAGGTTCAATAAGTAATTGGAAATTTGTTGTAATTAAATTTTTTAACGTTTTCTTGATAATTACGGAAAGTGTGGATGAATATTGTAATTGAGTTCACTAAGAGATTATTTATGTGTTACTTTACTCGAAGAGGTTTGGTATTTAATAAAGTGAAAAAAAAAAAATTTATTATTTTTGGATATTTTGTATGTAATTATATTTTCAAATATGTGGTAAATTGCTCTTTTTTGTGTATTGTTATTGTATTGAATTCTCTTGAAATATCACTCGCTTTCACTAAAAAAACATCATAATTAGAGTTCAGGAGGTTAAGATATCACTTATTAAAAATCAATTATTTCCAATGTATTTTTTATGACGGGTATGAGATACTTATTCATTCATGATATTTTGGACATCTATTGATATTATGCATTGTTTGGACATGCCTTTACCGAATATTAATGAAAAATGTTTTTTTTTTTTTTTTTTTTTTTTTAATTCAATATATGTGTATATTTTTATTTAATGAATTCAGCGATTTTTTGCCGATTTTTTCCCGATCCGATTAAAACTCTTCGCTCTTTTGCCTCGCCGATTTATTGCCGATTCCGAGTCTGGTAACATTGGTTTGTTGTTAATGTCTAGGTTGTATAATGAAATTGATGAATTAAGGTTTATGAACAAAACCCTTGTAATAATGATAGTAAAATCCTAGAAATAGATCTTTGGGTATATGTGCTTTCCGTATAATTGTAACCCTAGCTTGGTCAAAATTGTTGTATATCTAGTTTTGATGTCTTGATGTTTGTATATAGGGTTTACCTAATAGATATTGATATGAGATGTTAGTGCATGATAATGAAACCCTAGGTATATGTGAATATGCTATCTTGATTATTGATGAAATCTAGGGTATATAACAAAACCCTAGTAGAGATTGATATTTTAGGGCATGACAATGAAACCCTATAAGTATATTGTTTTCGTTTTTTGATATGATTTAGTTTTGACAATAAAATCTAGGGTTTGCAACAAACCCTAGTAGAATTTGGCAGGCATTTCTAAAAGCATATTGTTGAAACCTTAGATGTATAGTACTATGATTGGTTTGATATTTTGATTGAGTTGCTGATATCTAAGGCTTTATGTCTCGAAGATGGAGTCTAGGGTTTATAACAAAACCCTAGCAAGATATTGAAGTACAATATGTAAAATGTAACCCTTGGTGATTATGAATCTAACTAGGTTTAGGTATTTGATGTCAAAAATGTTTTGATGCTTCCATTGTAATGACATGATTTTGATGTAGTTGTCTTCATGCTTTTGTATATTTGTATTTGGTTGTACTTGCTATTAAAGTTTTGCAGGTACATAATCTTCAAGATGTTGAAGATGTTCGTAATTGAAGATGATAATAATGATGAGCATGATGAAGGAAGCTATAAGAATGATGATGATCAAGATGACCTTGATGACATGAGAAACAATGAAGTATATCCGATGTTGTTATTCTCCCTAAGTTGAAAGGGAGCTTGGATAAAAGAATGGGTATATCTCCCCAGTTAAGAGGGAGGGCATATTACGACAGTCATAAGTGAATACCTTGGAGAAAGAATGAAACCGAAGAATGAATGAAAGTACTGCTGATGGATTTGCAAACAAAAGACTTGAGAAGTACTGAGGTTGTATTTGGTGCTATTGAAGAAATGAAAGAAGAAAGCTTTCGACAAGTTGTATTTGGATAACTTGATGATGATATAAGTAGCATCAAAATGATTGAGGACCCCAAAGGTTTGTGTTTACTTGTACATATATTTGAAGGTCTATTACTGATTGGGGTTGTAATTCTACAGGATCTCTTCATAAAAAGATTGAACGTTTTGAAGCATGCTTGGAGTGGTGGATATATATCTGATTTAGTTGATAAGGAGAGATGAAGCATCTTATGACAACAAGATGCTTGGGAGGACATCTGGCCGACTTATGTGTTAATGTCTAGATCGCGAAGTAGGGAGGGTGGCGTTTGTCATGGAGGTCCGACTTTCTATACGCACCTAGATTTGTGGGTTGGTGTTAGAGCTTAAAAGCTTGATGGTACCTAAAGTGGCTAAAGCTTGAGTACACCTTAGTCCCATCCAATTAGAGTACCCTGGTCAGGTATCTAATTTGTAGCACTGCGTGTGCTGTGACTCTTCATAGAGCATATCATTTTGAGATCTTCCATGTACCTCTGTATATATGTAATTATGAATACCTCCCTAGTTAAGAGGGAGTATTGAATAATGTAATGTGTGTCAGTCTTCATAATTGTATTTGAGTCGTGATGTAATGTATTTGTCAAAAGAAAGGAAAAACAAATTATTGTAAAAGAAATTGACTTATTAAGGCATGGGTTTAATGCTTAGGTCAATGGTTAATAGGTGAAAGCCTCCTTGCAAGCTTCTAGGGTTTATGTTAAGAGTCCTTGTCCTTGTCATCATGTAAAAGACACTTCTTGGGCTTCTTGTGTCAAGAAAGAAATTTATTTTAATGTAAATTAGGTCATTTAGGACTCCTCCAGCAAGTCGGCCTCATCAAGGGAATTCGACCTCACAGATTCACTATATAAAGGCAACAACTTGACCTCATTTGGAGCATTTTCACAACAAGTTCGATTTGCAGTTGCTGGAGAAGAAAGAACGGTGCGAAATTCAAGGAAGAAGGAGAAAAACCCCAGTGAAGAAGAGGAAACCCTAGTGAAGAAGTTTGGAGACCGATTTCTCTCTCTTGTGATCCACACGTGCGAAATTCCGGAGTTGCAAGAAGGACGAAGTTGCAGGGATGCAGTAGGGCCGAAATTCTGAAGTAGTTGGGCCGAATTCTGAAGTAGTTGGGCCGAAATTCTGAAGTGGTAAGGGCCGAAATTCTGTCTTTGATGCAGTATTGTTGTAGTTGATCTTTGGAGTCTGGAAGGACAATTTGAGGGCTGACTTGGTGGAGTGAGAAGAGTCTTCTAGTCTAAGGTCTTGGTCTATCTCAATTTGATTTACTAGTGGAAGAGTTTGACTAGGTTTTCCCCTATAGAGGGGTTTTAGCCTTGGTTGAGTGCCTATATTTGGTGTCGTTGATCTTTATGCATTGATTTGATGATTGCTTGATGAAAATAAGATAAAAGAAGAACATAAAGAAAGTTAACAAGACTATAAGAATATCACGAGTAATTATCAACATAAGAGAATCTTTTTTCCTTTTTGATTTTCTAATAGTTTTGAGGCATGCGAAGTTTAGAATGCTACTTTATGATGAAAACATGCGAGTTTTTCCTGGGCTATTCATCTCTAGTAATGGGAGTTCATTAGGCCATCTATCTACGAGTTTTTTTGTGGCAAATAGTTTGAAGAAAGGTGCAAGTTCTCTATGGAAAGTGGTCTGAGAGCAGTGTGAATTCTCTATGGAAAGTGGTCTGAGAGCAGTGTGAATTCTCTATGGCAAGTGATTTGAAATGAAAGAGATTCCTTGCGGAAGAGATTGATGTTATTCATGTTTTTGGAGGGCTTGACATGGCATCTTGGAGGTTGGATTTGGGTCTTGGATTTCTCACTTCGATTTGATTCTATAAGAAGATAATTCATTGAGTTTTCCCCCTTGTGGGGTTTTGCCCTGGCTTGGAGCCTAATTTCTTGTGTCTCTTGTTCTTTTATGTATTGAATTTGTGTAATTGCTTGATAATATAATGAATGAAGTAAAGACTAATTGAAAAGATACCTACATAAACAATCACAAGTAATTACCATGATAAGAAATTCTCTGTTGCTCTCAAATTTCAACAAGGATTACACGATAATGGATACAACCTAGTAGAATGTCAATGCCTAACAAAGTACTATGCTTGTGTGCCAACTTTGGATATTTGTTCTAGGGCATAACCTTTCATTTATATTGGATCCAATCATCTCTCCTTACTCCAATCTGGCATATTATGAATGTATTGAATATTCAAAATTACATGATGGAACCTCTTGAATCTATCTAAAGGGTTCCCTCCCAAAGAATGTCCATTAAATTTGTATACAAGGTTCTACAACAAATAAGCATCAAATCATCTAAAATAAGGATTATATTTTTCCAAATGGTCTACAAGAAGACATACTATGCCATAACATATAATAATCTAGTTTTTATAAAAGCTCATCACAGGTCTATGGATGAGATAACTAACCTTCTCAACCTTGTTTTGGAGTGGATGGTATTTCATAAATGGTAGAACTATGTTACCTCAATCTCAAAAAACATTTGCATTAAAAGGCCATGTACCTAGGTGTGTGTTTGTCTATAACACACAATGAAATTGCATTCAAAGTGTTGAAACACCAAAAGTAAAATTATTTTAGGGAATAAATTTAAAAATTATTACGGAATCAGGGCCTAGTTGGCTCAGCCGCTCAATAAGATGCATGCTTTGTCATATAGCAACAAGGAAGCCTCAAATGGCTATCCCATCACTAGTGAACTTTATCTTCATTGTGGAAAGTGACAACACAATGGAAGGGTGAGGTGATGGTTTTACCAAAGGCACCCTATAAGTGTGTATTGAAAATTTACCATGATAATATTACAATTGTGCAAGGTTTAGATGGAGATGGACCACTTGCAATAATGGTTGTATTATTGGGGGGAATGTCCCATGTACGACGAGCTCGTATGTCATGTCCCTTTTTGAGTGATCACTACAGAGAAAACGATTTAATTAGATTAGAATGTGGATATGAGAACAAGGTGAACTTTATAAAGTCATATTATTATGTATCTAGTTGCCCATGGTATTGGTGCCCATGGAATACTTGCCCATGGTATTGGCACCCATG
Organism: Pinus tabuliformis; assembly: GCA_031772625.1. Lineage (NCBI taxonomy): Eukaryota > Viridiplantae > Streptophyta > Pinopsida > Pinales > Pinaceae > Pinus > Pinus tabuliformis. The sequence continues at coordinate 843,813,257 of CM062806.1, read as the reverse complement.
GAATACTTACCCATGGTATTGGTATCCATGGAATACTTACCCATGGTATTGGGATGGCCAAAGATTATAAAAGGGAGCTCAAGCTCATTCTTTAGGGGGTGTATGTATGATTTCCGTTATTTGGTTTTAAGCCCTTGTGTCTTAAGGAAGGGGTAAAACCCTATCCCTAAAGAAAATTGGTTTCGGTGTTTAAACTATACATCCTAGCCAATTTAACGAGGAATCGTTGCAAATTTCTCATTGGAGCATCTTGATTGGCAAGATAGGTTTGCCAAAAATTTGGGGTTTTAATTTTGTCATGAGATTTCATTTGTTTTGGAGGGTATATTTTATTCGTGAGGAGATCTCTATTTTGTATGCAGGGACCAGCTAATTTGAAATAAAGAATTTAATAGTGAGGGCTGTGGTTTTCATTGATCGAGGAGTTGAGTTCATCAGAGCAAACTATTTTATTTTAGAGATCAATTATAATAATGAGGGATTTACAAATTGTGAGTCATCATGAGTGCAAGGAAGGCGAAGCCTATTAATTTATGGGCATTAAATCTATCATATGATAGAGGCCAAGGTGCCATATTTTGAAGGAGGCAATGTTGGTTATCTTGGAGATCATTTTCTTTAATATTTTTTTTTTGTCTTTCTTTGTGTGGTAGGATGATGCTATTACATATGATTACATTGTTTACATTGTTCACCCAGGGAGGACTTGAACTCAGAACCTCGGCGGACCAACGTCCTCGCTCACACTACCATTGCTAGTTGGGATGCCTACATTGGAGATTGATTTATTAAAAGGGTAACTTTTGTAATGGAAGGAGAATCACTCTTGGATAATAGATTTCTCTCTGGAAGCAGACTTACTAAATAGCAACATTCTCTGTCTTAAAACTACAACTACCTTGTGCCATAGCTAGACCAAGACAAATATATGTTTAAGCAACCCATAATTCACATAATCCACCAAGTTGAGTTGCCTTGTTTGCTGGGCAGTTGAATGGTTTATCAGTGGCCGCAGGGTCATAAAGAAACTTCAGGGATTTGGAGGAAGAATACCTCAACTCTGAGGGCCAAATCTTCTTGTGCAGAGACAACAAACAACCCAACAATCCCTAATTTTCGCAGGTTAACATTCGTAGGCAAATTGTTTGAATAATCTGTTTGTCAAAAAGGCTACTCATAAACTATTTGATGAAACGTTTCAATGAGTTAATGGACAATGTAGTGGTTGGATGTATGTTAAGTGTTTGACGGAAGGGCTTCAGTGAGCATTTTGATTATTGCACAAGTTTAATTTGGCACATTTAGGACTTATTCTATTGGCTGATTGGGCAATCCCAAGAAAGGGACATTACATCGTAGTGTACTAGCGCTTTCTGCATAGGGCAAGGGGTTTCCTAGTTAGGCCCTTGCTATTTATGAGGAGACTAAGACTCCATAGGTTGGTGATGGATGGGATCTTTGCCCCTTGAAGAGCCTCTTGTAATTACTAGATGAGCCCTGTCCTTGAGTGATTGTGATGAGGCCCCGCTTGATGTGGGTATTGGGTTTAGTGGTTGTTTCTTCAAGGTTTAGACCTTTTGATACTTTTATGTTTTATGCTTTCTGTGTGGGTGTTTTGGCTCAAGGTGTCTTGCTTTTTGAGTTTTTCGCCTAGTTCTTTTTACTATAGACTATTGTGGATTGATATGCAACCCTCCATTTTTGTGTTTTTTTTGAGGAAAATCTAGGCAGATCGTCACATCCCGCCGACCAAACTAGCAGAGCCTAACCCCCAAGGCGCTAAGGAGAATTTACCTCGTGACCTCCCATTTGCGAGGCACTTTAGCAACAAGAGCTTGACCAATTGAGCTAACCCTCGAGGCTTACCCTTCCTTTTTGTGTTAAAGACAATACACTATATTATATTAATAGCCAAAGGACCTTTAATGTCAAAATTTATTACAAAGTTGAAATAAATTTGATTACAATAAGGAAGATTTACATTGTGCATTGGGTGATACAATTCAGCTTTTAAACTGACTACATGATACATTTAAGTACAAGACGAGAACAATAGGTGATATAACACAAAAAGGACACATGTTTCTAGATCATTAAGAATCAATGGATACCATCATGCATTTGACATCAATTCATCTCATACCTAAGGTGCTAGATTAGGCTTTGCTCTTACAAATCAAGATTATGTGACACCATTACCGAACTCCACAAGCTTTCCTCCCTCTTGCTCTTAAAACCTGCTGAAATCTTGCTATTATAAGTCACATGTCTTGAAACTCTGTTGTCCACATACCCCCCAACCACTGAAACTATTGACATGGGAAGAATGGACACCATGGCAAAATGGATGTTTAGCTAGGCAATGAAATTGTCCATGTTGGAAGCATCTGCACTCCCACCAAACTATTGCTGCAGTTGCTATTTGCCCTTCATCCTCTCAGAATACTTAGAGACATTGTGGCTGTGTTTGTCACACCTGAAGCACTTGATATGGCTCAAGTATGTCTTCCCTTGACATGAATATGATTATTTATTCTTGCCACTCTATCCCTACCTCTGCTCCCCACCATAATAATGAGGGCTAGGCTGGTGCTTCATCGTCATCATTGTAATGAGTTGAAACTTGCTCTTATCTCATCTCCTCTCCATGAAAACATCCCATAACTTCTCAAAGTTAGTTAACTTCCCCTGACCACAGATAACCTAGACAAAGTTGTGCCAAGATGAATTAAAGCCATTCAAAGTAATCCAAAGTTCAAACTAGCTTATCTTCTTTGGTTTCATCACCACTCGCACTGAGCTGGTCTCTCAGTTTTGTGAACTTCATCAGATAGCTAGCCACTATATCTATATTACACATGCAGGTTTTGGTGAGCTTGTTTCTCAAGAGCATCTTCTTGGATATGTTTTCTCTCTGGTATAGGGTTCCCAAGGAATCATACATCTCCTAGGCAATGCTCTTCTTGGTGATATGAAGGATTAGATGTTCCTTTACCTATTTCAGCGTGATTTGCTTGGATTTCACTACATTCTCGTACTATTTTATATCTTTGGGATTTGTAGGGTGTTTGAACTTTGACCTCCTTCTCAACATTGTACTAAAGGTTTGTTGCTTTCAGGAGGTTTTGTTGTTTGCATTCCACAACACAAAATTAGAGGTACCTCTAACAAGTGTCTCTCTTGCATGTTGGGAATGTTCATTACTACAACTCCACTAAACAAGCTTTCATTTCCACTCACTTGATTAACTAGGGTTTCATACCCCATAACCCTGCTTAGTTCCACGTGTTGATCACAGGCACATATCTGCTTTGGTCACTGAAGCCTGGATATACTGTCCACTGAAACCCTTCAACAACTCTCTTTCCTTCGAGGCTGTACTCTCCATACACAAAATTCTAGAAGGTTTGAGATACACCACTCAGAGACCATGTTAAAATTATACACAACACATGGTAACAGTCTTGGTCTAATTTCTGTTGATTTTCCACGATACTAGTGTCTAGGATAGAATCTTAAATCACTAATGCTACCAAACTAAGTATCACAAGTCTACTTTGCACAATGGAATATAAACAACAATAAATCTACTAGTGCATAAAATATACACAACCTTTTACACAAATATGTACAATAACCCAACTTCATTATATTAATTCAACTGAATAATACAACAATCTAGGGCTCCTGTACCAGGGATAATGACCCTCATACATCCACTGATACAAGATATACAACAACTAGGGCTTGGTGTTTGTCATGATGACCACTAATCTACCCAATACAAGATACTCTAACTGTCAAGCTGATGTAGAGCTACTCATAGTTGCCTTGGTTGTACCCTATACACATCTGCACGGTCCTTTGGCTCTTGATCTGCACAACCCTAATCTGCCTCTATCAATGAACCAACTCCATTAGGTCATTGAACTTAGCTTCACTTGCTCTCTAGCTGATCGTTATTCCTTCAACGTATTAACACATCGAGACTCCTGTTGAGTTGTTCACAACTCCGTTTGTAAACAACTTTCAACTGCCCACTGCTGCTCCTTAGCTACTTAGCGACTTCAGCCCACTATAGTCTTCTTGCTATGCTCCAATGAAGAATTACATAGGGCAGGAGGGCTGCTACCTATCACCGTTGAATGTCGCTTCTCCAATGATGAACACGGGTTACAACAATCTGCTCCTTTGGCTGGCCAAACCTTGAGCTCCAACAACTGCCACTCCTAGCAGCCAAGAGTCCTTCCCTGCACTGCACTTAGGGCTTCACACTTGGGCACTTTCATGCTGCCCTCCAATAGACCTCAAATGCCCAATACAACACCAAGCAACATGTCCTTCAGATCTGCTCAACCATCATCAAACTAGAGCTCTGAAGATCTGCCATTTGTTCTGCAATAGAGGAGCTATTACACAAATCTAGGCTCCAATAACCACTGTAGCATCTGCCCACTGGTTAGGGCATCTGACTGTTGATTTGGGGTAGCATCGAATGTGCTCTAGCCACGAAATTTGGTGGAAAGGATAAGGCACATGAGATCTCCAATACCCAGAAAGGGTTTGGGCAGATTCTAAATAGTTCGGGAAATATAAAATTAATTAATATTTTTAAGGGAGTCCCTAAGTCTAAACTTAGGGAAATTAAAATATTAATGTTAATTAATATAAAACTGTGTTAGAATGGTCCAAAAGTCATGGATCAAGACAGATCTAATCTTAGCCGTTGATTAGGGACTTAATCTCGGTCATTGATTTGTCAACGAGAAAAGTATAAGAGGAGGCTTGAGGGTCACTTGGAGAACACATTGAGGAGGACCAGTCAGTTCAGTTTCTGGAGCGGGGTTAGCTGAGAGATTGAATCAATGGTTTGGTGAGCAGTCAGGAGGTAGTAAGTACGGAGCAGAGAGATGGGATCAACCACTAGAGATCAACGCTGAGGCGGGAGAGGCAGACGCAGAGCTTTTCAAGCAGACGCAGAGGCAGCAGAAGACTGCGTAGTCACTAGTTGGGCCTGCGTGTGTGACGCAGAGGGTCTGAGAGCCACGCAGAGGTTAGCTGGGCTGATGCTGGGATTGGGAGAAATGTTGGAGAATTATTTCTCTCTGTGGGTAAGCCAGTTTGGCACCCAGTTGTACAGAAAAATTGCTGAATAATAAAATCCTCCCTTGCTGCACCGATTTTCCCACGTTGGGTTTTTCCGAGAGCTATTGTCCAAAATATTTGTGTCAATGTGTTGATGCTTGTGCATATGTTTGTTTCTGTATTACGGTGTGATATCTGCAACAATATTTATTTTAATGTTTATTGAAGTAATTTCATAAATAACTTATTGTGGAATAAGTAGGAAAAGTAAATCAGTTGCTGCAGTGATAGAATTTTCACATGGTATCAGAGCAAGTAATCAGAGACAGAAAGGGAAAATCGGTTATGGGTCAAGACCATGATGCAGATGCATCCAAGTCAGGGGACTCGCACAGATTTTCAGAAGATTGCACAAGAGAAAGAGATTTCGATTTCTTGATGTTGGCTTCCATGCTTGAAGAAGAAGTGGCGTGTATGACTAGTGCTGCATCGTTAGAATTTAGAAGTATGGTGTATAGACAGTGGAGCCTCGTGGCATATGACTAGAATCAGGGAATGTTTCTCAGAATATCGAGAAGAGAAGATGAACTTTCAGATCACCATGGGGAACAAGGCAAAGTATACTCCAGTAGGGAAGGGAACCATAGTTTTTCAAACAGAATTGGGAGAACAGTTCCGTGCTACAAATATGCTGCATGTATCAGGATTGGGGATGAACTTACTTTCGTGTCGCAACTACAAGGCAAGGGCTATGACGTCTACTTCATCAAAGAGAATGTATACGTCAAACACCCGAGCTGGAAAAAAAAAGTGCAGATCGGGATCAAAAGTAATCGGTTGTATAGATTACAACTAGAATCACCAATGGCAATAATAGGCAGTCATGGAGACAAGGATTTGAACGAACTATGGCACAAAAGAATGGGTCGCTTGCACCATGGGGCTCTGAGAATTCTCAGGAGCACTGTAATAGGAGTTCTGGATCTGAGTACGTAACGAGATGATGTATGCAAGGGATGTGCTCTAGGAAAGTATGCCAAGGCTACATTTCCTAGGATCAAACATAGGGCCAAGAGTGTACTAGGATTAATACACTCTGATGTCTGCGGACCTATGTTTGTCAAAGCTCTCAGTGGTGCCGAATATTTCTTTACCTTCATTGATGACCACTCAAGGAAAGCTTGGATTTATTTTCTGAAAACCAAGGATGAGGTTTTCTGTCGATTCAAGGAGTTCAAGGCTCTGGTGGAGAATCTGACTGGGAAGAAAATAAAAGTTTTGCGCTCAGATAATGGTGGAGAATATGTCGATAAGGACTTCACTGATTTTTGCGCTAAGGAGGGCATCAAAAGAGAGTGGACAGCTCCCTACAATCCAGAGCAGAATGGGGTAGCAGAAAGAAAGAACATGACTATTGTAGAAGTAGCTAGGGCCATGATGTATGATCAGGATATGCCGAAATTCCTGTGGGCGGAAGCATGCAACACAACAGTCTATGTTTAGAATAGGTCTCCTCATCGGGCATTGGGCAAGATTACTCCAGAGAAAGTCTTCACAGGGAAGACACTTGAAGTCAGTCATTTCAAGATATTTGGGAGTTTAGCATATTGCCGCATACTGAAAGAAAAGAGGAAGAAGCTGGATTAGACTGCGGAAAAGGGATATCTGGTGGGACATAGCGAGAACGCTAAGGCATATAGAATCTATCTTCCAGGGAGAAGGAAGGTAGTAGTACGACGAGATGTAAAGTTCATGGAGGATAGGGCTTTCAGAAGATCTCACGAGATACTTCCGAGGAGCAGTCGAAAGAGGAGTCGTTGGTTAAGGCTCTTCAACCAACAGAAGTAAAGAATTCTTCCTCAGGTCAGGAAGATTCTCAGAATGAGGAGGAGGAGCGAACAGAAGCACCTGCTGGCAGAGGAAGAACTCGCAGGGAACTTCGTCAGATTCTGTGAGATGCAGAGGACTTCATCGGTGCACCAAGAAACAATAAGAGGGAGCGAAAACAGTCGGATAGGTATCAGGCATTAGTAGCTCAGGATGGAGAGCCTGCCGGTTACAAGGAGGCAGCTCAACATCAGGTTTGGGTAGATGCGATGGTAGAGGAGTACAACTCCATAATGGTGAACGATGTCTGGGAGGTGGTGCCAAGGCCTCAAGATAGATCAGTGGTAGGTTCAAGATGGATCTACAAGATCAAATACGTTGCAGACGGCAGTGTTGAGAAGTACAAGGCCAGGTTTGTGGCTAAGGGGTATGCTCAAAAGGAAGGGATTCACAATGAGGAGACCTTTGCCTTGGTAGCCAGGTATACATCTATTAGGACCGTGATATCTCTTGCAGCCCAGATGGGATGGGAGATTCATCAGATGTATGTCAAAACGACATTTCTGAACGGGGTAATAGAAGAAGAGGTATACATTGAACAACCAGAGGGCTTTGAAACTCATGAGAAGAAGTCTCATGTATGCAGATTAAAGAAAGCCTTGTATGGGCTGAAGCAGGCACCGAGAGCATGGTTTGGTCGAATAGATGGCTACTTGCAGAAGATGGGATTTGTCAAGAGTGACGCGGATCCGAATCTCTACTATTTGGTTGTAGAGAACAAGTCGCTAATTTTGGTATTGTATGTGGATGATCTCTGTCTGACAAGATCATCCAGACGCAAGAAGAATCTAGCCACAGAATTCGATATGAAGGATTTGGGACGAATGCACTACTTCTTAGGGTTGGAAGTTTGGCAGTAGAAGGGAGAAACCTTCCTTGGGCAAGGGAGGTATGCTACAGAAATCCTGAAAAGATTCGGGATGGAAGACTATAGATCTATGGCTATGCCAATGATCACCAACTGGAAGAATATTGATTCATCAAAAGTCAAGGATGTCGATCCCACCCTATACAGGCAGCTCATCGGGTCCTTGATATCTGGTCAATACCAGGCCAAACATTTGCTACGCTGTCCACACCCTCAGTCAGTTCATGGTGGAACCAAAGAGGGCACACTGGGCAACAACCAAGCACGTTCTCAGGTATTTACAGGGAACAGTTGATTATGGGCTATTGCACACTAAAGGTAAGGATATCAGTTTGAGTGGATTTACTGATGCAGATTGGGTAGGAAGTTCAGTGGATCGGAAAAGTACCTCTAGGTAATGTTTCAACATTAGATCAGGAATGACCTCCTGGTGCTAAAGGAAACAGAAGCCCGTGGCTCTGAGCTCATCTGAGGCAGAATATATGGCAGTAAGCACAACTTCGTGTGAGGCCATATGGCTTAGAAAACTGCTTGTGAACCTATTCAGAAGGAATATGGAGGTGACCAGGATCTTGTGTGATAATTAGAGTTGCATTAAGCTCTCTGAGAATCCAGTGTTTCATGATAGGTCGAAGCATATTGATATCTGGTGTCACTTTGTCAGAGACTGTGTCCAACGAGGAGCTGTACAGTTGAGCTACAGGAGAACAGGTGGCGGACATCCTCACCAAGGCCCTTGGAAGGACAAAATTTGACTACTTGAGGGAAAAGATGGGGATGGTAAAGAACCCGTTTTAGAAGCAGAAATGGGAGTGATAGCAGCACGGATGCTGAGGGAGTTGCAGTGCGGATGCGATGTTGGGAGAAAGGACCAACAACAACACGGATGCAGAGGGAGTTGTCGTACAGATGTAGCAGTGGCAGTGGCAGAGCCATGGGCAGCAGTACAGGATACAACAGTGCAGATGATGGGCAGCAGGCCTAGCATCAACACAGGGACGAATGCCGGATGATCAAGGTGATGCTCAATGAGGAGTATTGCTAGAGCACAGTCTTCATTAAGAGGGAGTGTTGATTTGGGGTAGCATCGGATGTGCTCTAGCCACGAAATTTGGTGGAGAGGCTAAGGCACATGAGATCTCCAATACCCAGAAAGGGTTTGGGCATATTCTAAATAGTTTGGGAGATATTAAAATAATTAATATTATTAATGGAGTCCCTAAGTCTAAACTTAGGGAAATTAAAATATTAATGTTAATTAATATAAAACTGTGTTAGAATGGTCCAAAAGTCATGGATCAAGCCAGATCTAATCTTAGCCGTTGCTTAGGGACTTAATCTCGGCCGTTGATTTGTTAACGAGAAAAATATAAGAAGAGGCTTAAGGGTCACTTGGAGAACACACTGAGGGAGACTAGTCAATTCAATTTTTGGAGCAGGGTTAGCTGAGAAATTGAACCAGTGGTCTGGTGAGCAGTCAGGAGGCAGCGAGTACAGAGCAGAGAGACGAGATCAGCCACTAGAGATCAGCGCTGAGGCAGGAGAGGCAGACGCAGACTGCGCAAGCACTAGCTGGGTCTACATGGGTGAGGCAGAGAGGTCCAACACTGACGTAGTCAATCAGGGGCTGATGCAGAGGGTCTGAGAGCCACGTAGAGGTCAGCTGGGCTGACGTTGGGATTGGGAGAAATGCTGGAGAATTATTTCTCTGTGGGTAAGGCAGTTTAGCACCCTGTTGTACAGGGAAATTACCGAATAATAAAATCCTCCCTTGCTGCACTGGTTTTCCCACGTTGGGTTTTTACGGGGACTGTTGTCCAAAATATCTGTGTCAATGTGTTGATGCTTGTGCATATGTTTGTTTGTGTATTACGGTGTGATATCTGCAGCAGTATATATTTTAATGTTTATTGAAGTAATTTCATTAATAACTTATTGTGGAATAAGTAGGAAAAGTAAATCAGTTGCTGCAGTGATAGAATTTTCACACTGACAGCCCATTTCAGCGCTATCTCTTGACTGCTACAGTCATCCAAAAACACACCATCCAATCTGATCCAAATCTAGGATCCAACATCTAGCAACAAATCAACCATAAGACACATAAATATATCTTTTACGCTTACTGTTTTAGGTCTGTTCCTCTGCTGTAGGTTTCGACCTGGTTAGGGCAAGATACCAGTCATCAACAACCCTATTCCTCTGCTCATATGTCCTAACAGCTGCAGCTGCCTTTTTGTGTGGCTCTCCTCCAATTCGCTGGCTGGTAGGGCTCCTTCCAGCCCACTGTACAGCCTCACGGCTCTCCTCCAAGCAGAGATCTAGGGCTCAGCCTCCCTACAGGCTGCTTTACAGGTCTGCGGCCGTGTTACCTGAGATCTGCCCACACAAACTCCAAAACCAGACCCAAAAACATCTTCCCTTGGCCCTTCTGCTAGATCAATTTGACTTCTGAACAGTCACAAAGATGCTTCATCTAGCCCTCTTATCCTTTGCTGGAATCTGCCTCCTAGATCGGCGGCCCAAACAGAGATCTCTTGAGTGCGGGTTGCTCTTGTGTTGCTCACTTGGATGTGTAGAAATGACCTCACACTTACCTTGTATTTATACTAAACACAACGGTTCCATCAAGTCACACATGTGGGGTTGACAACCTGTCATAAGGCCTCTAATCACCTAGCCTATCTTAACCAAACCCACTCATTAACTTCAAAAATTCGTATCTCATGATAGAAAACTCGGATTTGAGTGATTTTCATTGCTCCTGGGGTTCTCTATCAACTCAAATCATCACATGTCCTAAACTCTTCATGGATTCACACCCACAAGCTTGGGTGCAAAGCCCACATCTTGGGTTCCAAGCCCACAAAGTGCTTTTGTGGCGTTCCAACCTCCAATCCCTGAACCCTAGCGCTTGGAGTACCTACCAAGCTACAAATCTCAACAATTTCTAACCGACCTACTTAGGAAAACAGATTACTGAAATCTCCATCAAACTGCACTCTGATTTTTACTAGGAACTAAAACACATCAAACTGAAGACAATAGCAGCAGGTACACATCAGAAACTCAAATCACATCTCTTTTTTCTTATTCTTGAAAACAGGAATGGAGGGTAAGCTTCAAACTCTACTCTTCACCCACTGTTTGCAATACTGAAAAACTGAATGAATAAAAGCTATACCCGTGGCTTCTCCTTTATATACTAGGAGGTACTATGAATCTGGACACATGCATAACAGTGCCTTAATTGCACTAAACCTAAACCCGAGGTCTATTCTAGACCTTGGGATTAACACCCTCAACCTGCATGAAATAACTATTCCTAGGAAGGTGCACCCACCAGTGGAGATGGCAAATATGCATGCATGCATCTCTGTCTTCTAGGGATCTGCGCTCCATCTATTCTTGGAAACTTTCCACATGCAAAGCATCCTGATTCCTAACTGTGGATGCAACTAATACGTAAGGCAACCTCAGAAATAGAACTGAACTGCTAAACATAAAACAACATCTAAACTGGAATTAAACCAATTTAGCATGCATGCACCTCCACAAATTGCCCTGTGCCCTTGTTCACTGAAGTACGGATCTGATGAAGGAATGTGTGTTGTTGCCATTGTCATGAAGGCTGCTGTACAGACTGCTGTATGAAGTCCCTACTGAAGTACCTTCTCTGCAAGCTCCCAAATCTTCTTTGCTTGCTGCTGCCATTAATGGTGCTCTGCAACTGTATCTTTCTGCTGAACTGTTCTCTGCGCGGAAGTCTTGGAGAAGTTGTTCCAAGGTACAAAATCCAACAAAAAATACATCTTCTTTGATCGTCACCAAACTTGACACCCATGCTTTTGGCCATAACGAGTATTCAGAAAAGGTATGATCCATCCAAAAAGACACAAATGCAGAAAGAGCACAAAGCACCCTTCTCCAAGCATTTGCCAAAATTGAACCAAATGCACACATCTTATTGAAATGAGTCCCCAAAACTGCAATCCTCTGATGGAAATGACCAGTTTATAAAAATAAAACTTGCTAAAAGATCAACTCAAGACTTTGAAACTTCCCTGTAACTATCTTCATCCTCCCAAAAGCTGCAAGTCAATTTGCACGAGTAAATTTGTAAAAATAAAAAAATGAAACTGAACCCGAAGCCTCCTGGAAGAAGGTCATCTCTGGGCCTAACCCCTAAACTCATACACACAATTCCAGAGTAAAGATCTGTCTCGAATAATAATTTGGAACAATGTACCATAAATCATTGATGTCGAATCTATCAAGATGGACTTGGGACAAGTCCCATCCTAACCCCAAATGTACTCATGAATGTGCTAGAACTTAACGATTGGACTTGCAAGGGGAAATGTAGTGTTAACAATGCTACTATATCCATTTACTCCATAGTGAATGATTATCTTTCTTTCTGTTTTGGACTATAAATTTGAGATTAAAAGAGCAAAGTATGGTCTTTATTTCTTGCTGGAGTTTTCAACCTCATGAGTTTCTCAAGGATACATCTTGTGTTCAATGTGTAAATTGCGTACTTGTTTTACAACTGTATCTCTTCACTTTTTTTCTCAGTTATTTTTCATAAAGAAACAGTATGCTTCTAATATTAGAACTTGATCATAGGTAATCATTACACAATAGAGTATAACCTGACTGTATGTGCAGTGCCATATACCATCTTTTGTGATGGGCTGTTTTGTGGAGTATCCACATCAGTTTACAGATCAGTCATTGTCCATTGCTAGAGTGGGGTCTCTGATCTGGATTGGAGCATTATACAATTTGTTATCTATCTTGATGCTTTGAGATTGGAAAATTGGAGGAATCAACTTACATGAGCAGTTTTATTGGCGGGAATCAATTTGGAGAGTTGGGGTTTGAAACCTTCTAGGGCTATTTTGAGCCTTAAATGATGTTATTTTGGGGGAAAAACTTCCCTGCTTAAGCTCTGGATCCCATGACACTTTCCTACACTCAAAGGCCTTTTCAAAGGTGCAAGAATCATGTCAATGGGACTTTCTATGCAAAGTTATGCCTCTCGGAAGTTTACCTACCATGTTTGACCACCATGGCATTAGTGGATGCCATGTAATCCCCTGTTAGTCATGGAAAAGGGGCTAGCCATGTGAAGAATATGAGGAATTAGAAGGGTAAAAGTTCTAACTCTAGTTGAGAGTTATGGAGTCAAACTTGACGTCTAGTTGGCTATCAGGCTATGTTATAACTGGCCCACTAGAAGGAAAAGGGGTTCCATTATTTTGGATTGTATGTTGTTTTGTAGTAGAGTAGAGCAATTGGGAATGGGAGTGACAGACCATAACAGAGGGAGTTAGTGTTTTGTAGTAGCCTATCAAGCCACAGGTCTTAGGTGATTGCATAGAGTGTCTTCTCCTTTGTAGTTGCATTATTTCCATTCTAGACAAAAGAGAGCAAAGCAACCTCAATTTCTAGTTGGGTTTTCTCCTGTAAGGGTTTCCTAGAGCATATCTTGGTGTTGATTGTGGTTGGTGTGTAATTGTATTTTATTGTTCTCTATTTTCCACATTTTATCTATTCCATGCATAAACAACAAATCAATAATTAATGAATCTGGAATCCAAAGGAACTTAACCTTCATAATATATATTTTAGTTTATTTTTATTAGATTTATTGTGACGAATTGTCTAGTGAAATATTCATGGCAATTTATAGATTAATAACAAACAAATCAAGAACTTAAAGAATTTAACCTTCATATTATACATTTCAATTTATTTTTATTAGATATGTTGTGACAACTTGACCAGTGTGGGAAGGGTCAATAGAAGGCCTTTGAATAGTTGAAACAAAATACCAATCAAGCACTAGTTCTTGCGTTACTAAACTTGTAAAATTCCTTCGAAGTGGAGGTGGATGCAAGTGGATATGCCATGGGAGCAGTCTTGATGTGGAGAGGAAGGCTTGAACAATGAATACTACTGTTTTGAAGTATTTCATGGGGTAGTTCTCAAGTACCCTACATATGACAAGGAGCTCTATGCATTGGTACAACTTGTCCAAAAGTGGAAACACTATTTGATGGGAAAGGAGACCATCATCGACACAGATCACCAGTGATTATAGTACCTGCAAGCCCAAAGTAAGCTATAGTAGACCAGACACTGCATATGGATGGGGTTCTTGCAACAATTTCATGTAGTCATCAAGTATAAGAAGGGTAGCATAAACAAGTTGGCTGACATGCTTTCAAGGCCACTCACATAAAAAATTACATCTTTGGGAACTCTGATGCACATGGAGCCTTTCACTCATGATGCATACATAGAGGATGAAGATTCAAGGAGGTGTTTCAATAATTGTAGAGTTAGGGTCATGCAGACAATGGTGACAACACAGTTGACTATCATCTCTAAAATGGGTTACTCTATAGGCTGGCCAAGCTTTTTTTTCCTAAAGGTAAGCGACTGTAGCTAATTAGAGATGCTTACACCTCCAAGGTTATAGGGTGTTTTGTGTAGGGAAGACAATGGCCAACTTATAGAGGTATGTGTATTTTCCTACAATGCAAGAAGATGTAGCAAGGTTCATTAGAGGATGTATGCTTTGTTGTACTAACAAGCCTAGTAAGAGGAAACATAGTCCATACCATCCATTGCTTGTACCCACTCATCCTTGGGAAAACATTTCGATGGATTCTGTGTTAGGTTTACCAACAACTAGGAAGGGACATGACTACAAGATGTGCATTCTCATGCCTTATAAAAATACCATTAAAGGGAAAGAAACAACAAACTTGTTTTTTGAACAAGTCTTGATGCACTTTGGGATACCAAGGAGCATCATTCCAGACAAGGACGCCAAATTTTTCAGTGCATTTTGGACTATGTTGTGGGAGAAGATGGACATGAAGTTGAAGCTGTCTACAACATTCCATCCACAGACAGAGGGGTAGATAGTAGTAGTTAATTTGGATTTTGGTGCAACTTTTGAGGGGTTACAATCAAAAGCATCCAAAGACCTAGGATGAAAATTTGGTATATATACAACACTCTTATTACAGAGTAGTCCACACTTCTACTGGCAAGCCTCCATTTGAAACTTGTTTTAGATATTTGCCACCTACACCTTTGGTTGTTGTATATGGATAACAAGAATGAGCTAGGGAGAATCTCATAGGGGATGCATTAAGAGTGGAATTTTTTTTTGAGAAAATTAGGGAGATCCATTTGCAAGTACAAGAGACGTTGAAGAAGTCACAGGAAAAATACAAGGGCAAGCATGATCAACACAGAATAGAGAAGTCATTTAGAGTGGGAGATAGAGTATGGCTACAATTGAACAAGGAAAGATTACAAGGTCTTGGCAAAAAAATTGAAGCTCGACGATAAGGTCCTTTTGAGATATTGGAAAGGTGGGAGATAATGCCTATAGACTCAACCTACCCCCATACATGCACATTTACTTAGTGGTGAATGTGGAAAATCTCAAACTCTATGAGCTTTCCATGTTGGATCAAAAAGAGTAGGTCCTACCTTACATATAGGACTTAGCACTAGATGCTTAAGCATAATTGACAGAGGATACAATTTTGCAAAATAGGACTAGAACTACAAGATAGGGGTGGCATGAACTTTGGCAGGTTGGATTGAAAGGACAACTTCTAGGCAAGGCTAAATGGTAATCTAGGGAGAAGGTAGAAGAAACATTTTCTCACCTCATTTAGTAAAGCTTATAAGGACCAAAAGCCTCCTGAAATAAGGAGGTATGATCCAAATTAGATCATTATACAACTTGTCATCTATCTCGATGCTTTCAAAGTGGGAAAATTGGAGGAATCAACTTGCAAGAGATATTTTATTGGCGGGCACCAGTTTGGAGAATTGGGGTCTAATACCTTCT
This sequence comes from Pinus tabuliformis, assembly GCA_031772625.1. Taxonomy (NCBI): domain Eukaryota; kingdom Viridiplantae; phylum Streptophyta; class Pinopsida; order Pinales; family Pinaceae; genus Pinus; species Pinus tabuliformis. The sequence continues at coordinate 843,797,532 of CM062806.1, read as the reverse complement.
AGGGCCATTTGAGGCATTAAATGACATTTTTTTGTGGGTAAACTTTCCCACTTAAGCGGTGGATTTCGTGATGTTGTTCTACCATTAGAGACCTTTTCAATGTTGCAAGAATCACCTCAATTAGATTTCATATGCAAAAGTTATGCCTCCTAGGAGTCGACCTACTGTGTTTGAACACCATGGCATGAGTGGATGCCACATCGACCTCCACTACTCATGGAAAAGGGGCTAACCACATGAGGACCATGAAGAAGACTCTAGAAGGGTCAACGTTATAACTCTAGTTGACAGTTGAAGGAGTCAAACTTGACCCCTAGTTGACTATCAGGCTTATGTTATAACCAGGCCTATAGGAGGAAAACTGTATCTTGTTTCATAGTCGAGGAGAGCAATTGAGAGTGGGATTATGAGAGCATAACAAAGGAAGTGAGTGTTCAGTAGCAGCTTATCAAGCCACATGTCTCAGGTGACTCTATCGACAATGACTTCTCCTTTATACTTGCATTATTTCCATTCTAGACAAAAGAGGGCAGAGCAACCTCACCTTCCAACTAGATTTGCTGTTGCAAGAGTTTCCCATAGCATATCTTGGTGTTTATTGTGGTTGGTGTGATTGTATTTTATTGTTCTCTATTTTCTACGTTTTATCTATTCCATGCATAAACAACAAATTAGTAATTTATGAATTTGGATTCTAAAGGAATTTAACCTTCATAGTATAGATTTCAGTCTATTTTTATCATATCTGTTATGATGAACTTTCTAGTGGAATATCCATGGTAGTTTAAAGACTTTGAGATTAGTAACTAACAAATTTGGAATCTAAAGGAATTTAACCTTCGTAGTATAGGTTTCAATTTATTTTAATTAGATTTGTTGTGGCAAACTGTCTAGTGGAATATCCATGACAATTTACAAAAAAACCTTGCCTAGAATTAGTTGGTCCAATTAGAAATTCTTGCTTGATCTTAGGAATTGATACCATGAAAATATCTTCATTCAAATTTCGTAAGGTTAGTGTAGGTTTTAACCTTGTACAATGAATTGTTGCAAACAGATTCTTAAGAAAATAGAAAATATGCGATGGTAAACACACACATGAACACAGAGATGTTGCCCTGGAAACACAAATCAGGAAAACCAGAATTTTTTTCAGTGTATTCATCTTTATAGTATTACAATACAATATCTATCTATCTATGTATATATATATTCCATGGTATTCATAAACTGCCAATACATTTACCTTGAATTAGAATACAACCGTAGTTCCTTAACCAAAACTACAAAACCATAGGCTAAATCACCACGCGCACAAGCTGTTAAGAGCGAAAAGCTTGTGCCAAAAACTGCCAAAAACAAATGCAAAATCCCATCCAATTTTTTTTGGGGGTGCTGCCTCTGAACCCCCACGCAGGGGGGGACTTTCGCTCCCCTATGAACCCCCCAAGCAGGTGGGGCTTCACTGTTGGAAAATCAAGGGTTTTGTAGATTATCATTGACTTTCTTTACTTGATAATTACTTGTGATGTTAGTTGGTCTTTTATTACTTATTATTCTTTGTTCATCAAACAATTACCAAAACAATGAAGATCACAATGAAACAAAGTACATAAGATATCGGCTCCAAACCCGAGCAAAATCCCTCCAAGGGTAAAACCCAGAAAGAATGCTTCTCTTCTTATAGAATCTTCTTACAATGAGACTTCCAAGATTGAAAGACCAAAACCCAGAATCCTCCCAAGCACCAAGTCAGCGCCCCAGCAAGATCTCTCCAAGGCAGTGTCAAAACTTTGACCTTTTGCAACTTCGCTCTAGAATTTTGGCCCTGCAATTTCGATCTCCTGCAACTGGCAGCTATACAGAAACCCTAACTTCGCACGTGTGGATAGAGAGAGAGATTATCCCAAGAAACTTCGATTCTTCTTTTCTTTGTCCTTCTATTTTTTCTTCTCCTTCGCTATAGCAGATTGAACTTGTGATAAGTGAGTGCTCCAATTGAGATCGAGCTCCTTGTGTTTATAGCTTTCTTGAGGGGTCGTACCCTCCCTTAGGTCGACTTGTCCTTGTTTGGGGCCGACTTGGTCTTGGAGGAATAAATGGCTTTTTCTTGACAAAAAAAAATATTTTTATTTGGTACAAAGAGTCCAAATGGGACTGTAATACATGACATAAATTCTTCTTTGTCCTAGAAAGACCTGGAAGCACGAAGAACATGCTTTTGACCTAGACTTGAGCATGAAACCCATGCTTTAAATAAAATTCTAATTTCTTTCTTTCTTTATACAATGTCATGCTTACAAAAGGTCATTATGGAGACTGAACCTAGTTACTATTTCCAGGGGGGCTGCAGCCCCCCCCTGTGATCCCCTTGCTATGCCGGACACAATGTACAATGTGTGGGGATAGCCATGCAAACTGCAAAGAATCTAATACATATCTAACAGTTAGGCTTTTGTGTTTTGACAATGCTGTCTAAACATATACTTGGGAGTTTTCCTTTTCTTTTATTTTTAAAATAGTTCCCGGTTGGAGGAAATTTTATGAAGGAAATATATGAATCATGATTGATAAATAGTAAATACCACATGATAATTACATAGAACTTTAAATCATTTTAAACTTCGCTATGTGAAATTGCTAATAATGGATGCTGATTAGTTTGTATATTGTTTCTGTGGAGCTACAGTCAATTTGAAGGGCATATTGTTGGTGCTTATTCAACAGTCTCCTTATCTCATGGCCCAACACGCTAAAACACTTTTTGTGTTGAAAATATGTACAGAGTGACCTGACTGTAATAAGTGAAAGTGAAGTCTCTGAATAGAACTCTGAGTAACAATTTGCTGCTTATTAGGAGTTGCAAGTATCTTGCAGGAGACAATGAATTTCGTTCTTCTATCTATTCCTTTGTTTCATGAGTGACTTTGATTTCTATTTTAGTGCATAATAATATGGAAATTGAAATATTTTCAGATGTAAATGTTGATCTGAGTGATTGAATGTATTTTTTTAAACAAGTTATGCTAATTGTCTTGCAGGATTTTACCTTACCATGTTGTAGCAGACTATGAAGCTGAGGAGGATGATAGAATACTGGACTCTGATACAACAGGTCAGTTATTGTCACGTTCTCAAGTCTGGGATCAGAACATAGTCTCCAAAGTTGGTGAATTTACTGGAGTTTTTGAGAAACAAATTCACATTTTCAATACCCTCTCGAAAAGGAGAGCACTAGGAGATCTCCGATTAGAGGAAAGATTAATGATCGAGCAAAGCATCTTTCAGGATGAGAGGCAGAATACCCAGGCAGAAATTGAAGCTAGAGAGAAAGCAGAAAGGGAGGCAAAAGAAGCAAAAATGAGGATAGCTATGGCTCAAGCTGAACAAGCACGAGCAGAAGCCCAAGCACATGCAGAAGTACTGGCCCGGGCTGAAGCAGCCGCACGAATGGAAGCTTCTCGAGCAGAAGCTCTTGTAAAAGTAAAATCTGAAGAGCATACTGTGCACGAACCTACTGTACAAGAACAAGGTGCAAACATGGATGATATTTTGCATGGATGGGGTACTTTGCAGAGGGAAGATGATGCTGAGCCCTCTGAGGATTTTTTGAATGACGACCATGATCCTGAGACAGGTGATGATAGAGGGTTTCAGAGTACAGAAGTGGCCTCAGGAAATGGGATGCATGATGACTGGAAAGAAGTCGGAGAGCTAGATTTGAACATGAGGTGATGAGCCCACGACAAACTATTCATGGTATGTGGTGTAGAAATGAGATTCTATTTCACAGGCAAGGATAAAATCAGCCATTACTAGAGCACTATGTAGACAAGAACAGAGTAGATCGTCCTACTTCTTAGTCAAGGACTGGTCATCTCTGGTGTTTGATATGCTTAGATGGAAAACTGCTAATGAAATCCCTACTGTAAAGTACTAGGAGGAATACTAGTGGAAAATTAACTTTTGGCCAACGTGGATAATTGTTAACTGAATATTTTTAGTTTGATTACTGGCATGGAATAAACAACTTTATATACCATAAGCAAAAAATCAACTGTAACATGTTGCACAGTTGCAGCAACAATATATCCTTATCTGTGTTCTTCAAACTGTTGCGTGATATTACTTGGCTGGAAGCATGCTTCTGCTTCACTGGTGTAAAATATTATGACAATTTCTAACTTATATGCTATGCATGTGAAAGCTACAGAGTTCTATCTGATGGAAATAAAGAACATATGTTCTTTTGGAATTTTCAGAGCATCATTTTCCTTAATTTCATGCAAGGTTCTTATTGTTGATACATTTCATGGAAGCACTGTTGGTGGAGCACAGGTAAATGCTGCTTGTTTATTGCTTTTCATGTTGCTTGTGTTTACTACCCTAAGGAGACTGCTGTGAAGTTAGCCAGTTCTTGAGCCCAAATAAATCTAGCAGTGTTGCCTGGATAAAGTTAAAACTAGCAGCACAGAAATAACATAAGAGATCATTCCTTTGTTGAATAAAATGCTATATAGAGAACATCTTTTAGAATGTCGTTTTGTCATCTTTTCATGGCCAGATGAACCTTTATATTCCTGCATATGCACTGAGTGTCTTATGTAAGTGTTGACCATGGTTATCCAGATCAATGTTGCGAACATCGGGATGGGGATAAAATAAAAAAATTGTAAAAATCGGGAAAATATCGGTAAAAATCGGCAAACATCGGAAAAATTAAGATACCATAAAAAATATCTTTAAAAATTGGAAAACATCGGCTAGGCCAAAAAATCGTGATTTTGAGATAAATCGGGATGTTATCGAGATATTCGCAACACTGATCCAGATGTCTGGATTGCTCTAGGAAGATATGGTCTCCTGTGTATAAAGAAAATGATTCCTTGTGATATCTATAATATATATGTTTCTTAAGAGAATGAATAGATACTTCTTTCAACCGAGCTATTCTTTTGGGCTATGGTGTGTTTTGTTCTTTCCGTATGATTTAATACCTTCATTAGAGAGCTGGAATTTCTATCATTAATGACAATTTTTTGTAGAGAACTGTTCATTAATACTCTCTTGCTCTACATTTCCAAGGCATATGCTTGGTGATATCTTCTATCAAAAAACAAATTGACAATGGAAAGAGGTCCAGAGTCGATAGTGTTGGCATATTGGCATTGATGTCAACTCTTGTGATGATGTGGCTGCCAATGTTGAGTATGCTTGAGGTTGATTTGCTGATGATATCATGGTTGCAGAGTTGTCTCATGTGATGATGTGGCTGGCAAAATATTGCTGATCTGGTCATTTTAAATCGTTGTATGGAATGAGTTTAATATTTGTTAGCTCATGGTTAACCTCTCTTTTGATTATGGCTTGACTCGATCCTCCATAGTATAAACACAATTATCATTAAAGTCATGGTTTGTTGTTGAAGGTGTAAATGTGTTTATCCTCCACGTAATTGTTGTTTGATCTGGTCCAAGAAGGTGTAAATTCATTGATCATTGTTAGTGGTTGATCTGGTTCAGAATAATAATGAATGGAAATGGTCCAAGGGGTTGTACATTGCTTTGGTTCATTGATTGAGGTGCGGGCCACCATGGTCGAATATTTTTTATAAAATGATCTGGTCCAAGGAATTGCACATTGCTTTGGTCCATTTTTTAAAGTGCGGACCACCATGGTAAAATAATTTTTTATGAAACCATCTGGTCCAATTTTTGTCATTTAATTGCATTCCGAGGTCAGCTTGGATCACCATCGAATATTACAATTAGCTCTTGCCCATGGTAACCGTGGAGCCTATGTGATTTAGTCAATCCTCCGAGGCTATAAATACAAAGTGTGATCGGACATTTGAAGCGGGCATTGTGTGTGATCTTAGGAGTTTATTTGGCACCTGCGCTCGATAATTTTATATATTTTTGTATTTTGTTTTATGTTCTGGCACAGGTTCATTTGTCTTCTTGTTCTGGTTCGAGTGACAGATGTTGATAGTAAGCTCGAGAGATGTAACGTGGTTGTACAACGTGCGGTTTGATATGCTCTTCTGCCAGTAATGTTGAAGTCTGGGGTTTTGATTGAATTATATGAGAGCAAGGTAATGCCAAATGGTGGCTATAAACGAAGTCTGACTCAATCACAAGAAGTTTATACTGTTCTGATCCAGTTTGGCAAAGTGGATTAGCATGTGGATTGATGTGCTCAATATGAGTTGATCTGGTCCAAGTTTGTTTTTTCCATTGATTAGTGTGTGGATTGATGTGCTAGCCGATTCATTAGTGGAGCGTATTACTACAGTGTGATGGTTGTGCGTTTTAATTGGAGTTTGTTGAAGATCGATTTGCATGACAATCCTGTATTTCAAGTGTATGAGTGCGATTGAGGTGATGAGCACACTGTAGGATCAAAACATGTGAAAGAAAGTGTGTAGGTGCGATGAAATGACTCTGATAAAAATGCCCATGGACAAGTGCGTTGGTAATCAAGAGTGCTGCATGGTTGCCTGCAAAATGTGTAGCCTTTACTGTAGCAATGTATAGATAATGAGAGATTTGAGCGAAGTGATGTCAATTGATAGCAGTGCGAATGGAATCCTAGCACAATGATAAATACAGATTGTTGTGCATTGAATATACTTGGCATTGCAGAGATTGATTGGTTGCAAGGGCTGTGTTCCGAGACAGAGGAATGCTGACCTGAGTTTAATATAGAGACAAAGTTTTGATTGGCTGACATGATTGTATTACAAGAGTCGATTTATAGCATTGGCAGAGATGGTTAGCAGGTGGCGAAGTTGCTTCAAAGCTGACGTTAGAGTGTTGATGTATTACAGAGACAGTTTATTTGTTGATGCGTCCATGAGATCTGAGGCAGAGGTGGTTCCAAAGTGTGAGCGGACAGTTCTTTGGATACATTTTATAGAGCTGACATTGATTGATTGCAGAGCTCTGTACCTCTGACTGTGTGTTTTGCAGGGATAAGAATTCAATGGCAGAGGTCATAAATATATTGACAATGTTCTACAGGGGCATAAAGCTTATAGTTGGGCTTAATGCGTTGATTGTAGTAGGCTGTAACTTATTGCCTGTGACCGTAACTGAAGGTAGAGTTTTGATTTATGAATATTGATGCTAGTGTTTGTGAAAAGGACTGGAATTGAATTTACATTGTTGAAAGTCATAGTACATTTTGTAATGTATTGATTGCTTAGGGTATTGAGAGAGTTTGTATGAGCAAATTGTGAGTGAAACGTTGCGTGCAAAGATATTTATATGTTGAGTGGAGATTGATGTATGAGTGGAAGAATATGTTGCTGTGTCTCATTTGATAGTCGATGTGTTGAGGGCAGAGTTGTGATGCAGTGAGAGGGTTACTTTTGTATTCAGTTTTGTGAGTAGATTGGTTATTGCAAAGGTTTTGTATTCAGTTGGGTGAGTAGATTGGTTATTCATATTGCAAAGGTTTTGTATTCAGTTGAGATTTGGGCCCAGTCTGAAAATTGTGAAGGCCTATTGTATTTGAGTTTGTTGCAGGTGGATCCAGTATGAAACATTGTGAAACAAGGTCCACAAGAGTCTGAGTGTTGGAGCCTTTTGTAAGGAAATGGTGGCTTCCTTCCGGTGTTAGCTGGAGAACTTGCTAAGGGAGTGGTAACTTCCTTCTAGTGGTGGCCAAAGAACTTGATTAGGGAGTAGTGGCTTCCTTTTAGTGGTAGTTGGAGAAACTACTGGAGGTGGTGGCCTCCAACAGCTTGTGCACTGGTGGTGAGCCAATGTGAGATGTAAAAGAAGAATTTTAATATTAGTAAGAAGACAAAGACAACAGCAATGGTGGTTTTTCGTAGTTGGGCTTTCCACCTAATATCCGGTGTCTATGTGTGCTTGATGGTGTTCTCATGTGTTTGTTGATGGTTACTTGTTGATTGATAATGTTCATGGTTGTTGCTCATGATATGTGCATGTTTACATGTATGCTACTGATTAATCACTGGTATAGACAATGATTTGTAAAAACTGAACAAAAGTTGAATGATCACGAAATACTAATTCACCCCGCTGTTAGTATTTCTAACACCCAAATCCCAATATTAATACAGGTGTTTTACTTTAGGGGTTTTTGATTTTTTCTCGTGAGTATTATAACTGTGGTTGGCTTGTACAATATTTTCCATAGGCCATCTATTAAATCTTCCCCTTCAGTTTTCGTTTCTGCAATATATTTATTATTATCTAAACCAAAATATTCAGGTAGGGGAATACATCATTATATGACACTTTCTCAGGTTTTTCTGTTTTATCGAGTAAACCTAATATGTTTTTAATACTTGACCAGCTGTAACTTGTGTTTATCTCCAATCTTGGAAAATCCAAATGAAACTTGACATAAGGGCTCACTTATTACACATCATCAAGTATATGTTTATAGCATACAATGTTATCAGTACTGGACTGGTTCTCGGGTTGTACTGGTCTGGTTGAAGGTTTCAAACCAGTCATGGGTCAGTGCTGCACTGAACCGGCCAGTTCTGTATGTAACAGTACAGTTGATGATGGGGACCACTTATACTCAATTTAAAAAGATCAATAAAATTAAAAAGGTTGAAACACTAAATCTAGCCCTAGCCACCCCCCTATTGCTATTTAAAGAGGTCCCCACCCTCCATTTCACTCAAATAATTCATTTGAGCAATTTGGAATTTTTGAGCTGAGTTTCTTACGCTGGTTTGGAGAACTGATCGAAGGGCTGATTTGGAGAGCTAATTGAAGGGCTGATTTGGAGAGTTTTTCAACTGAGTTTCTTGGACTGATTTGGAGCTGATTCAAGGGTTTATTTTCATGATTTCTTGGGCTTATTCCTCTCTAGAGGCCATTTGGAGCCTCTTTGTTGATAAATTTGGTTCAGACATGGATTGCACTTGGTGCTATTTTGGTCATGTGCAAAGTTTTTAGAGTATTTGTGTATAATGATTTGGATCCACATGAATGCACACACACACACACACACACACACACACATATATATGAAAATTTTATATATTTTATGGTTGATTTTCTTGGTTTGACATTGATAGTATACATTCTTTCAAAAAAGGTGGGCATGGGAAAGGCTCAATATCATCTATGTGGATGCTTTGCTGCAAGTGCCTCTGCTTATGCTTGACTGAATAACATTGCCAGTTTTTGTTTGTCTGTATGATCCCGTTCTTTATTCCATAGGCTCTCTCTTTGTCGTTCACCTCCAGAAAATGCACCAGGTGAAGTTCTAGGATGTTTTGCTTCTTTCTTTCATCCTTATTCCATATCTGCATTGGAAGGATTTAGAAATACCTATGAGAGTATACAAGCTTAGAATTATTAAGACACTATTGCTTTAGTCTTGTTATTTTAACCTATCTCCTTCATGATCCTTTCCGTGTTTGCCAAGCATGATATAAATGCTTATCAAGCCTTATTATTTTGGTCTCTCCATTTATAAACCTCTAAACTGGTATTCTGCCTCAGCTAACAAATGAATCTGCAAAATAGAGTAATAGTTGCTTATTTTGACCTCTGCACATGTGAACTGAAACTAGTGTGATCCTCCGAACCTGATGCTTTACAAATGCTTCATTGAAGGCTAAGAAATTTAATTTTTAGCTGTTATATTTAGCTGTTATAATTTATTCCTCTTTCCTATGTGATTATAATACAACAAAGTCCTTGCTTCCGTCCTTCCCAAATCTTTCAAAAAATATTTCTTCTATTTTTAGTCAGAGTTTTAGAATATTGCTTTGAGGTTGATTGATGAACATTGAGATATTGCCTTCTGTCTACACTTGTCTGTTTCAATGATAATAAATATAATTTTGATGTGGTAGGTTCTCAATACTTCTATCACACATCCAAAGCAAAGAGAAGTAGTGAAGAAGGCAATAAATTTAGCTCTTTTTTTAGTTTAGATGGTAACTATAATTGAGTATTGAAATGTATACAGTACAATCAAGGATTTTCTTTTTGTGTGTATCCTTATGATGCACTACTACAATGTGCAAAAGAAGGTTATCAAAACTGGAATTGGAACTGGAACCAACGGGGACTGGACTAGGAATGGTCAGAAAACCTAGTTGAAGAACAAATTATATATCCTTCCCAATCCTTTCAAAAAATATTTGTTCTATTTTTAGTGAGAGTTATAGAATATTTGCTTTGAGGTTGGTTGATGAATATTGAGATATTTCTATGTAATTTTTAAAGGTAACTTATCTTCTATCTAGATTCCTCACTTGTCGGTTTTAGTGGCAATAAGTACAATTTTGATGTGTTGGGTTCTCAATACTTTATCACATATCCAAACCGAAGAATTGGTGAACAAGGTAATAAATCTTAGCTCTTTTGTTTACTTTAGATTGTAACTGTTGCTGCAAAATCTATCAAGCTTGGTGCAAAGCCTCACCGGGCGAGGGGCCAAACCTTTTGGCAACAAAGAGGAAAGGTTGTCATTGTCACCTCATCAACCTCTTCCTACTTTTTAGTGGGATCTAAACCACAAGGGAGGTGCCCCAAAATCACCTATAAGGGTATTCTAATAGTAGGGCTAAAGTTGATAAGTTTCTGAAGGTATAAAGAAGGATAGAGAGCTTGGCAAGGCCAAAGATGACCTAGGTCTTTAATGGTAAGGTTGAAGCACTCTAAACATAGACCACTAGATGGGCCGCTATAAGTTAGGGTTTGGGTGACTTCAATATAGCAGCCTAAGAAAAGTCCTCAAAGTGATGTTCAACAAGAATGGAACAAGGCCTTCAAATAGAGGTAACGGTTGCCACTATCACCTCAACAACCTTCCTCTTGCTCTTTAGTGAGATCTAAATGACAAGGGAGGCTACCCTAAATCACTTTCATGGTGATAAGGTTTTCTAAAGATGGATAGAGAGCTTGGCAAGGCTAAAGATGACCTAGGTCTTCAATGTTAAGGTTCAAGCACTCTAAACTTAAACCACTAGATGGGCTGCTATAAGTTTGGGTTTGGATGATCTTTAATAATATGGCACTCAATATCATATATCAGCTTAGGAAAAGATCTCAAATTGATCTTTAACAAGAATGGAACGAGGCCTTAAAATAGAGGTGAGGGTTTAACTATGGTAACTTGTTTTATGGCTATTAGGCATGCATAGACAACAAATAAAAGGGGTGACATCAACCCTTTTGGCGTAGGTTAGGCTATCCCCTATGCTAGATTTTTATTGTATATGATTTATAGAGACTAAACCTAAATAATGAGTCATCCACATCCAATAAAACAACAATTTTATGCACAAATCATACCTAAAACCGTAACGGCTGCCCTAGTCGTCTAGGAAAGAAAAAATAAGAAAGATTCTTATTAAGTTTTAAGGTGATCAACACACTCATGGACCAAAGCCTTATCCCACAAAGGTTAATGGAACCTCTGTGTCAAAATTTCCAAGGAAGGATATTGAAGGAGTAAGGGGGGATGCCTTAGGGCATCTACTTCTAAAACTCTAGATATTGATTTTGTAAGGGGGGAAATTAAGTATAAGGTCTGCACATATAGAGCTTCCTTATAGGCCTTGAAGAAGACAATTTCAATGGAAATATTGAAGCAAAATTTCAACAATGATAAGCATTTAGTCATGGAGAAATCGAAACCCTACTCTAAACATCAAAGCATGCAAAATATTGATAATAGACAAGAAACTTAACAACAATCCTCCATAAAGGCACTTCTTTTAATCCCAGAACAATGTCTTCAAGCAAAAATCACATCCTTAGCAAGTTTCATCCATAAACATTGCATTTTGCCAAATGTAGCGAAAAAGAGCTAAGTCACATTCTCTTAGAGAGGAGTCAAATTACATGTGTGATGATGAAAAAAAATGAGGGGAAGTTCTATTTATATGAGACCTATCCCACTCTTTTTTATAATACAACAACTAATGAAACTCTATTGACAAGTTTACTTTAAGTGTTCCACAGGAAAGAGGTTATAAGCCAACCTTGTAGCTCAAAAACATAACAAAAATGCCATTAAAGCCCACACGCATGGGAGAAAATGCTACTAAAGCATGATGTCATCCTCCAAATGAGCTCTCTAAGACACCAAAAGTGAGATAAGGGCTAGTGAGTGCTCCATACTCCAAGATGCATCTCAAGGATCACGTGCAGGCCTCCAAAGTCACTCCATGCAAACACATCATGCCCATGGTGCCCTTTGTCACCCTTAAAGAAGCAAGTGGAGTGATGTGACACTCTATAACTCAAGCATTGGGGCTCCAAGTGTGAAATTTTAAATCTTGTTGCAATTATTGTTTATTATTCTCCTATCATTTTAGATTATTTGTTTTCTGTAAAATACTTGCAGAAAATAATGAATAAAACACAATTACAACTTCACTGAAAAATAAATAATCACAGGAACTGAGAAAATTACGCACACACACAAATAATCGACCCCAATATTTTTGGACAAATGTATTTGGAAGAACCCCAGTGTGGGGAAAACTAGTTCTACAGATGAGGGTTTTTATTAATTCTTTAGCGAATTAAAGAATACATCATCTCCTTGCTTGACAATGGCCAAGCTCCAGTGATTTTCTTCTTCACTACAGCTGACCAAATTGATCCGGGAAATCTGGAATCTCCCTCTGCAAGTCAAATCGACCCTTTCCAACAATTTGCTTGGTTATTCTGCAAATCACACTCCCAACAATTCACACTTCTTGTAATTATAGGAATCCACCCTTTCTTGCAATCTGCCTTTCTTGTAATCTGCCTACAGGAATTCACACTTCTTGTAATCATAGGAATCCACCTTTTCTTGCAATCTGCCTTTCTTGCATGAATTTCTTGCAATTCACACTTGCAACTGGAAACTCAATCTCAGCTATTCGCACCGCCTTTGGAAATGCGCTCTGGCAATTTTCATTGTTGAACTACCTTCTGCAAAAATAATTCGGCCTATTCCTTTCTCTCTGAAATCGGAATCTCTGTGAAGAATTCCTCTAGAAATCCTCCCCACAATTTCTCCTGCTGAAACCCTTGTTGCTGGTGTCCCTGCACTGTCTCTGCGCCCTTGCTCTCATTTCAAATCTGTCTCAATATGTTCTCCAAATGCCGTTGATTTCCCCTTGTAATCTCTCGTGCAGGAATCAATGACCATGATCTAATCCCAATCGATCGCTAAGGTCATCTTGACCCTTTTAAGTGACTTTTCCGGAAGTCTCTAGAGAAAAATCGATTTACCCCAATCAATGCTGATTAATCAAGCCATTTCCCTAAGTTAGACTTAGGAAAATTAATTAATTGGCTAATTAATTCTAATTAAGGCCTTTTCTTGAGAAACCTATTCTAGGTATTGGAGAAAATGTGTTCCCTAGCCTCATAGACACGATATGAGACTAGAACACCTGTCCAAGCTACACAAACTAACCCCAAGGTGATGTGAAAGTCCTCCCTTATCATCTTAAGGATGACCATCATCATCTAGGCTTTGGAACAAGTGATGCCATCAAATAGTGTTAAGGCTAGCCTAGGGGCATCCTAGGTCCACTGGGCGCATCATCAATATCTCCAACACCAAGCTTCATGGGCTCAAGGTTTCAACTTCTGGGGGTCCCTCATGGTGTCAAGCATTATCTAGGGTCATCAAATAGCCCAACGCTTTGCTTTGGATAGGAAATGCTGCATCATCAAGTTCATTCTTTCTCTCTGCAATGGATAGTGTAGCCTCTACTGCTCTGCTGAGAAGGTGGGGAAATCACCTCTAGAAGCCTCTGCTGCTGTGATGAGAACCACTTGACAAACACTCTCAATATCAAGTGAAAGTCAACAATCATTAGATAACAAAAACCATGGATGCATCATAGTGGACCATACTTAATGTTAGGGGCACAATAATACTTCACACAAAGATCACCTTCAAATATCCAACTATGCCAAGTCCTGTATAAGTTTTCCCTCCTTACATTAGGGATGGTTAGATGGATAACCCTATTAGGTATTTCTAGCCCCTCAAGGGGAAGTGACAGGTCCCGAGTTAGCCAACGGAGTGGGCATGACTTCAGGGCAAGGTGTCATAGCCAAGTGACCAACTAATGGTTGTCCAACATTCTGAGTATATAGATGTAAGGAGGGAGCAATTGTGGAGGCATGGGTTACCCCTTTCCTCGAGTTTCTTTTTCCACCCCTTTGGTGCGTCTTTTACTTCTTTATGATAATACTTTGATTTGGGTGCATAGCTTAGGAGCCAAGCTTGTTTTTTTGAGATTTAGCATTTATTAGTTATTACCCCCTAGTGATGAGTCAGTGTATCGCTCATCAGGGTTGGGACAATACAAGGGTTCCTTTTTATGGATAGAGCATCATGTGCTCTAGGAATAGGGTGATGGCTAATGAGGGGTGTAGAGCTCATGCTGGGTATTTTCCCATGTGCTAATTCTATCCCAGGCTCCAACCATCTCTTGCATTTTATCTTTTTCTTTCATTGTGGCTTTCTTTTGGTTTTATCTTTCTTTTAGCTGCATAAACCTCCAGGGCAAAGTTTTTGGGCCTAAACTCAAGGATGAGGATAAGAAGGTGCCAATCCCAAGATTGATGACCACCAACCCGAAGAGTGGAGATGAAATAATGGGAAGAATGGAAAGTGGTAAGTATGGAATATCATGGGCACACTATTTAAAATCAAAGCCTCCCCAATAGTATTCTTCATATAACCTTAAGTCCTCAAAGGAGGTCGCATTGGAATAGAGTCAAAGATTAACCTTCGAGGTGAACTGTGGGAACAAGAATACAATCAAGATCGGTGAATCCATTGAAATTCTACTTTCCCCATATGAAATCCATTGAGGTTGGAACCGCTGTCAAACATCCTAAAACAATATGACTCCTTTTACTTTAATAATTTAATATTACCATTAATTACTTAGCATTAGTAGGGCCCTAGGGTTAAATATTAGGTCGCCCCATTCATAAATTATTCTTTTGTAAAAAATAATTTGCATTTGACCCACTCATAAATTGTTATTTTTTCAAAAATAATTTGCGTTTGGCCCACACATGCCATGCAAGCATGTTGTACCGACCAACACATGTCATACAGATGATCAAACATGATGTATGGACGCTGAAACATGTGGCGTATGGGGATTGAAACATGTTTTAGCCACTATTTTCAAAACCGTTTTTGAAAACCGGTTACCGGTCTAACCGGCCGGTTAGCAAGGGCGCCAGTCTAAACCGGCAAAAAAACCCGGTTCAATCGCCCATTTCACTAAAATTTGCCCTAAACCGGTGCTAACCGGCCGGTTTTGTATCAAACCGGCCGGTTCTGTCCTAAACCGACCGGTTAGAGGCATGCCCACCGTGTAATGCAAAAAGTGTATGCGGACTGTGTTTTAGGGGTTTTGGGGGGAACTGAGGGTGTTTTCCCTCCAAAAACACCCTCTCCAAGCCTTTAAGAGGCCCCTCTCACTCTCATTTGTCTCACACAACTGTTTTGGAGTGTTTGTGAGTGTTTGTGAGCTTGGAGAGTGTTGAGTTTTTGGCATTTGCTGAAGTAGTCATCTTGGAGTTGGAGTTGGAGCTATTTTGGAGATAGTGTGTAGCTGTCAGTGGAGTTGCCATCTTCAAGAGGAGGCTAAGGAAGCTAGTTTGCATTTCCAGGTAAGGATTTGCACTTGAAAATTCCTTATTTGACTGTTGTCCATGAATTAATTTTTTTTTATGTGTTATAAACTTCTCACTTCTATGATCTACCATCCAGGGAGTCATCATGCCTCCAAAAGCCAGAGATACTGCATGGGCTCATTGTGATATGATTGATGGCAAAATGATCTGCAAATATTGCCAAAAATCCATTCAAGGAGGGGGTATTAACAGGTTCAAGCAACACTTGGTTGGGATAGGAGGCCATGTAAAGCCATGTGGAGCACCAAATGAAATAATAGGGCATATTAGGGCGGAATACCTTCAGAAGTTTGAGACTCAAGTCACTGAACCAATAGAGAAGTTTGTGACTGCAAAGTTTGGAAGTCGAGACTCAACCAACTGAGTTTGATCATGATGACTGAGACTCATGAGAAGTTTCAACTTCAAGTGATATGTTGATCACTATTATAGTATTACTATTATCATATATGTAGAGTCTAGACTGAAGTCTTGTAGTAGGCCACTGGCCCCATAGTTTGTAGGCTTTGTTTTTGCACTCTAGAGGCCATTTAGAGCCTCATTGCTTATGTATTTTGTCGATGATATGTATTGCACTCGGTGCCATTTTGATATATTCACCTTTACATGGTATATAAATGAGCAATCTTTGCATATTTTGTCTCTATTGGCTTGGAATCATGCTTTTAAATCTTAAAAATAGTTTTTTTCATTAAAAAATAATTATTTAATGTATTTTTCTAAAACCTGTTCGTTTAGACCAAACCAGTCTCGGTTAGACCGGTTCCGGTCGGTAAACCGGTTCATTAGGTGGACCGGTCCGGTCACCGGTTCAGGTTTTAAAAACATTGGTTTTAGCTGGGCTGAAACCAATGTTGCAGGAAGCGTCCCCCTCCCCGGTTCTAAGGCCCGAAGCGCATCCCGTGCGGATTCGTACAGGAAGCGTCCCCAGAAGCGCGCTTCCGCCTGTTTTGGACGCTTCCTGGAAATTTCCGAAGCTTTCCTCCGAAGCGCGCTTCGTACGACGCTTCGGAGGGCGAATCGTACGGTTCCATTACTGTTTCGTACATGCTTCCGGAAAAAGCGCCGCACAGCCTAAACAAATTGATTTTTTTTATTTTTTTATTTTTTGGTGAGTTTGCTTGTTGGGGGTGGGTCCACCTTAGGTTAGGGTGAGGAATGAAGGCAAAAAAATATAAATATAGTGGATGCTCCTCATGGTAATGTTAAATTCTTAAAGTAAAGGGATGAAAATGACTTAGGATGTTTGAGAGTGGTTCCAGCCAGTGTTTTTAAAACCGGAACCGGTGACCGAACCGGTCCACCTAGCTAACCGGTTTACCGACCGGAACCGGTCTAACCGGGACTGGTTTGGTCTAAACGAACCGGTTTTTAAAAAATACATTAAATAATTAATTTTTAATGAAACAAAACTATTTTTAAGATGTAAAACCATGATTCCAAGCCAATAGAGACAAAATATGCAAAGTTTGCTCATTTATATACCATGCAAAGGTGAATATATCAAAATGGCACCGAGTGCAATACATATCATCGACAAAATAGCAAAATACATAAGAAATGAGGCTCTAAATGGCCTATAAAGTCCAAAAACAATGCTGCAAGCTATGAGGCCATTGGCCTACTACAAGTCTACAGTGTACACATGATCAATCATCAAGATCATCACCACTACTAGACACAGGATCATCATCAGGAGCTACATAGACATCATCTGGTTCAGAGTCTGAGGATGCCTCTACCTCATCTGCAACATCAGTATCAATGCCACCAATGACAATAGAAGTGGACCTAGTGGAAGCACGAGTTTGTCGACCTGCACGACTAGTGCCTTCCATTGGTTCCTTGCCTTTCCTTGATGCCGCTACTGATCCTGGTTCTGATGCCGCCACATAATCTGCCTCATCCTCCGCTAAAGCCATGTCGATATCAAAATCAGCCTCAAACACAGGATCTTCAGTCTCCTCCACCCATTCTGATGTTGGATCAATATCGTCCAACACAATGGGATCTAGATCAGGTGATTTGCTCATCATTTGGTTCCTCCTCAGTCGAAGGTTGTATTGCACAAAAACAAGATCATTTAACCGTTTTTGTTCCAAACGGTTTCTCTTCTTCGTGTGTATGCGCTCAAAAACAGACCAATTGCGCTCACAACCTGAAGCACTGCAAGTTTGACTGAGGACTCTAATTGCAAACCTTTGCAATTGAGGACACTGGCCACCAAATGACTCCCACCAATGTGCTGCAAAGAAAAAGACAATAATTAGTAACTTAGTTTATAATTTGAATTGTAAAGAACGTAAACAATTTTAACTTGAAATGAAAAACAAAATGGAAATTGGAATTGCTTACCTGGTTGGTCCACATCTCTTGCCATCTTTGCCAAGTTTTTGCCAAAAGTACCACTTGCTTGATTGAAAATAGTAAGCTGTCTATGTATATCCAACTGGTCTACATGGTTAGGGACCATGCGCTCCAAGCAATCAATCAATCCAGCTCTGACCTCCCCATTATGCTGATCTCCTAGCCGATTTTTATAGTGATACCTTGGGTTCAAAAAATACCCGGCTGCATGTATAGGACGATGGAGTTGATTGTTCCATCTGTTATCAATGATCTCCCATATACGGCCATATTTAGCTAACCTGTCATTGTAAGCTGCCCGTATCTGCTCCTTTGCCTGATCCATAGCTTCATAAATGTAGCCCATGGCCAATCTTTCCCCATCCACCAACCTTAGCACCTTAACAAGGGGCTCGGTAATTTTCACAAGCTCTACAGACCTTTTCCAAAAATAAGTGTCTAACACTTTCTTTTTGGTGTCTTTTCCATCTGGTCTACGAGCCCACCGAGATTCAGACCATTCATCAGAGGAAAACATTTTCTGCAAGTTTCTATGTTGACCATTGAGACATTGCAACGTGAGGAAGTGAGTTGCAAATCTCGTAATTGCAGGCCTAACAAGCTCTTTGCCTCCAGTGTGTTTCCTCATTAGGCTCAATACCCATGAGTGGTTGTAAATGTATTTTGTAATGCACTTGGCATGCTCTACAGTGTTTTTTACCCACTCCACCTTGCCTATATCCTCAAGCATGAGGTCTATGCAATGTGCAGCACATGGAGTCCAAAATATGGTATTATATTTGGCCTCAAGCATCTTTCCAGCAAGAACATAGTTTGAGGCATTATCAGTGATGACCTGCACAACATGCTGCTCCCCAACTTCCTGAATAATGTTATCCAAAAGCTCAAATAGAAGGCTTGCATCCTTTACCCTATTAGATGCATCAACTGATTTCAAAAACATGGTTCCTTGAGGGCAAGAAACAAGGAAATTAATGATAGTGCGGTTCTTTCCATCGGTCCATCCATCTGACATAATGGAACAACCTGTTTTGACCCATGACTCTCTAAACTCAGTCAAATACTCATCAATGGAAGATATCTCTTTTTGCAAAAGAGCTCCCCTCAAGTCATGCATACTAGGGCCTTTGAAGCCCTTTCCTGCAACTATAACAGAGTCCCACATAGCTTGGTAATAAGGTGAGCGAGCAACATTAAATGGGATATCTGAATCATACCACCATCTAGCAATGTATTGGTGAGAAGTTTCTTTGCATTGTTTTTTCCAATGCTGATCCAAAGTGGGTTGAGAACTTGGCTGGGAGGAAGTGGGATTAGATTTAGAAGAAGCAATGGTGGCAGAAGATGAGAAATAACTTTGGATGTTTGGTCTCTTTGGTCCTTTTGATGGTTGGCCAACTCCAACAGAAGGATGAACATAGTGAAAGGGGTCATTGGTGGAAGGGATAGAAGTGGAGTCTTGAATCTCATAATCATCATACCCACTCTCTTTCATGGCTTCTAATAATTCCCTCTTCCTTGCAATTTCATCTTGGATGGCCTTCTCCCTAGCCTTATCCTCATAAGATTTTTCAAGCTTGGCAATGTATTCTGCCCTAATAGGACCTAACAGTGCATTTGGTGCATCACATGGCTTTACTTGGCCTCTTACCCCAGCCAAGTGTTGTTTCAACCTAAGAATACCCCCACCTCCAATAGATTTATGGCATAATTTGCATATCATTTTTCTCTCAACTACATCACAATGAGCCCATGCACTGTCCTTTCCTTTTGGAGCCATGTTTGCTTGAAATAATAACAATTTGCAAATAAATCTGCCATTTCAAAAAAAAATTGCAGCTAAGGAACATGGAAAACCAATGATAAATGTAGGAAAAAAAATGCACATGCAAGCTACAAAATTTGATAGCATAGAGCTAGAGAGTTCATAGGCTTAGCATAGATGATAGATCATTGAAGTGAGAAGTTTATAGCACAAAAAAAATAATTCATGGACAGCAGACCCAAATGAGGAATTATCAAGTGCAAATCCTTACCTGGAAATGCAAAGTAGCTCCCTTAGCCTCCTCTTGATGATGGCAACTCCACTGACAGCTACACACTATCTCCAAAATAGCTCCAACTCCAACTCCAAGATGACTACTTCAGCAAAAACTCCACACTCTCCAAGCTCACAAACAAACTCACAAACACTCACAAACACTCCAAATCAGTTGTGTGAGACAAATGAGAGTGAGAGGGGTGTCTTATAGCAAGTGTGAGGGTGTTTTTGGAGGGAAAATCCCTTTCCCTCACCCCCAAAACCCCTAAACCGCCCTCAGTTCCAAAAAACCGTGCGCTTTTTTGCTTGACCGGCGGCCTGTCCATAAACCGGCCGGTTTAGGACGGAACCGGCCGGTTAGCAATAAACCGGCCGGTTTTGACCTAAACCAGCCGGTTTTTACCGGTTAGGTCAATTTTCCGGGCAAATGGGGCTTCTAACCGGGTTTTTTCACCGGTTCTGACCGGTGAGCCTCCCAACCGGCCGGTTAGGCCGGTAACCGGTTGGACCGGAACGGTTTTTAAAACTATGGTTCCAGCCTCATTGGACTTCATATGGAGAAAATAGAATTTCATTTTCATCCTTTTACTTAAATTTTTAACATTATCATGAAATGACTCAGGATGTTTGAGAGTGGTTCCAACCTCATTGGACTTCATATGGAGAAAATAGAATTTCATATCCTATTCAAAATTCAGTAGACTTAATAGTTTTCAGGAATTCAGGATCAATGGGATTGTGTCATTTCATTAGATTATATCAAGTATGAAGGTATGTGATTAGCATTTAATCAATAGCACCAAGCCCTATATGTACCCTAGAGTTGGTGGTGTTAATTGTTGAACTCCTTTGTCACGCCCTTAGCAAAAAATTACCTTCCAATCAAGTCAAAATCATCGATCAAGCATGTTAAGCTTTTTCTACCATATTTTAAGTCTTGAATTAGGTAGTTTGATCAAAATTGGGCAATGTTGACTAATATCCCTAGACAATCGAGGTAGAGGCAAAGGCTAGACAAGAGGAGAAGAATCTAGATTCTAGATGGTTGATGCTGGAATAATAAATCATTAATGTACAATGGATGCTATATCTATCTTGATTTATGCAAAAATATGCATGTTTTCATGTCTTCTACAACTAATTTGGTATTTGGAATGTTTGTTTTGAGTATAAATGCAAAAAAATATAATATATATATATATATATATATATATATATATATAGCAGACGCTTCGCTTCCGCATCCTGCTTCCAAAAAACGTCCCCACTTCGTGCAACATTGGCTGAAACACATTTCAAAAAACTGAAATGTGTTTCAGCTGCATTTTGGGGTTTCCATAACGAAATGCGGCTGGTGTGGGGTCCCACATTTCCTGCAACTTAGTCAGGAAGTTAACTGATCTGGACTGGCTGGTTCTGGTCTATTTTGGCCTGTTCTGATAACTATTGTCCAAACAATTTGAATTAGGTCACATGTTATAGTTAATTAACATTACCATCTGGTATCATATCATCAACCATAATTGAAGATGTTTCTCTAATGCATGTCATTGATGATTTGAATAGATGAAGGTTGTCTTTGATCAAATTTGATTTTCAATTTTCTGTAATGGTGATGTTTGTTGGGGATTGAGGAAACCCAAGAACAAAGAACAAAAAACAGAATCTAAAGAGTTGAACAGAGGAGTAATTATGCTCCAAGATGACGGGTGGTCTTTAAAGACACTATTACAGCACTTAAGCACATTGCATCGTGGACAGAACATCCCAGTGCGTGAGTTGATAACAATGAATTCGATACTTGATACAATATTCAACCCATAGGTCCTTTATTTATAGTGAACCAATTTCCTTGAATTGTGGAAGATTCGGTTAACGAACGAGCATTGATAGTTCCCACTATTTTTGGGACTATTCTAGTCAACCCAATTCTCATCAACTAATCAACTGCACAAGTTGACCTGACTGTCCAGTTGATTCCTTCAACCACTTGGTTGGCAGTCCTACTAGTCAACCACTCCACTAACTGCCCACTAGTAAGTTAATCGACCAACCTGTTGACCACTCAGTCATCTGCACAGTTGACTGCTCTGCTAGTCAACAACTCAACTGATTGTCTTTTGTTGGTCGTTCCTTTGACTGATTGTCTCCAGAAGCTCCAGAGGCACAAGGAATCAACATAAACTTAAGATCTAACAATTTTGCTGGTTGATTTTTTTTTTTGAATATTCATGTAACCCTATTGTGTCCCAGTTCATAAGTTCTAGTTTATTAACATCACTAATTGGCATCATATCATTGCTCTATTGCTTATCATCAAATAGATGAAGGTTTTCTTTTATTGACTCTAATCTTCAACTTTCTGTAGTGGTGATTTTGCTGGTTGATTTCATTTTGAATATTCATGCAAGTTTGTGTCCCCAAGATCTAGGAATAGGAACAAGAAAACGGTGGGAAACAGGGATTGTTAGGGCCTGGTGTTGGCTGGAAACTTCAGTAGACATCTTGCAGGAAATATTAGAAAACAGCGAAACTGCAAGAAATGAGAAAAGCACAAAAAACAAAGGAGGAAAAAGGAAAAGGAAATTTGGTGAAACCCCAAGGAAACCTTTAGAAATTTCAGTGAAAACCATGGAAACTTCAGAAAACTTGAATGAGACCCTGGGAAGCCAGTGGAACCCTTTGGAAATTTCAATCAAATATTTCAGAAATTTGTAAATGGCTAGAAAAAATATCCCCTGTGCATATCTGCATATCTCTTAATGATGTTTATTTAAAAATTGCATTATATTAAAGTGTAATTATTAACATCAGTTATGGTGTTTGTTTTTGATAAACGATTAGAAATGTTGTTAATGCTAAGCATTGTTTTAGACATTGTTTTTATGGCTAAATGAAGCGGTGACCAAATATGATTGGTCCAGCTTTCTTGGAGATCTCATTAACAATGATACCATTAATTGCCAGATTGTTGGTAGGCCATTCAAATTTTCCCTTTTTTTATATTATACTGACTATATAACTCCTATGGAGATGTTACCTTCCAATAAATCACACTATTATATGTATCAATTCTTTTCGTCTTATACTGGAAGGAACATTTTTGAAGATCCCTCACTAATTTCGATAGTGGTTGTATTCCTTAAGATAATTGTCTGACATCCTGCATTCATATCTTTGTTTATTGAACTTTACTTTGGTGACTCACTTTAGGTATATGCCAATTATAAAAGGGTCAATTTCCAAGGCCTTGGACTGTAATGCTGCCTAAGAATAGATTTTAAACAGATTACCATATAGTTTATTGGTCAACCTATCTAATTATAAAGGTTGGAGACCTCTCAATCCTAAACGGAGGAATACACAATGAAATATTTGAAGCACGAGGCACTGTAATATCCCAACTATGGCTCCTAGCAAAATAAAACGATCATGAATAAAAACATGTATGTATATATAGTTAATGGCATTGGAACAATGGAAGCTCATTGAGCTCACAGTTTTATAGAAAGCAATGCGTTGTGTTGTAATTGAATAATCTTGGAGGTCCAATTTCAAAGGCCCAGTTTGTCGAGTAATTCATGTTGATAACAAAAAGAAAAGAAAACACCCTATTAAAAATTAAAGGAAAATGAAAAGGCAGGCATTATTGTAATTTGTTCTCCCAGGAGTGTCGCTCTGGGAAGGAAACTCAAAACAGATTACCAACGCTATTCTATAACTGAGGGATGACAACGGGGAGGATGAATTGTGTCCTTCAGCAGTGGGGAGTATGTACTGTGGCTCCACTGATGAATAAAAGAGAGCTGATTGCGGTAGGTTTTCTTACGCATGAGGGCTTCCCACTAGAGAAACCCAGCTTTCCATCTGCTCTTTATGGAGTGTTTTTATGAATTCTATTTGGTTATGTTTTATGCCTTGATTTGTGATGGAGTACGGTCTGGCATACTTGTCAGAATGGTATCAAAGCTAGGTTCAAGCGTTGTGGTCTTGGGCGAGAATATGTGGCCTCAAGGGTGGACTGGTTTGCAGAAAAAGAAGGATGCTGCACTTTTTCAGCTGTCAGAAGAAACAGCAATGAATCTGACTGTGAAAGTCTTTATTCCTGTCTGTTTCTATGCCCATACAGGGATGGATCCAACCGTTAAACTGGAACCACTGAAAAGCTCATTCTAAGAGCTTGTATATTGGAAGTTGGATTTTCACCAAGGTATATATCTTGTTGACCGTTAGCCCACTGAAGTGGATCATTGTGTGAACAGATAGGTATTCTTTCCATATGAAATGTGTACTTTTTTATTGATTTAATAAATTATAATATGTTCTCTGATGTACTGGAGTCTGGGATAGGTGCATAGGTTGGCCTTGATTATTTTGGGGATTTTTCACCCACTATGAGCTCCAACGACTCGTTCCCAAAATCAGTGTTTCAGAAAACATTTATTGTGGATGTGTGGTGAATTCACATCAAGTGTTTGACAAAATTTCTGTGAGGAATGTATTCTCATGGAATACTATGATCACTGGGTATGCAAATTATGGAGATTGCATGTGAAATGTTTGATAAATTCCTCAGTGAAATATTATTTCTATGGAATGCTGGTTTACAAATGAAAGGGGTTTAGAGAAGGCAGTTGGCTGCATCATGGCACACCCTCAAGGCTCAGATATCTGCTCAACCAGATTTTGTTCCTGGCAAGTGAACCCAGCAGAATTGGGACCCATCATCCTTTGTAAAGACCAAGATGGGAACAGTGAGAATACCCTGAAACTCTCTCACCAAATGCAGCTAGATTGCGTGAAGCAATACTAGATCACTTTCCCCAATAGCATCAGTGGATTTGCCAACTCAAGAGCCTTAAACAAAGGCAAGGAAGTTTATACCCATGTCATCATAACAGGATTCTGTTCAGATATCTCTATGTGGAATGGCCTCGTCACATTATATGCGACCTGTGGGATCATAAAATTATGCTCTGAAAGTGTTTGGTATCAGGCTGAAAGGAAATGAATTCTCATGGAATGCAACAGTTGGGGAAATGCTCGCATAATGGGTTTGTTAAAGGGGGCACCAAAGAGTTTTAGCCAAATGTTATGTGTTGGCTTTGTTACCGCTCAAACTAGCAAGGGTCCTAGGAGGAGATCCTATAGAGCAATTACTAGGTCAAGAGGCAACAAGGGAGCGATAGCCCATTGTCACCTCAGCTAAGGCTCCCTACTCTTTACGGACTTTCACTGATGGGAGGAGACCCGGTATAAGAGGAATCACAATGATGAATAGATCAATGATCGGATAAAGAGTGATTCCTAAAGCCTATTCACAAGAGAGACTCAAATAAATGGCTTACTTGCTTGAGAAGCAAGGTGATGGGCTCTCTAGGAAGGGCTAAGAGGACACTTGAGCCTAGGTTTGGAGGATATCTCTTGATAATAAGTTTCCTAGACCTAAGAATCCTTGTGGAGGAATGGCTTCTATGTAATCCTTGTGAAATTTGAGTTATAAAGTTGCGGGACCACAAAGAACCCAAGTGGACCCAAGCTAGGTCAAGGGTATGGATTTGATCACCAATTGAGGGGCTTGACCTGACTAGGGAGGAGAATAGGATCAAAGGACTAATTTTCTTTGAAATACAAATGCAATGACCCAAGTGAGGACACTAACCCAAAATCAACCTAGGGAAAATCTGGTCTTGCTGCCAGGGTTTGCTATATCATGGGATTCTACCGTCTGATTTGCCTCAAACTTGGATGACCTCTTGAGAACAACCCAACGCAGTAGTGGAATAACATTCAAAGTGTTTGGATGGCTACAACAAATTTTGCTTGATGCCCTAGGTGAACTATAGGGTTAGGCCTAGAATTTGGAAAAGTGAAGAGAGAAAGATAAATTTGACAACCAAGAGGATGCGATGATCAATGCCTCGCTTAGGGGGCTTAATGGAGTCAAGATACGCTTGGATAGAGAAACTTTCGTGAGCTAAGGAGCCCTAATTAACCTTCGCTAGCCTATTCAAGGGCAAAGACTAGGTAATTAGAGATTTATACTTCAAATTTGCCAAAGAGATGAAGTTTCGAGGTCTTTCAACCTAAGAGGTGCCTCTAGGAACATTCACCCAATCCCTCAAAGAGAAATGTATGCATTAAATCAGTTATTCAAGGTCCCAAAAGAATTTCGCATTACATTAACCCATACAAGAATAATGATAACAATATACATGCATTTGAGAAGTAAGATAACAAGAATAGCATTAAAAGTTCACTTACATGAGAGAGAGAGTGTATCCACTCATCAAATTTGCATTTGAAAGAAGCTCCAAAGACAATAGTGGAAATCCAAACATCATAGTGCATCAAGAAACACCAAAAAGTTCACCCTAGCAGAAAGTGTGAAAATCTCTCAAGAGATACTAATCCAATCCAAGTGATGATGAGAGAAATGAATCACCTCCCATCTATTTATACAACTCAAAAGGGGATTCAATTTGCCTAATTAGCCTAATTTAGCCTCAAATAATAAAATAATACATAAAATGACATGACTTGGTGACAAACCCACCAAGATAGCTCAATAATACAAATAATAGCCTCTCAAGAGGGCAAAATAATGAGTATGATGAGTTGTTGGGCCATTGAGGAGGCCTAATGGAGTCCAAATGTGCCAAGTTCAGTGAAAAGGCTCCAATCATAGTGGACAAGGGGTTGGCCTCTTGTTTTTCAAGCCAGTCACATGTGGTTCTTCCAAGTGGGTATGGGGGCACAATGACATCCTCATGGGTCTCCAAGTGGATCAATAATGCCTGTAAACCATCTGTAAGGGCTAGGATGATGACATAAGCCGTCCCTTTATCTCTTGCAGTGAGACAAATCCTCATCTGAAACCTGGAACATTCGCCAAGTGTATGGTGCAAGTGTGGAGCCGACTGGGTATGGTGAACCAGGTGCATCGTCCTCATCCAAAAGGTGAAACATGAGCAATCACTAAATGGTGGTAGGGATCCATGAAGTGCCGTCTACTATGGTGGAGGCCCATTGATCTCTACGCTCACTTTACAAGTGTCAATGTGGCCCTCTAGAGGGCTTGGACCCCATATAGGGAGACCAAACCTTAAATGTAGACCCACCTGCAATCCTGCATAAGATCCAATGCATCCCCTAGCTTTCCAATACAACAAATCATTAGAATAATCAAGTAAAAGAGCTTACAAATCGTGGAATCAATTAGGCACTTCATGGTGGCATGCTCTTCCACAGTGGGCTTTGGCATGTGTTGACCACTAGAGTGGCCCCTGATGATTATATGAAGACTCCATGCCTAAGGATGATCCAGAGGACACTTGTACCATCAGATGTCATCAGTCAACAGAGTTTTTTAACTCTATTTCTATCTTCTCATCATCTTTCTTGTACCTAGATTCCACACCCTGCGGGGAATTGTAATAAGCGATACTAGTAATGATGAGATTTTGAATTTGTAACAGGCCTAGGATGTTGGGACTCGATCAACAAACGAGTACACCTTGGAGTGTTTTTTTCATTTGGTTAATTATCCCTTCTTTTTTAGAGGCGGATAATTTTCTGGGATTTTTCACTCATTTTTTACCCCACAGCTGGGGTGACGGTTTGAAGGTTGAGCCCCTAATACATCTTAGTATCTAGAGTCGATGTATATTACCATACTAGATCACACAAAAAATTTCGTGGAATTTGTCTAGGTCTAAGTAGGATTTTTTAATAATTAAAAATTTCCTGCAAAACGAGATTTTTTAATTATTTTCTATGTAATGATGTAAATAAGTGGCCTTAGGAAATGTCTGGGGCATGTGACTACTCGAAATTTATCCTTAGAGGCTGAACATTATCCTAGGACCCACTTTCAGGGTCAAAAGGCAACTTATAGTCCCTCAAAAGTCGATTTTCCTAGTGACAGTAGCAAAAATGAGGAAAAAATTAAAAAAATGAATAATTGGAAAAATTTATAAATTTTTCCAAAGTCAAAACAAGTCAAATTTTGACATGGAAATTATGTGGAGAGTCAAGGGTGATGTGGCAAGCATGTGGGACCCACCTCATAAGGTACAACAGGCTCAAGTCCAAAGTTTCAAGCCAAAGTCAAAGGTGACGGTTTGAAGGTTGAGCCCCTAATACATCTTAGTGTCTAGAGTCAATGTATATTACCATACTAGATCACACAAAAAATTTCATGGAATTTGGCTAGGTCTAAGTAGGGTGTTTTAATAATTAAAAATTTCCCGCAAAACGAGATTTTTTAATTATTTTCTATGTAATGATGTAAATAAGTGGCCTTCTCAGGAAATGTCTGGAGCATGTGACTACTCGAAATTTATCCTTAGAGGCTCAACATTATTCTAGGACCCACTTTCAGGGTCAAAAGGCAACTTACAGTCCCTCAAAAGCCGATTTTCCTAGTGACAGTAGCAAAAATGAGGAAAAATTCAAAAAAATGAATAATTGGAAAAATTTATAAATTTTTCCAAAGTCAAAATAAGTCAAATTTTGACATGGAAATTATGTGGAGAGTCCAAAGTCAAAATAAGTCAAATTTTGACATGGAAATTATGTGGAGAGTCAAGGGTGATGTGGCAAGCATGTGGGACCCACCTCATAAGGTACAACAGGCTGAAGTCAAAAGTTTCAAGCCAAAGTCAAAGGGGCCCACAATAAGCTCATGAGAAGTACGTACAAGCAAACGTTTGAAGTGACTTTGATTTAATTCAAATCAAATGTTAATCAAAATCTAAAGTGAAAAGTTCAAAAAGAAATGGAGGGGACCCACTTCACCTCATTCCTTTGAATACGTATAACTCAACAAGGAGATAAATATGCACACGCCATAAATCAAAGATTTATAATTAAAGTTTCACATGTTACGCAGTCCAGCAAGAGGAAATTCCACGCAGATTTGTGGGCAGACAGTCAACACTCCACGATGGAAAATTGCTTCAGTTAATATGCAGTTGTCTTCTACACCAATCAGATGGAAAAGAATGTGTCGGTTAACAGCTCAACATTGCCAGTTACCTACAACAAATACTCATATGCCAAATCAGATTACACGCTGTCCCAGTCAAATTTTTAATGCAGCTGTCAAAGTTATATACGCAGATTTGTGAAGCAGATTGGAAGGTTCAGTCAACGCATAAGTTATGGAGTGTGTCACCACTATTCTACGCCCATCCATCCACGTGTATAAAGCTAGCTACTTCAGCTCCTACGCAGATCAGATTTGGCAGCGAACAACAGTTTGGAGGCAGCCCATACACACAGTGACACATCAGTCCTCAAGCATCAACATTGGCAAAATTTTCGATATATACGCAGGCTTGATTTGGAGGATACGCAGAGGATAGTTTGCTGGCAGTTTGACAGGGAATTTACAGGAGTTATAAAGGAGACTTGTCCCACTTACTTCCACTCTTCTCACACATGTTTCTCAAGAGCATACGTACAAGAGATTTGAGGAACAATCAAGGTGTAACTCACTGCCACCTTCAGCACTTGACATCAGTTTTCATCAAGTAACTAAGCCACTTGGAGTTTGACTCAATTTATCATTGGGATTGTCAATCCATCTCCACTTGTCATTGGAATTTTTCTTGGGATCATCTCCCATTTTCTTATTTATATGAGTCTTGAGCTCTCATTCTGCGTCATAGAATGCGCTGTTGGGCTTGCGGAGACTCTGCTGGATTTTGTACTCATCTTTCATATAAATAAATAAAAGTCTTTGGGGTTACTAGCTTCTCTTGTGGTGCATTCTTTGGTTGATGAGGTATACCTGTGTCATTTGATGTTATTATTCATTTGATTTTACATTGCTATCTAGTTGTTTTTTTTTTGTGCATTTGCTTGAAGGCAATATTGTCTAGGGAGGAGAGATTTGCAGTTATCTCAAATCTCCTTTGGGCTTGGTATATTTTGTGTTCTTATTGTAGCTTGTTATTTTCGTTTGAATAACAAGCTCAACTTGGTCTCTATATGCCAAGTCTCTTTTGCACTAACAATTGGTTTGCAAGCATTTTTGTGTTTCAAAGGATAGGTTGCCAATTCTATTGGAGTGTGAGGACTTCTTCGGTTGGAATAGTCACCTCCAAGGATATCAAAGATCCCACAAGTTGTTCAAGCCAACAATCTCATAAGACATCAAGAGATTTATTGAAGAGGGGGTTTCCTGAGCCCTTTGCTTCTTTTCTATCTTAAAAAATTTATCATATATTTTCTTCTTTCATTTGTGTGCATATTGGTTTTATCTAACATTTGAGGCCCTATTTCTTTGCATGCTAACTCTTTTGCTTGCTTTCCTACAGGTGTTCTTGGAGGCAATTCAAGTTTGAAAAAGAAAGCTAAAGCATAAGCTAAGTAACCCTTTTCCATTTGGAAACCCAAGTCCAAGGTTATTTGGGCTTTCATTTGAAAGCATTTCACTTCATTCTAAGCAAAAAAAACAGTTTCATTTCTTCAAGAGCAATACTTTGAAGGCACTGATTGTTTATGTATTTCATGCTTATCTTATGTGTTTATGGTTATTGCTCATATCAGGTTTGCTTATAAATCTTAAATAAATAATCTATTTAACTCTAACAATTCTCCTAGAAACTCACATCTTTTTTAACTTAACTTTTCATTAGGGACCACCCCCTTTAGCTAACCTAGGAGATAGCTCAAACGGAGAGAGTTGGGATTAGTGTGACAGCCCCTTCTCTGAGTTCCCTGCCACCAACCACACCTTGTGGGGTTAAAGGCTTTTTTCACTGACTTGTAGGTAGGTGTAGGCGGCAGGGTCAACATTTTTGGCGCCGTTGTCGGGGACAAGCTTTCTTGTACCTGGGAAATCGACTAACCTTTTGGTTTTAGCATTTTTAACTTTAGATTTAGATTCTTGCTCAAGTGGCGACTCCACTCAATCCAAATTTTGCAAGAGTCTCTACTAGGAGAAATTCAAGTGGTCTAGTTAGCCCCTCTCCTGATCCTGAAAGGGTTTTTAGAGAGAGGTTGAATAGACTTTCTCATAGTAGAGCTCTTGCTAGTCTTGGGCAAGAGGCTATTTCTGATATTCATTTGCTTTTTTCAAGAACAAGTAGAGCCTAGCATCATGAATGATCTTTTTGCTCCTTGTGACTTCACTAACATAAATGGCTATCCTCACAATGTCCCTGACAAGGGTATTGAAAAGTTGCCTTCCTTTCAAGGTAACAATGCCATTAGTGC
Source organism: Pinus tabuliformis (assembly GCA_031772625.1). Taxonomy (NCBI): domain Eukaryota; kingdom Viridiplantae; phylum Streptophyta; class Pinopsida; order Pinales; family Pinaceae; genus Pinus; species Pinus tabuliformis. The sequence continues at coordinate 843,766,218 of CM062806.1, read as the reverse complement.
TACATCACGTGAAAAACGTTATTGTTTGTATCTTTAAATGGTGTAACACTGCTAATTATGAGGATGTGAAGATGAGGCTTTTTGTTTTATCTTTAGAAGAGGATGCTCTTGATTGGCTCACTGAGCACCCTGCTAACTCAACTCTTTACAAGCCATTTTGACTGCATTTTTAAATAAGTTTGGAGAGGAGGGAAATAGGCATTTGATCAATGCCATTAGCAACATGAAGAAAATGAGAATGAGACCATGGAGGAGTTTAACAAGAGATTCAATGAATTAGTAAAAAGCATGCCTGCTACTGTTAAACCTCCTGAAGAATTTCTTTTATGCTCATATCTAGATGCTTTTGGGGTTGACACTGCCTATGAGTTGAGGAGGAAGGAGCCTACGAATCTGAGTGTAGCTCAATCTGAAGCCTTAAAGATAGAAAGGGCTAGAAAGCAATAAGGAAAATCTGAAATTCCTGGTTTCAATAGAGGGCCATCGAAACCGAATGATTCCAAAGGCAAGGCCAAAGAAGAGACTACGCATGATCCTATTAAGGAGTTAACCCAACTCATCAAGAGTATGGAGGCAAATCACACCAGTCAAATGAATGCTATCCAAAATCAATTAGTGGCCATGGAAAGAAATCAAGGTGGGAGATTCCCAAATAGAGTAAATGATAGATGGCAAAAGAGAGGACCTCCCAATGACCATAGGCCACCTAATCCACTCGAGTCTACAAACTTAGTTGATGATTCCATGCCTTATTGTAGACCTTGCGATGACATACATGATGAACTCACTTGTCCTTATGCAAAAAGGATCCTAGAAGGAGATATGATGGGAACAAGTGAACAAATCAATGTAGTTGGAAAAGAGCATCATTTGTCCTTGGAAAATTGGATGGGAGTTATGGAGAGTAGTCAGAAGGTAAATAAAAAGACTCCATCCTCCTATAGTATAAATAATTTTGAAGATTTGGATAGGATCACTGAATTATATGGAGAGAAGCCTTCATCAACTCAGATTTTAGAGATAGCCAAGAATAAAGAAAGAAATCATAGTAAAACTTTCACTCCACCCACATCGAAGTTGAATATTGACTTGGGACGATGGATTAATAATGCTAAGATTTAGTTCCTGTCACTGAAATCATGAAGATTCCCTCCCAAAGATATAAATTGTTGAAAGCCATTGATGCTCCCAATGGAAAAGAAATGTCTAATTTTTCTAAGGATAGATATGAGGATGCCCCTATCACTCTGCAAAGTAGATATATGTGTAGAGATAATAGAGACCACCAACCTTTTTTCATAACTATTTTGTTCAATGGAATGCTTTTACACAATTGTATGTTTGACTCTGGGGCATCATCTTGTGTCATGACTAAGAAAGTCATGAATCAGTTAAATTTGAGGATTTCTAGACCCTACCACAACATTTGTGCAATGGATTCAAAGATCATTAAAGTGTGTGGTTTGATAAAAGATCTTCAAGTCCACTTAGCTGTACATCCTGACCTTATGATCACCATGGATATTGTGGTGATTGATGTGCTTGATGCTTGGGGGATGTTATTGTCTAGAAAGTGGGGAGCTGATATTGGGGGTAGTTTGCAAATGGATTTAAGTTATGCTACCATCCCTAATAGTGAGGGCATCATGGTTAGATTGGATAGGGAATTGGAGAGAAAGTTTCATATAGAAAATCCCAAGGAGCCTGATAATGAAATTGTGTATGAATTTGATAACTTGGGAAACTATGCTATCCTGGCTAATTCTTTTCCTCCTTTGGAGGAGGAGGTTGATTGTAAAAAAGATGGAGTTTGGCAAATGAATTTTGATGGTGCCCATTCTAGGTATGGTAAGGGTGCTGGAATTGTCCTTACCTCCCCTCTTGGTGACATATTCAAGTTTGCCTATAGATTGGAATTCAATGCAACCAACAATGTAGCAGAGTATGAGGCTCTATTGTTGGGTCTTGAGTTGGCAAAAGACTTGAGGATAAAGTTGCTTAGTATCAAGGGGGATTCTGATCTAGTCATTCTTCAAACTAAGAATCAATGTGCATGCAAGAATGATAGATTAAAGAAGTATCAAAATGCTGTTTGGGATAATATGGAATATTTTGATGCATTAGACCCATAGTTTTAAAAACCGTTCCGGTCCAACCGGTTACCGGCCTAACCGGCCGGTTGGGAGGCTCACCGGTCAGAACCGGTGAAAAAACCCGGTTAGAAGCCCCATTTGCCCGGAAAATTGACCTAACCGGTAAAAACCGGCCGGTTTATTGCTAACCGGCCGGTTCCGTCCTAAACCGGCCGGTTTATGGACAGGCCGCCGGTCAAGCAAAAAAGCGCACGGTTTTTTGGAACTGAGGGCGGTTTAGGGGTTTTGGGGGTGAGGGAAAGGGATTTTCCCTCCAAAAACACCCTCACACTTGCTATAAGACACCCCTCTCACTCTCATTTGTCTCACACAACTGATTTGGAGTGTTTGTGAGTGTTTGTGAGTTTGTTTGTGAGCTTGGAGAGTGTGGAGTTTTTGCTGAAGTAGTCATCTTGGAGTTGGAGTTGGAGCTATTTTGGAGATAGTGTGTAGCTGTCAGTGGAGTTGCCATCATCAAGAGGAGGCTAAGGGAGCTACTTTGCATTTCCAGGTAAGGATTTGCACTTGATAATTCCTCATTTGGGTCTGCTGTCCATGAATTATTTTTTTTGTGCTATAAACTTCTCACTTCAATGATCTATCATCTATGCCAAGCCTATGAACTCTCTAGCTCTATGCTATCAAATTTTGTAGCTTGCATGTGCATTTTTTTTCCTACATTTATCATTGGTTTTCCATGTTCCTTAGCTGCAATTTTTTTTTGAAATGGCAGATTTATTTGCAAATTGTTATTATTTCAAGCAAACATGGCTCCAAAAGGAAAGGACAGTGCATGGGCTCATTGTGATGTAGTTGAGGGAAAAATGATATGCAAATTATGCCATAAATCTATTGGAGGTGGGGGTATTCTTAGGTTGAAACAACACTTGGCTGGGGTAAGAGGCCAAGTAAAGCCATGTGATGCACCAAATGCACTGTTAGGTCCTATTAGGGCAGAATACATTGCCAAGCTTGAAAAATTTTATGAGGATAAGGCTAGGGAGAAGGCCATCCAAGATGAAATTGCAAGGAAGAGGGAATTATTAGAAGCCATGAAAGAGAGTGGGTATGATGATTATGAGATTCAAGACTCCACTTCTATCCCTTCCACCAATGACCCCTTTCACTATGTTCATCCTTCTGTTGGAGTTGGCCAACCATCAAAAGGACCAAAGAGACCAAACATCCAAAGTTATTTCTCATCTTCTGCCACCATTGCTTCTTCTAAATCTAATCCCACTTCCTCCCAGCCAAGTTCTCAACCCACTTTGGATCAGCGTTGGAAAAAACAATGCAAAGAAACTTCTCACCAATACATTGCTAGATGGTGGTATGATTCAGATATCCCATTTAATGTTGCTCGCTCACCTTATTACCAAGCTATGTGGGACTCTGTTATAGCTGCAGGAAAGGGCTTCAAAGGCCCTAGTATGCATGACTTGAGGGGAGCTCTTTTGCAAAAAGAGATATCTTCCATTGATGAGTATTTGACTGAGTTTAGAGAGTCATGGGTCAAAACAGGTTGTTCCATTATGTCAGATGGATGGACCGATGGAAAGAACCGCACTATCATTAATTTCCTTGTTTCTTGCCCTCAAGGAACCATGTTTTTGAAATCAGTTGATGCATCTGATAGGGTAAAGGATGCAAGCCTTCTATTTGAGCTTTTGGATAACATTATTCAGGAAGTTGGGGAGCAGCATGTTGTGCAGGTCATCACTGATAATGCCTCAAACTATGTTCTTGCTGGAAAGATGCTTGAGGCCAAATATAATACCATATTTTGGACTCCATGTGCTGCACATTGCATAGACCTCATGCTTGAGGATATAGGCAAGGTGGAGTGGGTAAAAAACACTGTAGAGCATGCCAAGTGCATTACAAAATACATTTACAACCACTCATGGGTATTGAGCCTAATGAGGAAACACACTGGAGGCAAAGAGCTTGTTAGGCCTGCAATTACGAGATTTGCAACTCACTTCCTCACGTTGCAATGTCTCAATGGTCAACATAGAAACTTGCAGAAAATGTTTTCCTCTGATGAATGGTCTGAATCTCGGTGGGCTCGTAGACCAGATGGAAAAGACACCAAAAAGAAAGTGTTAGACACTTATTTTTGGAAAAGGTCTGTAGAGCTTGTGAAAATTACCGAGCCCCTTGTTAAGGTGCTAAGGTTGGTGGATGGGGAAAGATTGGCCATGGGCTACATTTATGAAGCTATGGATCAGGCAAAGGAGCAGATACGGGCAGCTTACAATGACAGGTTAGCTAAATATGGCCGTATATGGGAGATCATTGATAACAGATGGAACAATCAACTCCATCGTCCTATACATGCAGCCGGGTATTTTTTGAACCCAAGGTATCACTATAAAAATCGGCTAGGAGATCAGCATGATGGGGAGGTCAGAGCTGGATTGATTGATTGCTTGGAGCGCATGGTCCCTAACCATGTAGACCAGTTGGATATACATAGACAGCTTACTATTTTCAATCAAGCAAGTGGTACTTTTGGCAAAAACTTGGCAAAGATGGCAAGAGATGTGGACCAACCAGGTAAGCAATTCCAATTTCCATTTTGTTTTTCATTTCAAGTTAAAATTGTTTACGTTCTTTACAATTCAAATTATAAACTAAGTTACTAATTATTGTCTTTTTCTTTGCAGCACATTGGTGGGAGTCATTTGGTGGCCAGTGTCCTCAATTGCAAAGGTTTGCAATTAGAGTCCTCAGTCAAACTTGCAGTGCTTCAGGTTGTGAGCGCAATTGGTCTATTTTTGAGCGCATACACACGAAGAAGAGAAACCGTTTGGAACAAAAACGGTTAAATGATCTTGTTTTTGTGCAATACAACCTTCGACTGAGGAGGAACCAAATGATGAGCAAATCACCTGATCTAGATCCCATTGTGTTGGACGATATTGATCCAACATCAGAATGGGTGGAGGAGACTGAAGATCCTGTGTTTGAGGCTGATTTTGATATCGACATGGCTTTAGCGGAGGATGAGGCAGATTATGTGGCGGCATCAGAACCAGGATCAGTAGCGGCATCAAGGAAAGGCAAGGAACCAATGGAAGGCACTAGTCGTGCAGGTCGACAAACTCGTGCTTCCACTAGGTCCACTTCTATTGTCATTGGTGGCATTGATACTGATGTCGCAGATGAGGCAGAGGCATCCTCAGACTCTGAACCAGATGATGTCTATGTAGCTCCTGATGATGATCCTGTGTCTAGTAGTGGTGATGATCTTGATGATTGATCATGTGTACACTGTAGACTTGTAGTAGGCCAATGGCCTCATAGCTTGCAGCGTTGTTTTTGGACTTTATAGGCCATTTAGAGCCTCATTTCTTATGTATTTTGCTATTTTGTCGATGATATGTATTGCACTCGGTGCCATTTTGATATATTCACCTTTGCATGGTATATAAATGAGCAAACTTTGCATATTTTGTCTCTATTGGCTTGGAATCATGGTTTTACATCTTAAAAATAGTTTTGTTTCATTAAAAATTAATTATTTAATGTATTTTTTAAAAACCGGTTCGTTTAGACCAAACCAGTCCCGGTTAGACCGGTTCCGGTCGGTAAACCGGTTAGCTAGGTGGACCGGTTCGGTCACCGGTTCCGGTTTTAAAAACACTGATTAGACCTTCAAGCAATTCCTAGGGAAGGAAATAAACAAGCTGATGAGCTGGCTGTTGCTGCATCTACATTACAGCTTGGAGAGAACTTGGTGGATGATAAAATTAAGATGGAAATTATCTTTAGGCCACCAGTTCCTGATAATCTAGAGCATTGGCAAATCTTTAATGATGAAAGCCGGGTGGTTCGTTTTTTAAATAACATGGAGGAATTTTCTGAATTTAAGGCTGGATACAAAGAGGAAGGATGTGATTATGAGGAGTGTAATGTGGTGACAAATCCTACTCCTAGGGAACATGTAGCCTTGAAGCAAGTGTTTGACAGACATGCTGCATCAAAGAGAAAAGATGATAAGAAAATTGGCCCAACGGAATTCATTGAAGTGAATATTGGTACCGCTCATGACCCAAAGGTTATTAAAATAGGCAAGGGTACCGATGAGCAAGAAAGGAAGAATTTGATAAATTTACTTCATGAATATAGAGATGTTTTGGCTTTTTCATATGATGAGTTGAAAGGTTATAGGGAAGATGTTATGGAACATACTATCCCTCTTAAGGATGAAAATGCCAAACCCTTTAGGCAGAAACTTAGGCAAATCAATCCTAAGTTAGCCCCCTTGGTACAAAAGGAATTGCAAAAGATGCTTCAGGCTGGTATTATTGCTCACACTAGGCATTCCACATGGTGTTCAAACTTGGTTATTGTGAGGAAGAAGAATGGATCAATCAGGCTATGTGTAGACTTTCGAAATCTTAATTTAGCATGTAAAAAAGATAATTACCCTTTACCTAATATGGAAACATTATTGCAAAGGGTAACAGGATCTGGAATGATGTCTTTGTTAGATGGATTTTCAGGATACAACCAAGTCTTGGTGAAGAAGGAGGATAGACATAAGACAACATTCACCACACCATGGGGTACTTTTGAATATTTGAGGATGCCTTTTGGATTAACGAATGCTGGAGCAACTTTTCAAAGGGCTATGGACTATGCCTTTAAGGGTTTAATTGGGAAATTTCTTGAGATCTATCAAGATGATTTAACTGTTTTTTCTAAAAATGGAATTTCCCATATAAGCCACCTAAGGCAAATTTTTGATAGGTGTAGAGAGTATGGAATATCCTTAAATCCTGCTAAATCTATTTTTGGAGTGACTGAAGGTAAGTTGCTTGGTCACATCATTTCAAAGGATGGGATCAAGATTGACCCTGAAAAAGTTGAGGCTATTCAAAAGATTCCTTTGCCTCATAATATTAAAACTCTTCAATCCTTCTTAGGAAGGATTAATTTTCTTAGAAGGTTCATCCCAAATTATGTTGAGATTGTCAAACCCATCCAAATCCTCTTAAAGAAAGATGTTAAGTTTGTTTGGGGAAATGAGGGTAGAAAAGGTTTTCGGGAAATAAAGGATTCTATTGTCAAAACACCTGTTCTAATAAGCCTTGATTATTCAAAGGAGTTTTTGATTTTCTCTTTTGCATCCAAAGATACTATTGCTGGGGTGTTGCTTCAAAGGAATAATGAAGGGCATGAGCAGCCTATTGCTTTTATGAGTAGGTCCCTCCAAGGGTTTGAGTTGAAGTATAGCACCATGGAGAAACAAGCTTATGCTTTAGTCAAGTCTCTTAAACAGTTCAGAGTTTATGTGGGGTATTCTAGGATAATTGCATTTGTTCCCCACTCTGCTGTAAAGGATATTTTAGTCCAAGCTGATTGCTTAGGAACTCGAGCTAGGTGGGTCTCGAAGATTCAAGAGTACGATTTGGATATTAGACCTACCAAGCTTGTGAAAGGCCAGGGATTGGCCAAAATCTTGACTGAAGGAAATGAGAAAGCAATAGGAATGATTTGTCAAAATGATTTGGAATTAACTTCATCAAAACTTCAAAAATTGGGTCAACTTGAATGGTATAAAGACATTATTTATTATTTGCAAAATTTGTCATGTCCTAACCATTTAGTTAGCTATAAGAGAAGAGCATTAAGGCTTAGAGCAACTAAATATTGCATTATGGAGGATGGTCTGGTTTGGAGAAATCCGGAGGGGGTAATACTTAGGTGTGCTGATGAAGTTGAAGCCAAAAAGCCTCTATCTGAGTTTCATTCAGGATTTTGTGGAGGGCATTATGCTGCTAAGACTACTACCCACAAAATCTTGAGGGCTGGTTATTTTTGGCCTTCTATTTTTGCTGATGTGCACAAGTATGTTAGAGGTTGCCAAGCTTGTCAACTATTCACTGGGAAGCAGAAGTTAGCCACTTTGCCTCTTCAGCCTATGGTCGTGGAGACTCCCTTTCAACATTGGGGGCTAGATTTTATAGGGAAATTTAATGAAAATTCGAGTAATGGCTACTCATGGATTATAACTGCCACTGATTATTTTACTAAATGGGTAGAGGCCATCCCTACAAAACACGCCACCGAAAAGGTAGTGATAGATTTTCTTGAAGATAAGATTATCACTCGTTTTGGTGTCCCTGCCAAAATAACCACCAACAATGCCAAGGCTTTTAGCTCTGCTGAATTCTCATCATTTTGCTTTAAGTATGGCATTGTTTTATCCCATTCATCAAACTACTATCCTCAAGGTAATGGCTTAGTAGAGTCTAGTAATAAGAATTTGATAACCATAATCAAGAAGATAGTAGGGGATAACAAACGGGCATGGGATAGTAAAATTAAATATGCTTTGTGGGTTGATAGGATTACAAAGAAGAGTTCTATTGGGAAGAGTCCCTTTGAGTTAGTTTATGGCTTGGATGTTACCCTTCCTGTGCATTTGAGGTTACCAGCTTACCAATTGCTACAAAGTTTTACATCTGATAAAGATGTTGTGCAATGCAGGATTGACCAAATTGTAGAATTGGATGAAACCAGAAGAAGAGCATTTGAGCATTGTTGTAAAAATCAATCTAAAGTAAAAAGAAATTTTGACAAATCATCTAGGAATAGAATGTTTTCTAACAATGATATGGTTTTGCTATGGGATCGCAGGAATGAAAAGCCAGGAAATCATGGTAAGTTTGACAGTTTGTGGCTTGGACCATACATTATCAGGGAAGCAACTGGACAAAATTCCTACCATTTGGGCACTTTGGATGGAGAACCACTCGAGTTACTTGTGAATGGCCAACTGCTCAAATTGTTCTACAAAGAAATTATCTGATGCCATGGGGCATCTTTTTGTATCATATTTCTAACTCTATCTCATGTCATTTTTGTTTAATTAGTTTTATTTCATGAATAAATTGTCATTTATGTTCTTAGAATAAATTTCCATTTCTTCGTTTTTGTGCTTTATTTCATTTGATGATATTTTGAATGGATACTGCTGATATATGTCTTTTGTCGGTTGATGTAGATTCCAGGTTCTTGCACACTATCACTTTGTATCTAGCATGCATCCCCATATGGAGCCAAATGTTGATCACTAGAATGGCACCTGATGATTATATGAAGACTCCATGCCCAAGGATGATCCAAAGGACACTTGTACCATCAGATGTCATCTGTCAACAGAGTTTTTTAACTCTACTTCTATCTTCGTATCATCTTTCTTGTACCCAGATTCCACACCCTGCGGGGAATTGTAATAAGTGATAGTAGTAATGATGAGTTTTTGAATTTGTAACAGGCCTAGGATGTTGGGACTCAATGATCCGGATCTTGGGGGAGGCCCCCAAGATCTAAAAGATTGAAATGGATCTTGGGGGGAGAGACCCCCAAGATCTGAAAACTTGCATTGCTAGAAGAAAAATAAGGAGAATGCCCAATAAACAAAACCACAAAGAAACTTTTTATTAAAACCGATAATAATTGTAAAGCTTACAAACAGTAATGGAAATAAACCAGCTAGGGCGATGGTAGCTTATCTCTGAGAAGAGATGTGGCGACTACATGCCTCTGAACTATAAAGGCTACATTGTGGCGGACAATCTGTCCTTTTACAAAATGTGACTTGTTACTTATAGTATTTTTCAGTTACAATAGCACGGTTCAATTCCATGGGTGAATGAATACCATGGGTGGATTTTACAATACCACGAGCGGATGCCATTTACAATACCATGGGTAAATTCCATGGGTCGATGAATAATATGGGTGGATGAGTACCATGGGTGGATTTTACAATACCACAGGCGGATGCCATTTACAATACCATGGGTAAATTCCATGGGTCAATGAATAATATGGGTGGATGAGTACCATGGGTTGATGCCATTTTCCATTTGGATCACTCAATTAGCAAACGAGTACACCTTGGAGTGTTTTTTTTATCCGGTTAATTATCCCTTATTTTTCAGAGGCGGATATTTTTTAGGTTTTTTCACTCATTTTTTACCCCATAGCCGGGGTGACCGTTTGAAGGTTGAACCCTTAATACATCTTAGTGTCTAGAGTCGATGTATATTACCATACTAGATCACACAAAAAATTTCGTGGAATTTGGCTAGGTCTAAGTAGGATTTTTTAATAATTAAAAATTTCCCGCAAACGAGATTTTTTAATTATTTTTTATGTAATGATGTAAATAAGTGGCCTTAGGAAGTGTCTGGGGCATGTGACTACTCGAAATTTATCCTCAGAGGCTAAACATTATCCTAGGACCCACTTTCAGGGTCAAAAGGCAACTTATAGTCCCTCAAAAGCCGATTTTCCTAGTGACAGTAGCAAAAATGAGGAAAAAATTCAAAAAAATGAATAATTGGAAAAATTTATAAATTTTTCCAAAGTCAAAATAAGTCAAATTTTGACATGGAAATTATGTGGAGAGTCAAGGGTGATGTGGCAAGCATGTGGGACCCACCTCATAAGGTACAACAGGCTCAAGTCAAAGTCAAAGGGGCCCACAATGAGCTCATGAGAAGTACTTACAAGCAAATGTTTGAAGTGACTTTGATTTAATTCAAATCAAATGTTAATCAAAATCTAAAGTGAAAAGTTCAAAAAGAAATGGAGGGGACCCACTTCACCTCATTCCTTTGAATACGTATAACTCAACAAGGAGATAAATATGCACACGCCATAAATCAAAGATTTATAATTAAAGTTTCACATGTTACACAGTCCAGCAAGAGGAAATTCCACGCAGATTTGTGGGCAGATAGTCAATACTCCATGATGGAAAATTGCTTCAGTGAATATGCAGTTGTCTTCTACACCAATCAGATGGAAAAGAATGTGTCGGTTAACAGCTCAACATTGCCAGTTACCTACAACAAATACTCATATGCCAAATCAGATTACATGCTGTCCCAGTCAAATTTTTAATGTAGCTGTTAAATTTATATACGCAGATTTGTGAAGCAGATTGGAAGGTTCAGTCAACGCATAAGTTATGGAGTGTGTCACCACTATTCTACGCCCATCCATGCACGTGTATAAAGCTAGCTACTTCAACTCCTACGTAGATCAGATTTGGCAGCGAACAACAGTTTAGAGGCAGCCCATACGCATAGTTACACATCAGTCCTCAAGCATCAACGCTGGCAGAATTTTCGATATATACGTAGGCCTGATTTGGAGGATACGCAGAGGATAGTTTGCGGGCAGTTTGACAGGGAATTTACAGGAGTTATAAAGGAGACTTGTCCCACTTACTTCCACTCTTCTCACACATGTTTCTCAAGAGCATATGTACAAGAGATTTGAGGAACAATCAAGGTGTAACTCACTGCCACCTTCAGCACTTGACATCAATTTTCATCAAGTAACTAAGCCACTTGGAGTTTGACTCAATTTATCATTGGGATTGTCAATCCATCTCCACTTGTCATTGGAATTTTTCTTGGGATCATCTCCCATTTTCTTATTTATATGAGTCTTGAGCTCTCATTTTGCATCATAGAACGAGCTGTTGGGCTTGCGGAGACTCTACTGGATTTTGTATTCATCTTTCATATAAATAAATAAAAGTCTTTGGGGTTACTAGCTTCTCTTGTGGTGCGTTCTTTGGTTGATGAGGTATACCTGTGTCATTTGATGTAATTATTCATTTGATTTTACATTGCTATCTAGTTGTTTTTTTTTGTGCATTTGCCTGAAGGCATTATTTTCTAGGGAGGAGAGCTTTGCAGTTATCTCAAATCTCCTTTGGGCTTGGTATATTTTGTGTTCTTGTTGTAGCTTGTTATTTTCGGTTGAATAACAAGCTCAACTTGGTCTCTATATGCCAAGTCTCTTTTGCACTAACAATTGGTTTGCAGGCATTTTTGTGTTCAAAGGATAGGTTGCCAACTCTATTGGAGTGTGAGGACTTCTTCGGTTGGAATAGTCACCTCCAAGGATATCAAAGATCCCACAAGTTGTTCAAGCCAACAATCTCATAAGACATCAAGAGATTTGTTTAAGAGGGGGTTTACTGAGCCCTTTGCTCCTTTTCTATCTTAAAAAAATTATCATATATTTTATTCTTTCATTTGTGTGCATATTGGTTTTATCTAGCATTTGAGGCCCTATTTCTTTTGCATGCTAACTCTTTTGCTTGCTTTCCTACAGGTGTTCTTGGAGGCAATTCAAGTTTGAAGAAAGAAAGCTAAAGCATAAGCTAAGTAACCCTTTTCCATTTGGAAACCCAAGTCCAAGGTTATTTGGGCTTTCATTTGAAAGCATTTCACTTCATTCTAAGCAAAAAAAACAATTTCATTTCTTAAAGAGCAATACTTTGAAGGCACTGGTTGTTTATGTATTTCATGCTTATCTTATGTGTTTATGGTTATTGCTCATATCAGGTTTGCTTATAAATCTTAAATAAATAATCTATTTAACTCTAACAATTCTCCTAGAAACTCACATCTTTTTTAACTTAACTTTTCATTAGGGACCACCCCCCTTAGCTAACCTAGGAGATAGCTCAAACGGAGAGAGTTGGGATTAGTGTGACAACCCCTTCTCTGAGTTCCCTGCCACCAACCACACCTTGTGGGGTTAAAGGCTTTTCTCATCGACTTGTAGGTAGGTGTAGGTGGCAGGGTCAACAACATGTAAAGGTGTCCCCAAGATCAATAAGGGGGTTAACCAAGGACCCTATTAGGTGGTTTCAACCTTTAAAGGGGGTGACATGTCCATGGTACATCCATCAAGTGGTAGGTGGCATGTGATATAATGATGGAATGGAGTGGGGATTAGGGGAAGGCTCCAAGCCACATGCCATGGTACAAGGGTAGCTATAATAGGAGAAGCCCACACTTGGGTATATGAGTGTAGGAGGGAGCAATTGTGGTACATGAGTTACCCCGACCTTTGTTTTTCCACCCTTCTTCATATGCTTTTTGCCTTTGATTGATTTTTCTTCATAACTGCTCGGGGCTCCAGGGGATGAGAGCATGATGTGTAGGATATAGTAGTAAACACCCCCTTTAAGGTGGGCAGTGCATTTCCCACCAGGGGTTGGGACAATCATGGGTTCGTTAATGTGGAGGGGGCTCATCTAGGGCCCATAGGAACCAGGGTGATGGCCATAGATAAGGGGTAGAGCTCATGTTTGGCTTTTTTCCACGTGCTAAATTTGTATATCTCGGCCATATTTTTCATTTTGTGGTGCATTTCCCTGTTGAGAGTGGGCAAATTATGCTTTTTCTTTTCTTTTTAGCTGCATCAACCTCCGGGGCATCGTTCTAGGCCCGAACCAAAGTGTGGACAAGGGGAAGGGGAGGCTAACCCTTTGTGGACCCAACGAACAAATATGGACCCGAACGGGAAAAGTGATGAATGGGGTTAAAATGAGCGGAGGAGAGTGATGTATATGGTATCGGGAATCGGGACCACGCAACCAAAATCGAGATTTCCAATGTAGGGCGAGGCCTAAAGCTAGTGGCCAGTAAAGGAGATTCCACGGGACTAGGATACAAGGCTAACCACCGAATCGGGCATAGGAGACGAGTACATACCTAGCCCACTCTTTCCGCCAAATCCGCCCACCAATCCATGCCCAAAAGTGTCCATGATAAGTAAACAAAATTACTCAACTAAACCAATGAAAAGTCACACCTTTAGGGTCGGGAGGCCCACCTTCAAACATACAATCATAATAGATGGGTGAGGGACCACATGGCTGGGTCGGGTGGCGGAGAAAATGGCACATCATGCTATTTGGTGGCTGCCGGCTGAGGACCATCTTGGAGAAATTTTTTGCTCCTAGGGATATCACCCACAAAGTGGTGGGTAATAGCCATAGGCTTCAAGCCAAGTAAATTGACCTTCTCTTTTCTCCTTTTCACATGTGCCATGCATGTAGAGTGAGAACAGGGTTGGAGGAAGATACATACCAACAACTTTAAATCTGAGTTTGAACTGCCTCTCTCAGTGGGGAGTTTTTTTATTACGATATACACATCATTGTTATGGAAAGGAGGCTCTTCCAGTGTTTGAACTTTGATCAAATTTTAAAGGAGGAATTCATGGTAATGTAGAACTAGGAAAACAGGTAGCAAAATTTATTCTTAAGCTTGTACTATAAGATGTTTCTACATATGTGCTGCTGTCAAACATCTTTACTGCAGCTGGCAAATGGAATGGTATAGCAATTGTAATAAAGATGGAGGACAGGGGTGAAAAGGAAGACTTTTTCCATGACTAAAGTCATTGTTAGTAAATTCATGGTCCAGTTTGAAACTTTGAAGCAAGATAGCCAATTATATCAGAACTGAACTGGTCATCGAACCGGTCGACCCCCGCACTGTGAACCGAAAAAACTGGACCAAAAAATTGGTTTGTTGGATTTACACAGTGATACTTAGGGTTGGGGGCGGGGGGTGAATTAGTTTCACACAGATTTTAAACTTCCTTTCACTTCATTAATTTCTAAACAGAAATCTCATCACATAATCAACCATTAGTACATTGCATGAACACAGATATTATAGTGGACACTGGAAACCCAAACAGGGAGAAGACTCAGAAAACCACTTGAAACTTGAAAGCTTTACTAACAGTCTTCAAATTATTACAATAACACAGGAAATTACCTGTGAGAACACCAATCCTATGTAAGCACCAACTTACAATTTTGCAGGCTCCAACCTGTTAAGAAGATGATGACACCAATCCTTGGTAATCTGCAACTCATCTATCTTGCTTGGTCAACATCCTAGAAATAGGCCTCCACAAACTGTTCTCTTATGTTTTTTAAAGGCTTTTTTAATCGCAGTGAAATTGCAAGAGAATATCCTCAAAAATCCTCTGTTTGGCCTTCTCAACATCCTCCTCAGCTCGAATTTTTGGCCTTCAACAAGGCCTGATTTAGGACCAATTCGGGCCTGCAGCAAGGCCCGACTTTGGGCCTGTTCAGGCCTGCTCCAAGACCAGGACTCGGTCTCCTAAAAAAACAGTCTGAAATTGTCCGCAAAACAATTCCAATGCCAAAAGAACCTCCTACAACTCGGGTAGTGTAATGTACCAAGCATATCATTCTTCACGAAATTTCAAATTTTTGTCTTTGACAACTTTTTACAGACACTTGTTGTGCAATCTTTCATCAAACACCTAAAAGAGCACCTTCAGAAAGCACTTCAAAGAACAATGATTTCGTCAAACATTTCATAGGCAAACTAACAGTAGTGACAATGATAGATATCTGAGGCAAAGTGAACCTTTATTCTGACTGATCTTCAAGAGATTACAAGCAAAATTTCAATGAGGAACCTGGAACTCGATCCAGCTGAAGAAAAGGGCAAAGTAAACTTGATTGATTTATTGGCAGAAGATTACAATGCTTGGAAACCCTTGCTTCAGCAATACACTGTAAAACTTGTCCTCCTGAACAATGGGAATGCCTGAGAATAAGTCAGCTCATTCCCTGCTACAATATGCTGAGTCTGCTCCTGGATCTTATTGAACTCAGCCTGCCAACACGGACTGATATGATGACGGAATGAAGAATAATCCTCCAGAACAATACAAGTAATAAACCTCAGAAAATAGTCCCTCAAACTGAATTCGGCCCTCTTACTGATGGAGGAATTTCGGCCCACAAAAATATGTTTGGCCTGCTGGAAAATATGGGAGAATTCGGCCCTTTTTATAAGATAAGCTCAGCCCCTTTTCACTGGTAAAACCCAGCCTCAAAGAGTCAACAAAATTCTGTTGAAATCAGCCTCTTATCTTAGTATAAGAGATTGTGGAATAACAAACAGTGATCTGATCTCCAAACTGAGTGAATGGCACAAGAGAACCCAAACTTGGTCCTTAGAAATATGTGTATTTTTCCCTGTACAAATCGACCCCCTAGTGTTGGATAAATGCGGCCTCATTGAGGGACACTTATGCTTCGGCCTCTTGAAGAAATGCAAACACCTGGTACAACTCGGCCTCTTGAAGAAATGCAAACCCCTGGTACAACTTGGCCTCAAGGAAATCGACTCCTCTTGCAATAAAATTAAATCTGCTTTTATTCACCTGCAAGAAGATTAGCAATAAATCTGGCTATATATAATATAAGTGATCGGAGGCTTCCACAGTTATTCATATTGTTGGAGATTTCCGTAAGAGAACTGTGTGACAGATCAAAAATCCATTACACAGTTCTCTTCCAGAAATCTCCAACAATATATATAATTCCAACCTGTTGAAAAGTGTAACTAGGTTCGGTCTTCATAATGACATGTGTAATTATGTTTTTATGTAATTGATGTAAAGAAGAAAATATGTTTTTATGTAATTGATGTAAAGAAGAAAATAAAATTATTTTTGTAATGCTTGTCTCATGGGTTTCATGAGGAAGGAATTTTATTTTTAGTTAAGGCTCCCATTGTGAGCCTTTAGGGTTAGTCATCAAGTCATAGAGTTCATTGAGTCAATGTCAAAGTTTGAAGACCCTTGTTGGGCATGTTGCATATGTAAATGAGTCATTAAGAAACCCTCGAAGGCCAAGCTCAAGCACCTCCTTCAAGTCGGCCTAAAGATGTTTCCAGAATGACAAGTCAGCCTAGGCTCCAATTCAAATCGGCTTATTATAGATGCACAAACCACTATAAATAGGCAGCTCGACCTCCATTTGGAAGACAAAATTTCAGTCAAGATCAGTCTGAAATAAGAAGTGTGAAAATCACTAGGAAAGGAGCCTCATAACCAACGAAGAGAAGGAAGGGAAGAGCGAAGTTGTTTGGGTTTGTTTTAGGGCTGATATCTCCACACGTGTGAAGGAAAGGAGGATCATCTATTGCAGAAAAAGGGTTGAAGGTATCACTACTGTCCTAGAAGCCGAATCAAGGAGAAAGAGAAGTAAATCCTCAAGCCGAGTTGAGGAAGGTTAGTCTCCCTCTCAAGCGAAGAAGATTGAAGGTGAAGGTTTCTCAAGGACCGAATTTAGGGCTTCTAAAGTAGGGCCGAAAAGTTGCAGGTCTGATTCAAGAAGCCGAGATATGAAGGGTTGCCGAGGAAGAAAGAAGAAGCAGGCAGTTGACCATTGTTGACTCAAGGAAGGAAAGGTCAAGCTAAGAAGCCTTGTGACTTGGTCTTAGAGAGGTGAATAGGTCAAGGGTCTTGGTCTTGGTATTTGTCAATTGAAGTCTCTATAAGAAGAATAATTTGTTTGGGTTTTCCTCTCAAGTGGGAGAGGTTTTGGCCTTGGCTGGTCGCCTACATTTTGTGTCTCTTGTCTCTTTATTGTTTATGCGTTGGTAGCTGTTTGATGAAGAATACAATAATAATCTAAGTAGAGAGAATATCCTAATCTAAAGAAGTAAAAAGCATTCACAAGAAGTTATCATAAGAAGAGAAATCACCTAATCTTGATGCCCTAGATTTCTCAACATGGTATCAGAGCTAAGGTGACAAAGTCAAGGAAGGGCATCTTATCAAGGGACACTCAAGGATCAAATCTCGAGAAAGACATCAAAGCAAATCTAAGAAGATCATCTTGGAGTCAAGATCTACAAAGAAATATCAAAACCCTAGATTGAAGAAGTCTACACCAACAAAAAGTCTTGGAATCCTCAAGTCATCTCAAGAGACCACAAAGACCCTACTCAAATTGAAGGACTTATAAATCAAGTTTCTTACTAGAGAAACAAGATCAAGGACATTGTCATCATCTTCAAAAGTTCTAAGGCAATTTCCTCTCATTGAAGCAAGGACCCTACCATTAAAGAAGATCATCCAAGAAGTCATCATTATCAACAAGGACAACTCAATCAAAGGATCTAAAGTGATCTCCTTCTCTGTGAAGTCAAGGATCACTCTTGAAGAGATCTATCTTCATCAAGGAGAAGTTCTCTATCATCTATATTATCATCAAATTCAAGGAGGTAGCGAGTGGAAGAAGCATCTTCACAAGTAA
This sequence comes from Pinus tabuliformis, assembly GCA_031772625.1. Taxonomy (NCBI): domain Eukaryota; kingdom Viridiplantae; phylum Streptophyta; class Pinopsida; order Pinales; family Pinaceae; genus Pinus; species Pinus tabuliformis. The sequence goes on along the minus strand of CM062806.1, from coordinate 843,748,152 downwards.
GTATATTTATGTCTGAATCTGTCAAAATGTCTTTTTGCAAGGAAAACAACAAATTGTTTGGGGCTTCAAACTATCTTGCATGCAAGAAGAGGACAAATCCGTATCTCATTGAAAATGAGGTTATGGATCATGTCAAAAGATCTATCACCAAACCAACGAAATAAGATGCTCAAGCATTGCAAAGTTTATGAAATAAGTGAGGGCTCAAAGGATTCTCATAGAATCCATCAAGGATCCCTGATTCCATGTGTATCTAAACTCGACATCACAAAAGAAATATATAACAAATTGGTAGAGTTTTTTTTTGTAAGTACTGCAGGAGAAGTTATCTCTCTAAGGCAAGAACTCTACAAGCTAAGGATATCGAAAGAAAAAGGAATAACCTCATACTTTATGAGGGTATCTAAAATAAGGGATCAACTTCAAGATCTGGGTGAAATAATGTTTGACAAGGAGATGACCATTGTAGTACTAAATGCACTACCAGAGGAATGGGGTAACTTTACTTCAAGCATTTATGGGAAGAAAGAAGCTACTCCATTCCAGGATCTATGGTCACTATGCAAAATTGAAGAAACCAGGCTGAAGGCTAAAACTGATGTGGGATCCAGTGAGCAAAATCAAGCATATGCTACTATGGCAAAGAGAAGAGGAAAGTCTGGGAAATTTGGTCCTCAGAAAAAGAAGAGGAACATGGCTAAAATTCAATGCTATGGATGTCAAGAATATGGGCATTACAAAAGAGATTGTCCTAAGCTCAAGGACAATAACAAAAGAGGTAGAGAAGAAGCCCATATCACCGAAGAAGTGGAGGAAGTTGAAAAGAAGAAGTTCAAGAAAGAGGAAGTAAGAGATCTCTACTATGATTGAGATAGTCTTCCTCACCTAGTTCTTTTCAAGTTCCTGTTTTCAAGTTTTTTGTTGTAAGATATGGCTATCATGAATCACTAAGGAAAATGATAGGATGCATCATGGCATCATAAAAGCATTAAAAGCAAGAGCTCGTGACATCATCATAGAGAAGCATGAAAGATAGCTAAAGTCTATGGAAGTCACCCATGGAAAGATATAGCTCTTGGAAACCTCATTAGAAACATAAGTGGTACTTATGGGAAAATCATCTAGTACAAAGCTCATCATACATCAGTCAAAAGGAAACATTTGTTGGATGAGGATACTCAAGATCCTCTATTGGAATCTTTGTCAGAAGGTTCACCAATCAAAAGGAAGCAAGGGTTTCATCAAGAATTCCAACTTGTGGAATTCATGGGATGATGGTATGATGACAAAAGAGATGAAGCAAATCAAGGGATTGGAGTTCTTTCAATCAAGAAAGCTGCTAAAAGGAAGTCTACGATGACCTAAGGGAAAATGAGGTATGTATGCTTGCATTCAATATTATAGTCATGTCATATGGTTGCAGGTAGCATGGATAAATGCTCTATCTCGAGAGCATGATCAAAAGAAAGGATCTCCTCCTTTGAAAGGATGCAGGAAGGCATGGGTCACACATTGTCTAGATGAAATCAACATAATATGTCCTCATATGGAATATGAGGTGGTTGACAAATTGGAGGAACTATGATTGAAAGTTCCTAGAAGGAAATGTGTGAAGAGAGAAAGGAAGAGATCATGAAATATGCAACTATGGAAAAGGCAATCAACATCCGAGGACTGAGAGATTTGACTAGGATATCTCCATGAAAGATATGAAGACTTTGATGAAGTCTGAAAAAGAAAGAGACCCTTGACAGTACATATCTTTTGGAGATGTGTCAATGTGTATGTATGATGCTGATGTGAACTAGAAGATGTCATGATGAAAGACCATCACAAAGGTAATTTTGATTTAATGTTCATTCCTTTATTTTTGAATGATATATGGATGGGCTTATGCAAGGCTTCCAAGGGAAGATCTATGGATATCTTCCACCCATGATGTCCATGTAGTAGGATGAAAGATCCTTAAGGAAACATGGCATGAAGGAAGGCCATATATGAACTAATGGATCACTATCGAATTAAAGGAATAATGACATGATTGACTCGTGGATGAAAGTGATGGATGGTCTGTGCCCTACGAAGAAGTCCCAAAACATGAAGACTCCTGAATAAAGAAAAGAAGTTCATGACATCGTGAGGAGGAGCTCTTCAAACAGCTGGTTGCCCCATCATCTCCACCTAAGGAGCTATTGTAGGTCCCTAGCTAAGAGGGAGCCTGAAAAACAAGTTTCTAACTTGGTAGAAACTTGGAAGCAAATTCCTAAGCCAAGATGGAGCTTAGGTACATTCCTTTTGTAGGAATGAGTGCATTCCTTCTATAGGAACGAGTGCATTTCTTTCGTAGGAATGAGTACATTCCTTCATTGGAATAGGTATGTCCTCCCTAAGTTGAGAGGGAGAGATAGACACATCATTCTTGTCTTCACTTGGGAAGACAGAATGGAGGATTGGGTAAACATTTGGCATCCGATTCTCTTTGAGGATGAGTTAGGGCATCCAAGATAATATTCATAGAGGACTGATATTCTTTGAGGACTGGGAATCCAAGATAAGAATAGTCTTGGTGGAACATACTCTAAGTGAACCCGGGTGGGGTATGTTCTGAGAGAGACAATGATGAGGGTGTCTATACATCATTGATCTAGCCAGCATTGAGCTCTAATCTTGTGGAGAGATAGAGGTGTTAGTCAAGGCTTTGCTATGTGACAATGCTGGTTGATATAATGCTATACAGATGGGTTACCAATCTGACTCTTATTTCGAGAATTTTTCAAATTGAGAATGTCCAAATACCTTATATGGATTATGAATACCTCCCTAGTTACGAGGGAGTGTTGAAAAGCGTAACTGGGTTCGGTCTTCAAAATGATGTGTAATTATATTTTTATGTAATTGATGTAAAGAAGAAAATAAAATTATTTTTGTAATGCTTATCTCATGGGTTTCATGAGCAAGGAATTTTATTTTTAGTTAAGGCTCCCATTGTGAGCCTTTAGGGTTAGTCATCAAGTCATAAAGTTCATTGAGTCAATGTCAAAGTTTGAAGACCCTTGTTGGGCATGTTACATATGTAAATGAGTCATTAAGAAACCCTCCAAGACTAAGCTCAAGCACCTCCTTCAAGTCGGCCTAAAGATGTTTCTAGAATGACAAGTTGACCTAGGCTCCAGTTCAAGTCGGCTTATTATAGATGCACAAACCACTTGGAAGACAAAATTTTGGTCAAGATCAGTTTGAAATAAGAAGTGCGAAAATCACTAGGAAAGGAGCCTCATAACCAGCGAAGAGAAAGAAGGGAAGAGCGAAGTTGTTTGGGTCTATTTTAGGGCTGATATCTCCACACGTGCGAAGGAAAGGAGGATCATTTGCTACAGAAAAATGGTCGAAGGTATCACTGCTGTCCTAGAAGCCAAATCAAGGAGAAAGAGAAGTAAATCCTCAATCCGAGTTGAGGAAGGTTAGTCTCCCTCTCAAGTGAAAAAGAATAAAGGTGAAGGTTTCTCAAGGACCGAATTTAGGGCTTATAAAGTAGGATAAAAAAGTTGTAGGTCTAATTCAAGAAGTCGAGAAAAGGAAGGCGATATCTGAAGGGTCGCTGAGGAAGAAAAAAGAAGTAGGCAATTGATGATCGTTGACTCAAGGAAGGAAAGGTCAAGCTAAGAAGCCTTGTGACTTGGTCTTGGAGAGGTGAATAGGTCAAGGGTCTTGGTCTTGGTCTTTGTCAATTGAAGTCTCTATAAGAAGAAGAATTCGTTTGGGTTTTCCTCTCAAGTGGGAGAGGTTTTGGCCTTGGCTGATCACCTGCATTCTATGTCTCTTGTCTCTTTATTGTTTATGCGTTGGCAGCTGTTTGATGAAGAATACAATAATAATCTAAGTAGAGAGAATATCCTAATCTAAAGAAGTAAAAAGCATTCACAAGAAGTTATCATAAGAAGAGAAATCACCTAATCTTGATGCCCTAGACTTCTCAACACAACTAGGGTGGCAAAGAGTCCACCGAAATTGGTCGAGGCTAGCTAGGTTGGCAATGACATCCACTGAAACTAGCGTGAGGATCTCACTTGAAACCTTCATTCTAAAACTCGCTTGAGCTCCACTCTAATGGCAATGAGAAATAGAAAATGATGAGAAATGATCTCCAACCTCCTTTTATAAGATTTCATTGAGTTTTCTCCAAGCTTCTAGAACTCCTTTTTAAATATTATTTTATTGATGGTGTCACTTTTTCCTCTGACATTTCCCCCCCATCTGTAATAAAAATATTTCTGCTCCTTCTTATTAATCATAATTTATCCCTTTTATTTAAAATATAATAGCATCAAAATTGGGCAAATCTCTTTGATATCCTTGATAATTTTTCCTTATTGCTAGCCTAAAGGAGATAATTAGGCGAGAAAAATTAATGACTCCAAGCTCAAGAAATAGGGGACATTATAGTTCCCCCCACCCAAAATTGTGTGCCCTCAAGCAATATGAATTGAGGATGCTACAATATTTGTTCTCCCTCCCATGTCACATCTTCTGAGGGTAGATCTTTCCACCGTATAAGATGTTCTCTGATAATTTTGCTCCTCAACCTTCTCTCCCTTACCTCTAGAATCTCCCCGGAATCAATGCTAAATGTCCCTCCTCATCCAAGGGAGGTAGCTTGGATGAAGTAACAATTTGTTGTCCAATTGCTTTCTTCAAGCAAGACACATGGAACACATTGTGTATCTTGCTTCCTTTTGGAAACTCCAACTCGTAGGCCACTTCTCTTACTCTCCTGATAATTTGATAAGGCCCATAAAACCGTGGCTTAATCTTTTCCACACCCTTCTGCTTGAGGGAGCATTGCTCGTATGGCTGCAAGCACAAGTACACTGTGTCTCCTATCTCAAAGCTCCTCTCTATTCGATGCCAATTAACATATAACTTTTGCCAGTTCTGCGTTGTGTGAAGGTTATCCTTGAGTGCCTTAAGAATATTCTGGCACTCCTGGACTCAATCTCTAGCCATTGGGGCCCGACTATCTCCGAACGCCACGTTTACAAAGGATAATGCATCATAGCCATTCAACACTCTAAATGGTGACATCCGAATTGTCATGTGGTATGAAGCGTTGTAGCAATACTCACCTAGATGTAGCTACTTCACCCATGCCCTCTGCTGTCCTGATACATAATTTCTCAGGTAACCCTCTAGCCATTTATTTACTATCTCTATCTGTCCATCCATTTGTGGGTGATAACTCGTACTAGGGGTAAGTTCTATGTCCACCAAACTGAATAACTCTTGCCAGAATCCTCCTAGAAATCTGTTGTCCCTATCACTGGCAATATTCTTGGGTAGACCATGTAGCTTGAAGACCTCCTGAAAGAATAACTCTGCCACTTGGGATGCTGAGCTCCTAGAAGAGATTGCAAGGAAGTGGGTGTACTTAGTTGATCCACCACCACATATATTCAATCCTTTCCTTGCACCGATGGTAATCCCATGATGAAGTCCATAGAAATGCTCTCCCACTTCTGTTTTGGAGCAGGAAGTGGCTGCAACATGCTTGCTAGATGTGTATGCTCCTCCTTATTCTGTTGGTAGACGCTACATTCGCAGACATACCTCAAAACATCCTCTTTGAGGCCCTTCTAAGAGAACCTCTCCCTAACAGACCTGTAGGTCTTAAGGTAGCCCAAATGTCCAACAAGTGGAGAATCATGTACTTCATGTATAAATTTATCCTTCAACCGTGAGTTTGACACCAAGTAGATTCCTTCCTTATAATAGATGATATCCTGAACCACCCTCTATTTGCTATCCTGTAACTGACCATTGAAGATTTCACATGCCGTCTTGTTCTTTGAAAACTCCACCAATAGATGGGACTTCCAATCCATTGAGGTGTCCATAAAAGAGAATGTCACAAGTCTCCTAGAAAGTGCATTGACAACCACATTGTTCTTCTCCTTGACATACTCGACCTTGAAATCATAAGCCTGAATTTGCTCACTCATTTTTGCTGCAGATCATTTAGCTCCTTATGATCCAAGAAACATCTAAGACTGTTGTGATCAGTCTTAACCTTGAACTAATTTGCCACCAAATATGGCCTGAACTTGGCCAATGCATGCATTTTGGCGAGCATCTCTTTGTCATATATAGAGTAGTGACGCTCATAATCCTTTCTTGCTCTCAAAAGCGAAAGGGTGACCATTTTGCATCAATACTGCTCCAATCCCTTCACTTGAAGCATCACACTCCAAAACAAACAACTGAGAAAAATCAGGTAAAGCTAAAACAAGACAAGTGCTCATTACCTCCTTAAGTCACACAAAAGCCCTCTTTGCTGCATCGGTCCACACAAAGGCTTCTTTCTTGGTCGAATTTGTAAGTGGTGCTGCCAGCTGAGAAAACCCCTTGGCGAACCGCTATAATAGGTGCAGATACCCAAGAATCCTCTCAACATCGTCACGTTCTTGGGAGTAGGCCAATCAATGATGGCTCGAATCTTCTCCTGATGCACTTGCACCCCTTCTCCACCAATCATGTGCCCCAAATAAAGCATCTCGGTCAAACCAAACTCGCCCTTGGATAGCTTTGCATAAAATTAATGTTCCCCAATATCCTCAACACTTCCTCCAAGTGCTGCAGATTTTCCTCCCAAGTTCTCCTGTATACCGGAATGTCATCAAAGAAGACTAACACATATTTGTGCAACTGCTTATTGAAAACATGGTTCATACATGACTGGAAGGTAGTAGGCACATTGGTTAGCCCAAAAGGTAAACCAGAAACTCATAATGGCCGTAGTGACATCTGAAAGAAGTTTTTGGAATATCTTGCTCTCTGACTCTAATCTGGTGGTAGCTCTAGCGAAGATCAATCTTGGAAATATGTCTGCCCCCGTTTAATTCATCCATCATCAATTCATCAATTCTAGGAATGGGGTATTGCTTTTGATAGTTTTCTTATTCAATGCCCTATAATCGATGTACATCCTTAGGGACCCATACTTATTTTTGACTAGAACCACTGATGAAGCAAAAGGGCTAGAACTAGGGCGAATGTGGCCTAGTGGAAGCAACTCCTGAATAGTCTTCTCAATCTCATCTTTATATGCCCTAGGATGCCTGTATGGAGTGGTGATGACTGCCTTGACCCCCTCCTCTAGCTCAATGATATGCTCGAAGCCCCTTTTAGGTGGCCTTCTTGGAGGAATATCCTCGAACACCTTCTGATATTTCTGCAATAAAGTTGCAATAAAGCTGGATACTGCTGATGCTGATTTGTCGACTTCTTTTCCAACGCTCTACATTCCACTGACCACGAAATGTTTCCATTCCGAAAGATTGCTTCCATCCTGTTTGACGTCAGCACCTTGGGGGGATAGGTGTGCATGCCTCTTAGCACCACCTTCTTTCCATCTTGCATAAACTCCATCTCCATTTGCTTGTAGTCCATGGTGTAATGCCCAATAGAGATGAGCCATTGAATTCCCAACACTACATTGTTGTCATGAACATTGGTCACAAAATAGTCATATGTAATAATGTAGTTTCCCATCGTCAAGCTCATCTTGGGGATCATTTGGTTGCACTGCATAAACTTGCTTCTTGGTATGGCTATGGAAAACCCCTTGAACTCTGTCGTCACTAACCCTCTTCTAGATACATAGTCGATATCTATAAAATTGTGGGTGGCCCCACCATGAACCAAAACTGTTGCCCTTTGCCCCTGTATAATCCCTCGAATCCTAAGTGTGAGATATCGAGGAATCCTAGTGAGTGTAGCAATGACACTGCCCTTGACTCCCTCTTGGGGCTGCTCACCCTCCATCTCTCTAAGCTCCTCCTGTGGTTCTCCTGCTCATCCTCTTCATCCTCACTGTAGGAGAACACCTCAATATAGTGAGCCTTCCCCTTTGCTGTACAATGGTGCCTTGGTGCCCAAGGTTCCTGACAGGTGAAGCATAACTTCCTCCTCCTAAGATCTCTTCTAGTCTCCTCATCCAATTGATTTCTTCCAGTCCACTCCTTTTGAGGAGGCCTGGCGTCTTTCCGCTTTGGTGGGAAGATTGGTTTAGTGGGTGCTCTGGTCTTTGGAATTGCATCTCCGTGTTCTGCTGATTGCATCCTGCAAAAAAGTGGGCTTGTAAGACCCCACTAGACCTTGTAGAGGTTCGACCAATCTCTCAACAACTAACATGATTCACATGGCTTCTAACAAATCTGGTACCATCACTAGCAATCTAAAAAATTCTGATATATAGTGCTTTGGGTTGCCTGTCTGCTTTTGTGTCAACTCCTAGAAATACATTTCTGGGTCTTTCTGGTCAAACTGTTCTATCACCCTTTGTGAAAAGTCCTCATAAGATGTCCCATTGACATACCCCAAAGTAGTTAAGCCATGGTACCACCAATCATGTGCTTCTCCTTCTAGATGTAGAGTAGCCAATTTAATAGCATCAGCCTCAGTTTCTTGGTTCAGCTTGAAATAAGTGTCAAGTTTCTGGAACCATGCCCTCATTGTACATCTAGTAGAGCCATCAAAGTTTGGGATGGTCAGCTTCCCAACAGTATACTGCAATTCTGTCCTTTGTGTGGGTGCTCCTCCAGACCCCTTGCTTTTGTTACCACTCTTCAAAAGACAAAAATCTTTGAAAGTGATTGCATCTTGAAAGCCATCTCCCATTGACTGATATTCTTGAAAATAATCTCCCAATGGCATGTCTTCTTGCTCTGCTGGACTAGCAGGCAGAAATTTAGGCTTAGTGGGCCGTGATACTCCACTATAGATATGAAGGTGGCTTTGAGGATTTGTTATAACAATATTTTGAGATGTCTCTACCCCTTCACCAACATATGATTCCCCATTGTTGCCTTTGTTTTGGTTTTGTTGTTTCATTTCTTCAACTATTTCTTTCTGGCCTTTTGCTAACTCGTTCAGAGCTTTCAGAAGGCTCTGAAATTCACTTCCTCCTTATCTGAACCTCCCATGTTGACCTCTTTTGATGTAGTAATGATTTATTCTCCATGCAATGGAGAGTCCAGTTCTGGATCAATTTGCAGATCTCTTTTTTTGCTTCTGTACCTTTGTCTTCTATATGTCACGTGCTGAAAATCTTCTGAGGTCATATGCCTTGATACGACAACTGGCCAAGACCATGCTCTGATAGCACTGTAATGTACCAAGCAGAGCTTTCTTCGCAAAAAATCAATTTTTTGTCTTTGACAACTTTTTACAAACACTTCTTGTGCAATCTTTCATCAAACATCTAAAAGAGCACCTTCAGAAAACACTTCAAAGAACAATGATTTCGTCAAACATTTCTTAGGAAAACTAAGAGTAGTAACAGTGACAGATACCTGAGGAAAAGTGAACCTTTATTGTGACTGATCTTCAAGAGTTTACAAGCAAAATTTCAATGAGGAACCTGGAACTTGCACCAGCTGAAGAAAAGGGCAAAGTAAACTTGATTAATTTATTGGCAGAAGATTACAATGCTTGGAGACCCTTGCATCAGCAATACACTTGAAAAGTCGTCCTCCTGAACAATGGAAATGCTTGAGAATAAGTCAACTCATCCCCTACTACAATACGCTGAGTCTGCTCCTGGATCTTATTGAATTCGGCCCTCTTACTGATGGAGTAATTTCGGCCCACAAAAATAGACACAGATTGCTGGAAAATATGGGAGAATTCAGTCCTTTTTATAAGATAAGATCAACCCCTTTTCACTGGTAAAACCCAACCTCAAAGAGTCAACACAATTCTGTTGAAATCAACCTCTTCTCTCAGTATAAGAAATTCTGGAATAACACACAGTGATCTGATCTCCAAGCTGAGTGAATGGCACAAGAGAACCCTGACTCGGCCCTTAGAAATATGTATATTTTTCCCTGTGCAAATTGACCTCCTAGTGTTGATAAATTCGGCCTCTTTGAGGGACACTTATGCTTCAGAATTATGCTTATGGAGAAAAATTGGCCTCTTTAGTAGAAACCAACTCAGCCTCTTGAAGAAATGCAAACACCTAGTACAACTCGGCCTCCTTAAGGAAATCAACGACTCCTACAATAAAATTAAATCTGCTTCGATTCACCTGCAAGAAGATTAACAATAAATCCGGCAATATATATAATTCTAATTAGGGTGGCAAAGAGTCCACCGAAATTGGTTGAGGCTAGCTAGCGTGGAAATGAAATCCACTGAAACTAGCATGAGGATCTCACTTGAAAGTTGAAACCCTCTGTCTGAAACTCACTTGAACTCCACTCTAATGGCAATATAAAAAATGATGAGAAATGATCTCCAACCTCCTTTTATAAGATTTGATTTTGTTTTTTCCAAGCTTCTAGAACTCCTTTTTAAATATTATTTTATTGATGGAGTCACTTTTTCCTCTGACTTTTTGCCCCTTGTCTAATAAAATAATTTTTTCCCCTTCTTATTAATCATAATTTACCCCTTTTATTTAATATATAGTAGCATCAAAATTGGGCAAATCTCTTTGGCCTCCTTGATAATTTTTCCTTCTTGCTAGCCTAAAGGAGACAATTAGGCGAGAGGAATTAATGGCTCCAAGCTCAAGAAATAGGGGACATTACAGGTAGGGGCAACACTTTCCTCTTGAATTTTTTCGCTTCACTTCACCTTTCCTCCTCTAGGTTCATGAGGAATGGATCTCAGATCTGCTGCTCTCTTCTCCAAGATCAGGTCTGAATAAGTAGCTTGAGGTGTGAAGTTAGATCTCCTCCACATAACTCTTATTTATAGTGCTTTTGAGGCGTCTAAGATAGGGGCTGACATTAGGGCTGACTTGTGCAAATGGCAAGATACATATATTATATATGCATTCAAAAATTGATGTCTCCTCAACCGTGAGGAGTTTAGAAGGTGTGCTGCCTATCACTGGAAAGGTCTCGAAATATGCCATTTGATTATGCAACTTTTCTTTCCATCCAGACTGCCGTTGACATCAATAACAACCTTTTTCACCAAACGCAGCTAGATGGCATGAACAACACTAGATCACTTTCCCCAATCGCATCAGTGGATTTGCCAACTCAAGGGCCTTAAATGAAGGCAAGGAAGTTTATACCCATGTCATCAGAACAGGATTCTGTTCAGATATCTCTATGTAGAATGGCCTTATCACATTATATTCTACCTGTGGGATCATAAAACTATGCTCTGAAAGTGTTTGGTATCATGCCAAAAGGGAATGAATTCTCATGGAATGCAACAATTGGGGGATGCTCGTATAATGGGCTTGTTAAAGGGGGCACCAAAATTCTGTAGCCAAATTTTATTGTTGGCTTCAAGCCAAGTGAATTAACCTTCACTTTTCTCCTTTGCACATGTGCCATGCTTGCAGACCGAGAACAGTTTGGTAGGAGGATACATACCAACAACTTTAAATCTTAGTTTGAACTGCCTCTCTCAATGGGGAGTTCTCTTATTACCACGATATGCACATCATGGCTATGGAAAGGAGGCCCTTCCAGTGTTTTGAACTTTGAGCAAATTTTAAAGGAGGAATTTATGGTAATGTAGAACTAGGAAAACAGGGAGCAAAATTTATTCTTAAACTGGCACTAGAAGATGTTTCGAGTCTCGACATATGTTGACGCAGGTAAAATAACATCTAACCATAGGGTCATCACACAAAGTGAAATAAAACTAAACTGAAGATCACACACCAAGCATATGCACATAAAAACTCAGAAAATGATTAATTAATAAACAAAATAATTACAAGAGAACTGGCCCAATGATTGGCGTCTCATTCTTCACACTCACTCACACTTCTACATACATACATTTTACATGCCTCATAGGCTCATCTCAATTTATAATTTTATACAAATGGATTAGAACCCAAGGTAGGTTCTAGATCCCTAAACTAACTCCCAAAATATCTCTTTTGATCCCTAAAATCTCTCATCCAATCCCTTATTCCTAGATAAGAGTTAACTAATCCATAATCTTTTCAAACCTTCCACAATACTCTCGAATCTTCTCCTATTTACAATAATGGGGTTGTTAAAGGGAGCACCAAAATTCTTTAGCCAAATTTTATTGTTGGCTTCAAGCCAAGTGAATTAACCTTCACTTTTCTCCTTTGCACATGTGCCATGCTTGCAGACTGAGAACAGTTTGGTAGGAGGATACATACCAACAACTTTAAATCTGAGTTTGAACTGCCTCTCTCAATGGGGAGTTCTCTTATTACCACGATATGCACATCATGGCTATGGAAAGGAGGCCCTTCCAGTGTTTTGAACTTTGAGCAAATTTTAAAGGAGGAACTTATGGTAATGTAGAACTAGGAAAACAGGTAGCAAAATTTATTCTTAAACTTGCACTAGAAGATGTTTCGAGTCTCGACATATGTTGACGCAGGTAAAATAACATCTAACCATAGGGTCATCACACAAAGTGAAATAAAACTAAACTGAAGATCACACACCAAGCATATGCACATAAAAACTCAGAAAATGATTAATTAATAAACAAAATAATTACAAGAGAACTGGCCCAATGATTGGCGTCTCATTCTTCACACTCAATCACACTTCTACATACATACATTTTACATGCCTCATAGGCTCATCTCAATTTATACAAATGGATTAGAACCCAAGGTAGGTTCTAGATCCCTAAACTAACTCCCAAAATATCTATTTTGATCCCTAAAATCTCTCATCCAATCCCTTATTCCTAGATAAGAGCTAACTAATCCATAATCTTCTCAAACCTTCCACAATACTCTCGAATCTTCTCCTATTTACAATAATCTTCATTCTCTCTTAAAAACTATAGAAAAATACAATAATTAATTAAATCCTCACTTTACAAACTAACTCTTTTAGTAAACCTTTGACCTAGGTTAGATGCACTTGCATCAGACTTCCCAGGTAAAAAGAATTCATGGTCTCCCGACCATATGTCTTCATAAGATGATAAAATCCTCCTGGATCCCAAACTTTAGTCTGTCGTTGATCATGTACTCTGTTATGTTGTTGATGTTCTGTGGTTTTCCTTTTCTGTCTTCTAGGATTCCAAACTTTATGTTGCAATTCTCCCTTCTCCTTGCTGATGTATGCTTGTTTTGTTGTCATCAACAAGCTTCTGCTATCTTTTTTCCTTCCTGCAATATGTCTCTTTTGGGACACTTTCACCATCAATCTTCTAATCTCTTCAATTTCCATGTCCAACTTGTCTTCTTGCTAGTAAAAATCACCCATTCTTTGTTGAAAATGACTGTTGTCCTCCATGAATTCACTAGGATACCACTCATCTTCTATCATTCTCTGCCTCTTCTCCTAGAAGTCGTCCTTATTGCTGCCACTTTGCTGTTGCATTTTCTTCATTGAAACCTCGTCCTCATCCTCTATGAAATTGTTGCAGTCCATCATCATTTCATTTGCTTCACAATTGTTCTTTGGATTGTCCAACCAATCCTCTAAAAAATCCATTTTTGCAACAACAACCTCCATATCTATGCCTTTGTAGACTTGCATAGGTTCCTCCAATGGTTCCTGAGCTTTCTTAATTTCCATCTTACTCTTGGTTTCTTGCGATTCTCCACTACCTGCAAACACAAAATAAGTATTAGTTTCAAAATCATGAGACCTGGAGGTCTCTCTTATGACTTCTTGCATCCCTTCCTTATGTAGCATACAATCCTTCAAGCTGCCCACTGACTCTTCCTCATCTTCTTCAATTTGCTTATTAGTGTCTATATCCATACATTCATCATCCTCAGGTTGTTCTAGCCTCTTTTCAATCTACACAATAGTCTTCAATGACTGTTCTTCATAATAATTTATGGTGCCATTTATGGGAATTGAACCCATGTTCACATCATCATCGTTGCCACCTAGAAATGGTCCTTCCTCTGGTTCGCAAATGTATATATTTGTCTGGAGTTTCTTTGCTTCCAAATTTTTTAGTTTATGCTTCTGTCGTCTTTCCATTAACTCTTTAATTGGCCATTTAACTGATCGCTTTATTACCCATCCGTGTCTCTTTATAATAGCTCTAGCAACACGTCAATTCGTACCTTTAATTCAACAATCTCTTTCTCGTCATCACCAATGCCAATTGCTATGGCATCATCGTGACCTTTCTTCGGAATTTGTGTCTTAATTTTCTTCTCCTTTTGTGAACTTTCCCTTGTTCACTGTAACTTACAATTGAATCACTTTACCAAGTTATTTCCTTTGAACTTCGCCAATGCAGTGTTGTGAAAATCGCGATAAATTGAAATAATCACGATTTTTTCGCTGTCCCGATAAAATCGCGATAACTATACGAAATAATCGCCGATTTTTTTTTTTGCCGATTATTATTGAATTTATCGTGATAAATTGAAATAATCGCGATAAATTCGAATTTATCGCGATAAATTCGAATTTATCGCGATAACAATTGAAATTATCGTGGGTGTCTCTGGCAGCGAGGTTTTATAATGTTTTTTTTGGTTTTTTAAGGGATGCTAAATGTTTGAAATGCAATTGTTTTTTAAAGAAACAAATAATTTTTGAGTGGGGCAGCTTAATGATCAAGTCTAGGCCCTAGTATTGATATGCTATTCATGGTAATGTTAAATTTTTAAAGTAAAAGTGACATTCTCCTTAATCTTCATTTTCATCCTTTTACTTAAATTTTTAACATTACCATGAAATGACTCAGGACGTTTGAGAGTGGTTCCGGCCTCATTGGATTTCATATGTAGAAAGTAGAATTTTAGATTTCATTCAAAATCTAGCAGACTTATCAGTTTTTCAGGATTTCAGGAATGGGAGATTGTAATGTTTCCAGGTGACAACACCTGCCCAGGCTACCCTTGCCACTAGTAGAGGACATGGTCTACCTCCTATAGCTCCTACTTCTAGTTCTTCAACTTCTAGAGCATAGCAGACTCCACTGCCACTAGTAGAGGACATGGTCTACCTCCTATAGCTCCTACTTCTAGTTCTTCAGCTTCTAGAGCATAGCAGACTCCACTGCCAACTCCACCAGCACCATCATCTACATCTAGAGGGAAAGGGAAAGCTGTGGCATTTTCTCGCAAGAGGGACAGAGCAAATCAATAGGATTAGACTTTAGTTATTTTCTTCATTTTATTGTATATGACATTATGACATGATGAGATACATTATTATATTTTTTGTTGATATTTTGAGGCCGAGTTGGGACTCAAGAGTCAGGACTTAGTATTTAGGACATGATTCAATGTTATGTGTGATTTTAGCACTAGAAATGATATTAAACATCTTATATATTAGTTCTTTTATCATATTTATGTGTCAATGTATTTATTTTATGTTGTAGATGGTTTAGATATTAAAAAAATTGAAAAAAAAATGAAAAAAAAATGAATATTTTGTACCAAACGATTATTTCCCGATTATTTCCGATTATTTCTCGATAATTTCGATTTTTTCCGATTTTTTCCTCGCGCCGATATTATCTCGATAACAATTAATGCAACATTGCACCAATGGTTCACTTCACTTGAACCTTCTTTCTGAACACTCCTTACTCTCTTGGTTACTGCATTTACCCTACACACTTACTAAAAAATTTCGCTTGTCCTCTTCTTCTTCATCAAGGTTCTTTGTTACAAGCTTCCCTTCATTAAAAACCTCCCATGCTCTTCTTCCTTTGTCACAACTCTTTTGGTTGTAATGGCTGCTACCAATATTTTTCTTTGCTGCAAACCCAATTGAATAGATTCTCCTACTACAATACCACTATGATATCACCAAAATGAACTTAGCGCCAATTAACCTTTTATGCACAATCAATCTCGATGCATTCACAGCGAAATTTCAATTTATTCTTACACACTTCACGATCATCTTTATTAAAGAAGTCACTCAAAAACAATATAACATAATTTATGAGCACTTATTCTCTCACCATCCACTAATCCTCTCTCATTCATACATTACCTTCAATTGCTTCATAAAGAGTATGTATTATGTCATACCATATGAAGACACACTTCACTATTCAAATTTTAAATATATAGCTTCTCCACTTTCTTAAAATGATCATTGTGAGCATCACCTGAATTTTATTTTAAATGACTGAAATTTTTTTGGTGAATGTTCTACAATTTTGGCTTACACAGATTTCCAAAGCTTGTAGCATCCACGCATGTCCCCCGCGCAAAATATCTTTTGTTTTTTTATTATACTCCACATTGTCTTGTAGTTTGCTTCACATCATCTCATCATTGAGAAGCTATTTACAATGTTCCAACACCCTAGCCTTTCGAGCCGTTGTGGTGTATCAATCAACACACAAGTAATTATAATTATGACTATAATTTGCTCCTTCGGAAAACCTTCACACAGAACTGTACTACGGAACATGGATGGTTTTTATGCAGGCCGAGGAGACTACCTGTGATGTTGTGCTCATACCCGTTCTCTCCATACAACCTCGAACAATCGCATATCCAATCCACTCCCAAAGCCTTCAAGAGCTAGCGAACAGATGCAACACAACCTGGTAAAAAATTGACTTGCCGAGCTTCTCACACGGTTCTTTCATAGCTGGCTACTCAAAAACCTCCTCACACAAAAAATGCTCTTATGCTACACATCTGCTCATGAGAAATTATACCTTCAAGCTTGTACGTCTGCAATCGTGCAGGATCACACAAACAAATAGACAGGCAACGTATGCACTGAGATAAAAACATGTATGCATCGAGAGAAAATACGTATGCAGCGCTGAATACCATATGATGTTGCCAGAGAGCGCCTACATAGGACGCCAGATTATTAAAAATAGTCGATCCCTAGCAGCAAGAGATCTACGAATGATAGATGAGTAGAACCAAAATAATGGAACACCTTGCAGACCCAATGGTTACAATGGTCGTGCTTGATCCCCGTGGTGCCGCATTGGCTTTGGAGAAAATATGCTTTCCACTGGCCTTGGATTAGACTTCGAACAGTTATTCTCGTATCTTGTGGAAAATTATAAATGACCGAGCTCTGATACCAAAATTTGACACAGGTAAAATAACATCTAACCATAGGGTCATCATAAAACTAAACTAAAGATCACACACCAAGCATATGCACATAAAAACTCAGAAAATGATTAATTAATAAACAAAATAATTACAGGAGAACTGGCCCAATGATTTACGTCTCATCCTTCACACTCACTCACACACTTCTACATACATACATCTTACATTCCTCATAGGCTCACCTCAATATATACAAATGGATTAGAACCCAAGGTAGGTTCTAGATCCCTAAACTAACTCCCAAAATATCTCTTTTGATCCCTAAAATCTCTCATCCAATCCCTTATCCCTAGATAAGAGCTAACCTAAGTAATCGGATTCGTTCTATAGGCCCCACGAATTCGAATCCGTCGTGTCGGACACGATTCTCTCGAAATTCATGTCCAAAAAACATGACACGTCGTGGACTTTTTTGACATGTTGAATCCCCTTGCGTGTCACAATTTTGGCAGCGTGTCACGATTTTGAAAATCGTGTCTTGTTTTCCAGGACTCGCTAGGCGGAAAAAGTGACCTGCGCGGGTATGAAAAGGCCGCATTTGGTCATTACAGCCACGCATATTTTCATTTGGCAAGCGTTTTGTGAGCTGTTGGCAAGTGGAGAAGGGTTTGCAGCAAGGAGTTAAGGGAATAGAGCATTCAGCAAGGAGATTCAAGCACCAGGTAAGTGCATTTCACCTCCATTTTTTTGCATTTCTTACAGCAGTTTGTATATGATTTTTTGTTTACAAATTTGTGCATGTTTTGTTCATTTCTTTTACAGTGTTCATGGCTCAATCAAAGGCAGTAGTTAGGGGGCAAAGGAAGGGCAAGAATGTCATGGGTGGAGATGCCCCTCCTCCCCCAATATCATCAAAGTTTGCTGCAAGTAATGTTGAGGGAAGAGGAGGACTTAAAGACAATGATAAATATCCATTGTGTAAATATGTCACAAGAGAGGATGGGCCAAACACCAAGGGAAAGGGAGGAGGCAATGTGCAATGGAAATGCAACATTTTGTCACATTTCTTTCAAAGCACATATTACCGTGTGAAATCACATTTGTTGGCTTTACTGGGTTGTGGGATTGGAGCTTGTAAAGCTGTTTCTTTACAAAAGAGAAAAGAATTGGAAAATGAGTCCAATGTTGGTATGGAACATGTGGCTTCAAAATCAAGAAAACCCAAGAATGAAGACCCCCTTCCATTTTTGAGGAAAGCCACCACCAAATTTCCATTTGAGAGTTCTACTTCTACTGGGGGACAAGCATAAAAAAGAAGAGCACTTGGTCCAATGGACAAGATTTTCCAAAAAGAGAGACGGGAAGAGCTTGATCTCACCATTGCCTTCTTCTTCTATCAAAACTTCATATCATTTAATGTTGCACGCTCACCTCTATTTATTGAGATTTGCCGAGCTCTAACTCAAGGGGCTCCAGTAGGGTATGTGCCTCCTGGGTCAGAGAAGATGAGAACCACATTGTTGACAAAGGCAAAAAAAGAGGTGCAAAAAATGCTTGAGCTTATTGTAGCATCATGGCCAACATCTGGGGTTAGCATTGTTTCTGATGGATGGACAGATCCAGCACGACACCCAATCATCAACTTCATGGTGTCTTCCTTGAGTGGTCCAGTTTTCATGAAAGCAATGGATACACTTGGCGAATACAAGGATGCACAATTTATTGGTGAGTTATTTATTAAAGTTATTGAAGATGTAGGTGTTGATTCTTGTGTGCAAATCATTACAGATAATGCTCCTGTTTGCAAGGCTGCTGGCATGATTGTGGAAGCTAAATATCCACAAGTGTTTTGGACACCTTGCATTTTCCATTCATTGAACTTAGCACTGAAATCCATTGCTTCTGATGTGCTTTGGATTGGAAGCATTATTGAGGATGCAAGACATATCCGTAACTTTGTGCAAAATCATACAAATTCCCTCACTATCTACAAGGAATACACCAATCTATCATTGTTGAAGATTGCTAATACACGGTTTGCATCTTCATTCATGATGTTGAAGAGGTTGAGGGAGGTCAAGACCGCTCTTGGGTCCATGGTTATTTCTGAGTTTAGGTCTTTTTGGAGAAAGACAGATAAGGTAGCCTCTAAAAGAGTGAAGGACACAGTGCTAGATGATGCTTGGTGGGAGAGGGTAGATCTAATTATTTGGATCATGGACCCTATCATTTCTTTGCTTCGATTTGCAGATACAGACAAACCCATCCTAGGAGAGGTTTATGAGGGATGGGATTTCATGATTGAGTCTGTGAGGAGCATTATTCTACAGAGTGAGTTCCCCGAGTATGAGACATCACCAGAGGCCTTCTGTGATACCATACATGATATTCTTGTCAGCAGATGGGACAAGAATTGTACACCTTTACATTGTTTGGCTGACTCATTGAACCCCAAATACTACAGCCATGAGTGGCTGAATGGTGGACCTTCCTGTAGATTCCCTCCTCACATGGATGGTGAAATCTCACAGGGAAGGAAAGAGGCATTCAGGCGGATTTTTCAGGATAGTGCATTGCTTGCTGAGGTGGAAGGATGCCTTTGCAGAGTTTTCCACTGGTAGTGGTCGATTTGGAGGTTATGATGTGATTAGAGACAGGGGGGCTAAGAAGGCCTATTCTTGGTGGGCAAATCATGGGGCAACAAGCCCTCCTCTTCAACAGTTAGCCACGAGGCTCCTCTCTCAGGTGACTTCATCCTCTTGTTGTGAGAGGAATTGGAGCACATATGGGAATTTGTATAGTGTGAAGAAGAGCAGGCTTGAGCAGTCCAGGGCAGAGACAATGGTGTATGTGCACACCAACCTTCGTCTTATTTACAGGCAGAGGGAAGAGTGGTTGAGGGGAAAGACAAAGATGTGGGATGTCTTTCCTGATGATATGGGTCTGGACACCAGTGTTGAGTTGGCATTGGCCAACATGGATCTCAATGATCCAGTGCTAGAGCTTGCCAGATTTGATGACTTAGAGGGGTCAACCTCCACACCAGTAGATGCAGAGGCGACTATGGATACAGGGGAGGAGGAGGATGTAGAGGAGAGTAGTGGCGACCATGATGATGAGGACATTGAGGCTGATTCTGATTCAGATTGATGCCTTGAGGCTTGTATACCTGTAGTTGTTTTGTATTTTCTATTTCTATTTGCCATTGGCATTGCACCAGCACTACCTATGTAACACATTTTGATTTGATGACTTAATGTGAAAACTACAGTTGTCAGTGTGTTTATCTTACTATCTTGTAGTTGTAAGTTGTCTTTTAGTTATGAATTATGAATCATGATTTAATAGATTTATGGGACCAGTACCACTGACATGTATTTGAATTTTGTATGTACTATGCATGCTAATAGCTATAGATGAAGATCTATGTTTGAAATCAATAAATTTGTATCATTAATTAAAATTTGTGTAAGAAATATCTAATTTTTATTATATATATATATATATTTTAATAAAATAATATATAACGAATCCTATGTGTCTTGTTCCAGGGGGTCAACGTGTTCGAATCCGACACCACAAATCCCGAATCCTACGAATCCCAAATTCCCGTGTCAAGTGACTGAGGAGCTAACTAATCCATAATCTTTTCAAACCTTCCACAATACTCTCGAATCTTCTCCTATTTACAATAATCTTCATTCTCTCTTAAAAACTATAGAAAAATACAATAATTAATTAAATCCTTACTTTACAAACTAACTCTTCTAGTAAACATTTGACCTAGGTTAGATGCACCTGCATCATATGTGCTGCCGTCAAACATCTTTGCTGCAGCTGACAAATGGAATGATATAACAACTGTAATAAAGATGATGGAGGACAAAGGGGTTAAGAGGAAGACTTTTTCCATGACTAAAGTCATTGTTATTAAATTCATGTCCCAGTTTGAAGTAGGATAGCAAATGTTATAAGAACTGCAATGGTCATCGAACCGGTTGACCCCTGCACTGGGAACAGAAAAAAAACTGGACCAAAAAACTGGTCAACCAAAAAATACATAAATTATTCAAATTTTAAGTGAAAACATATACATTCATATGCATCCATATTAATCCAAATCATTTATACACAAATATGCAAAAATTCTCATTTATATAGCAAGAGTGCATATAACCAAAATAGCACTTAGTGCAATACATCTCATAACCAAAAATACATCAACAATGATGGCAAATAAGTGATGGAAAAGAAGGTTGTGTTGGAGTTCTAGATGGCAGAGAAGGTTGTGGCAGAGCTCTTGGACTCAGCTGGCTCTCTTGTAGTGGGCATCTATATTCGTAGAGGCCAGGAAAAGATCTCTATTGCATCTTGTGCAGTTTCCAACAGCAAAGTCAAGAGGGGTTTCCTTGGTGGAGTATATTGGATCAGTGTTAGCATCAGAACAGGTGTCAAATCCCTTCAATGTTTCCTATGGAAGGTCATCTCTTTTTCCCAAGCTGTCTTCACATCTGGAGAGGAATGCCTCATTGCACTCAAAAGGAATTCTTCGACTGTCTCCTGCCTTTCCTATTGATTGATGATGATGTGTGGGAAGTATCTCCATTGGGAAGGGCTCCTATGTTTTTGATGGTAGGGAGCGCCAAAAAAATTGTCATTATTACCTCCTACCTACAAGTCCTTTCAGTCATAGATGCATGCAGTGATACACTCGGCTGTCTGAAACTTGTGATGATATTCATACAAATTCAACTCAAGAAACTTACAAGTTACGATGACTTTTATCAGGATTGTCAGGGTGAGGATTCTGTTTTGCATCCCCTGGAGGCACTGTTGTCTCAGTTTTTCCCAGGTCATCCACTGTATTTCCTGCATTTTATGGTGGCTATGCAGTGATACACTCGGCTGTCTGAAACTTGTGATGACATTCATACAAATTCAACTCAAGAAACTTACGATGACTTTTATCAGGATTGTCAGGGTGAGGATTCTGTTTTGCATCCCCTGGAGGCACTGTTGTCTCAGTTTTTCCCAGGTCATCCACTGTATTTCCTGCATTTTATGGTGGCTTATATGTCACTGTTCTGACTGTAGAAGTTCCATATGAATTAAACTGAAACAGTGGCATACTAAAGTGCAGGTTGCATACAGAGACCAATACAGAATAAGTGAAGTTGGGATCTAATGTCTTCATTTATTGTCTTGTCAATCAAGCAAATATTTGTAGATGATCAAGTTTTGGCAACTGCATCTGCAAATCTAACCTTTGAAGAGATGGGGTTAAGCTAGGGAACCCAGGCATTTGTATTATATAGAGGAGAGTATGCCAGTTCTATCCAATAAATGCTGCGACAGAACCCTTCTCAACATAAAAATTTGACTGGACATTTTCCAAGCCACTTGGAGTGATATGGAAACCCCAGCAATGAAGAGGATTTTAGATACAATGCTTCCAATTACAAAAGTCTTGGTAAGAAGGCCTGTTAGCATAGGGTTTGTTGCAATGCAATGTGCATGCCCCATATGTCGTCTGCTGCCTGCTTAAAATCCCTTCTGAAATTCCTGCGCAGATCTTATCATCATCTTGCAGCAGCAAAGAGATGTCAAGCATGGTGGTAGGTAATGGCTTTGGCAGGCTTCAAAGCTCCTTTTTAGACAGCTGTTTGGAAAGGATTCATCCACATATACACACCTACTTGTGGATGTTGACCAACTGAACATGGTGCGGTGTTGGTGGATCCAATGGATAGACAGTTGACAGGGATCTTAGTCTAAGAAAGGAACTAGGGTTAAATCTGCTATACGCCATGAATATGCATATGCATGCTGATCACTTCTCTGGCACTGGTCTGATAAAGACTGAAACACCAGGTATAAAGTCTGTAATATTAAAGTGAATAAAGCAAAAGCAGATGTATTGGTCAATGCTGGTGACACAAGTTATTCTGGTAATCTGTTCCAGATGTTTTCGTCCACTGCTGGTCATAGCCAATGGTGTGTGACTCATGTACAATGTGAAGGCCCTGGTCAGCCTAATTCAAGGATGGCTTTCACTGGAGATGCTCTCGTAAATTTGTAATACATGGCTATGGTCAGATTGATTTTCAGATTCTTACCCTAGCTGGCATTTGATACCTGTTGGTCAGGAAGTATTCATGACTTTTGTGGAAATTTTAATAAGCTAAGAGACCATATGACAAGGGTATACGTTGATGGGCTATCCAGCAATGCAATCCATTGATATTATTTGACAAAGGAAGATAAATGATGGAAATCTACTCCGAAAAGAGAACTATTTATTGATATTCTTTGGGATACTTATAATAATAGTGGCCTTCATGATATTTTCTCTCTGTTATTTGCTTAGTGGTGATTGGCTGAATGGGTATCTAAGATAAACTATGGAGGCAATTGCAAGCTCCAGAACGGTTAAAGAATCTGGATCTCTTGATAAATTAAGATTTCCGCTTTATTTTGGTGGGCATATTACCGCAGTTTATTTTTAATCAGGCTGGCTGTTTATTGAGTGAGTTGGTGAGTACATTTTGCAAGCAAAAGTTGGAAGAGAAAAGCTTGTCAGACTCTGCTACATAAGTAGATTCACAAGTCTATGGAGTAAGAATGCTTCTGTGCTGCCAGATTGGCAGTTTAGACCTCTGTAATTATGATGCTGTAAAGTTTGTATTTTTGTGGGGAACCATATTTGGCTAGCAAAACAGTGGAACAAAAAGTTGGTTTGGCCGTGGCAATATGGCAACGTATGAAGATTGAACAGCTTGCAAGGCCATGTGTTTTAGTGGCCATAGTTAAGTGATTTGCTGGTGCGTTTGCTGTGGCATATCCAGTGAAACCAGAAGCTATCTCTTCGTTCTTCAGTCTATGGGCATTCCTAGCATTATGATAATAAGAGATAACTCGGATACGACCAAAACAATTGCAAAAGAGGTTGGAACCGAGATAGTACTTGCTGAAAAAGTGCTAAAAGACTTTATAAATGAGAGAACGAGGTTTCAGAGTTTAGTTTAACCAGCAGATCTTATGACGCGGCATACATAGTTTGTGTGTGCATGCGTTGAAAAGAAGATTATTTATCATTGTGGGCCAACTAATAATGGCAAGACCTATAATGCTCTGCAATAGTTCATGGAAGCAAAAGAGAGGTGTATTGTGGTTGACAAAGGGAATGAATTTGGTGTATATTGCAGTCTTCCCATTCGACAAGAGAAGAAGCATGTTCTATTTGCAAACCATGTTGTTTACTGGAGAAACATCCACTGATGATTGTTCTGAAGTTGTCCTCATCGAAACTCAGATGATAGGTAAGGAAGTCAACGGCTTTGCATGGGGCAGGGCATTGCTGGGATTAAAGGTTGATGAGATTCATTTATGCGAGGTCTTGGTTATTTCTTGCTGGTAAGGAAAGCTTGTGCTGTTGCTGTGCATGAGCTAGTTGAGCACCATCACAAAAAGTTTAAGCGTTTGGTTGTCAAAGTTGAGCTGATTTTAGGAAATTCACGAAACATTCAATCAAGGGACTGAGTTGCACCTATAATCATGGGAATCTTATGCTTATCGTATGGCATTTATGGAGTCTTCCAACTTTAGAGGCATTTTTGAAAAGTAGGAGATATTCTATGAACTCTTATGCAGTGTCAATACAGCTAGTTTTATGATCATATGCTATTATACCTCTGGATACCTCATATTAAAGCAATGAGCAGGGAGACGCTTTCCAATACACGTTTAAATTCATGATTTGAGTTGTTATTAGTAAGATTGTTACATTAATTTTCTAAATGCAGCTATTAGTGCTTTTATCTTTGTGTTTGCTTTCTAGGTATGCTGACGATTATGTCGAGTGAAGGAAAATATATATATGTCGAGTGAAGGAAAATATATATATATATATACATGGTTGGAGTTGCGATTGGCAATTCTATATGCAGGTGTACATTATGGAACACATATATGGCTCGAGTTGCGATTAGCAATTCTAAATGCATATGGTACAGTATGGAATTCATATAATATATGTGGCTGGAGTTGCAATTAGCAATATATATAGCATGGAACTCGTGTATGCACTCTAGTGTTTATATGTGTCGATAAGAGATCAGGAGTATATCTATGGCATATTCTTATGAGATTTTGACCCCGGTATCTTTGTCAATGGATGTGATATTCTTGTGTTTTTTCATGTCATTATATGTGGATATCAAGATATGACTGACATTTTTATATTTTGAAATATATGAAATTTTATTACATCAAGAGTTACATTTTACAATCTAGTATTAGAGAGATGTATAATTCTTTCAATGCTCAATTGGGAGTTTACATGTGTCTTTTTTAAAATAAAAATAAAATATTTGCTAAATAAAAAACAATATTGGCTATAATAAAAAAACAAATATAAATATACATATTTGATTAATTTTAATTAAAAGCATTACAAAATATCAATAATCTCAATCTTACTCTTCTTGTTTAGTTAGTTGTCCTCCTTCAGTTCACTTTGCGGGAGTTGTGCTATTTGTGTTTTTTAGAGAAAATACAAGAGTAGTACACTTTTTTCCTTTTTCATAATTTAATATGTTAACTTATATTTTACAATGCACAATTTCTACTACAATAGCCATTCTATGATAGAGATTGATATAACTTATTAAGTTGAAATTAATGAATATATTTGTAGAATTAAACTCAATATAAAGATATTATCCACCCATTTTAATAAGTTAAATCTGAAAAGAATGTTTTCTTTACTATTGGATAAAGATTAGAGGTTAATGAATATTGTCCACTTTATAAGTTAAACCCCAAAATAATGTTTTCTTTGGAATGAAAGTTAACATTTAGAATATCAACATGGTACATAATGATGTAAACAGTGAAGTAGGAAGATTAAAAATAAAAAGATAAAATAAAAAAAATAGTAAAGTATGAAGATTAAAAAATCATAAAATAAAATAAAATAAAAAATAGTAAAGTATGAAGATTAAAATAATAAGGATAAATAGTAAAGTATGAAGAATAAAAATAGTAAAATAAAATAGAAGAAAAAGTGTCAAGCCTTTGTGCATGAGTGCCTATGAGTGACATGAGCTAGAAGAAACGGGCTGTGACGCGAGATAGAGATCACACATTGTGCGACGATATTTGCAATGTTTTAGGTATGGTGGCATGGGGAGATCGAGAGCGCCCAAGGTGCCTGAGTTGGCACGAGTGCCTGTATGAGGTGCCCGAGTTGGTACAAACACGCCCAAAAATTGCACCCATGAATTGGTATGAGCTTGCCTAAGATGGTTGAAGTCAAAAGGAAGTTGCCTGAATCGACCCAGAATGTGTTTGCATGATGAAGCTTGAGTTGGAATGCTCGCACCCGATGTGGTCCCAAGGCACCCAGATAAAATAGACATGCCCGAGATGGAATGAGCATGCTTGAAATGAACACACCTGAGGTGGAACGAGCATGCCTGAATGTGGAACAAATTGGCCCAAGATTGCACAAGCCCTATGCACGAGATGAAGAGAGTCCACTGCCCAAAAATTTTAGGTTTCTTACACGAGGAAGGAACAAAATGAATGTCATATTGATTGACTGATGCCTGCCTAAATGGAATGGTGGAATTGTATATATAAAAGACAAAACAGAGTGGAATGAGTAAGAATAGAGTTGCATGAAAACCAAATAGATTTGGCATGAACGAAGGTGCAGGACCGAAAGACTTGGCACGAACGAAGGTACAACACTGAAAATACTTGGCACAAATGGAGGTGTAAGATCGAATGGATTTGGTATGAATGGAGGTGCAACATTGAATGAGATTGACACAAATGGAGGGGGAACACGTTGAGATGAGAGGAGCCATGCACACCCAGAACCGTGCAAGATATGTCTTGAACGAAGGGTGTGGGTCTTTTCTGTTTTGTTTTGGACTTGGTTGGAGGAACCGAGATTTGTCTCCTTTGTATTTTGAAAAAGGATGAAGGGCTTATATTTCTGTAAGTTGTAATTTGAAGAAATTGCAATATAATTTGAAGAGAGAACTGAAGTGTCCCATTGTACAAATTGGTATCTATTTTGGTGAAATTGTGTATTGCACATATGTGATGAAGTAATGTCTCTACGAGATATTATAGCATATATATATATATGTGATGATGTTATGAATGTGGATTGTATGGTGGACATGAATTTGCAATTGGGCATTATACTTGTGTTAAGATGGAATGTTGGATTCCACACACATAATATATCTTACACATGAAAAGTATAAGTGCTTGGGCATATTCTGGGACTCCACTGATAAGTTGGTCACAACCATTGGGAGGAGCCTTGCTGGTGCTGCACGCTCAGAGGGCCTTGATGTGCCTCAAATCTAGGAGTTCTCTAGGGGCGTGACAGGGGGTATTAGAGATAAAACAAAATTTCGATAGTTGGTGCTCTTCATCACACTATCCCTAACATGATAGGTGGTATCAAAGCTAAAAGAAGAAGAGCATGTGTAGTTGTGGTGCAACTGTTCACCACACTATCCCTAATGTGATAGGTGGTATCCGAGCTCAAAAAAGGAAGAGCGTGTGAAACAGTGGTGCGACTCTTCACCAATCAAGAGGTAGTATCAAAGTTGAAGCAGTTTGGAGGCAGTTTGGTGGCCTTCACCATACTGTCTGTGACGTGACAGGTGAAGTGCATATTCAATTCAAGAGAAGAAATCACAGATTGCTAGAGTGAGATTCGAACTATCCTAAGAAGTTGGGAATGTTTGGAAGAAAATGTAATGTGCCCGATTGCTTAGGAGAAATAAGACAGGTTCCACTAGCCTAATAAGTTCCTGTAGGCTAAGGCGGGAAACATTTTTAATGAGGGTACATGATTCGCCTAGGAAAACTTTATAATTACCTAAGGGGTGGAAATGGGGACATATCCTAAGCTAATAAAAAGTCACTTTAATTTTATAAAGTGAAAGTCTCTTGAAGTGACCTAATAAAAATTAAAAGGGTAAAATGATAACAAAGTGGTCACTCAATTGTTAAAAGAGAAAAGCGAAGAGACTTTTCTCATTCTATGACTTGTATTTTGAAAAAGAGAGCTCTTCAAGAGTTTTTGGATAGAAGTTTAGGGTTTGAGAAACCCTAGCCACCATTGCTAGCTTCAGTGTTCAAATTAGACGCTAGTGTTGGTCCAAAGAGTGAAATCACTCAGATTTCACAATTGTGCCTTCATGGAGTAAAAGATTAGCAGGAGATGTTGAGGTTAAAGAGGTCTTATCAGTTGATTTTATTTCCTAAAATTGTGCTTTCTATATATCTTCTTACAGGCGGAGACTCAAGCCAAATCTAAGGAAGAAATTGCTAATGGAGAGGCCCACGCTCTGCCATACTTCAAAGGGTCGAAGTTTAGGGATATAAGGCCGAGTTACTTTAGTGAAAGGGACTATACGGTCTAAGGCTATTTGAGGTCGAAGTTCCATCCAAAAGGGGACGAGTTTCCTTCCACATAAATGATCGGTTACTATCCTTTCTTTGGGATGAGTTCAGACTATTAAAGGGGTTGATTTTGCTACTGTATTGGGGCCACACTCCTCTCGTATAGTGCTGGCTGAATGCATTTCATAAGGGACCAATTTTAAAGAGCTTTCTTGGCTGAGTTGGATGCAAAGATCAAGGTGCTCACACCTGTCCGTATTTATCAGTCCACTGGTCACACATTTTCCAGCAGTGTTGAGTCTCATGGGGACTTTGTATGACTGTTGCTTCACATAAAAATATAACACTAATGGGGTCTCTCTCTTGGAGCATTCACTACTGATTATACTCGGAGATTGGACTTATTCAAAAGACTGCCTAGCTGAGCCATTTATACCAGGCTCCACTGTGTCATTTTCCAAGTTGTAATTCTATCATGCATTTAATAAAACGCTGAACATTGTTGGACCCATGTTATATGAATTTGGACTGATATTTAATAGAGAAAAATTGATTTTTATATGTTGTCATGTGGTGTTAATCTTTCCTGAGTTGTTACTATTCAATGTGGTTTGGAACCCTCACTTGGGGAGTAGTAATTATTGTGTACCATTTTTTGGGAATGAAATTGTTCAAATACACCTACATCAATATGCTCACAAATGTTTGACAAAATCTCTCACTGAAAGGCTCATTAAAAACTCTGGAAAATTTTGTGGTTCCTTTGGGGAATTTCCAAGTGGGAATTTTACAGTGGTATCAGATCATGTTTTTGGACAACTATGGGGTCTAAGGGCAGATTATCAGGGATTTAATGAGTGTTGGAGATCATCCATACATCACTTATAAAATACAGTATAAAGTCAAAGAGCTTGCTCCCATTTATGAGGAGTTTCCGGGGAAAAGAAGAGAGGAAAAAGAGATCCCTAGCAGGGGGGAAGGGGTAGAAGAGACACTTGAAATAGAAAATCCAGACATGGGTAACAAGGAAAATCAAACATTTAACAATATTCCCAGTGCATGAAAAATTTTGGCTAAGGGCCAAAAGGAGATGGTGGATTTGATGAGCCAGATAACAAACAAAGGGGCTTCCATCGGAAAGGAACTAGTAAATGGGGAAGGGTCTAATAGTGCAAAGGGAAGCCATGCCTGTGCTACCACACAAAGCCACTCACACTCATATAATAAAGCACCTAGACCTAACATGCCTCTGTTCATACATGAGGTAGCAGAGGACCAAACAGAGCGACAAGTCAAGGCGTCCCTTATACATATTATTTGGAGGAGTATAGAGCATTTAGATGCGAGTTTCAGACTGTCATGAGTTTCACTGATTTCTGCCACCTTCAATTAAAAAGAAACCCTAAAACAATTCAGAAGGCTTTGAAGCAGAGTAACAAGCTACGTAAGTCATTGGGGAAAGTGACCTTCCCTTGCTTTGATGGGTTATCCAAATGCTCAAGTCGGTCATGGGTACAAAAATTGGACACATATTTCTAGTTGCATCAGATGATGGAGGAGGAGGCCATTAAGTTGGCCACATTACACTTGGATGGCGAAGCCCATGAGTGGTGGTACCATACCATGGGTTGGTGATAGTGGGTCACAACAACATCACCTCATATATTGAGTTCACTTAGAGGCTCATTGAGCGATTTGACAGGAAGGACCTGAAGCTTCATTTAAGGGAGTTGGCCCAACTTAGATAGACCAGGAAGTCTGGAGGCCTACATTTTAGAGTTTCATAGACTAGCAGTTATGGTCACAAACATCTTAGAGGCTAGATTGGTGATGCTATTTGTGGAGGGGTTGTTTGAGCCTCTACGTGGTTGGGTCAAAGGCTTTGAACCCACCACTCTTCATGTGGCAATTAACAAGACTAGGGACATGCATGATGTTGTTTCTAAGAGCAGATTTCTCTTAAGCCTTGCTTTCCCTAGAAAGGCAAAGAAGTCAAACCTTTTCAAAGGGAGGGCACCAAGAAACCAAGGATGGATGATGAAACCTGAAAGGAGCTAAGAAAGAAGAAGCTCTGTTTCAGTTGTCAGGAGCTTTAGGCACCAAAGCACAAGTTTTCAAGTAAGGACAAGGTGGGCAAGACCCACTATATTGAGGTGTACTCTAAGAGTGACAATGATGATGGAGATGAGGAGCCGGTGTAGGAACATGTTCAGGGACAAACAAAGCAGACAGTCGGGGGTGAGACTTCACATGTAGAAGATAAAGCCCCTATTATTGCATCCATGTTAGGATTTCCCAAGTATCATACTTTCAGAGTCAGAGGGGTTTTGGTAGGACACAAGGTGACGGTATTGATTGATGGTGGGGCTTCCCACAACTTCATAGATGCAACCATGGTTGAACGGAGAGGGATTCCTATGGAGGATTTTGATGGCTTTGTGGTAGCCATACCTGGTGGCCATTAGATGGACTGCACTAGATACATCACCAAGTTGCAACTAACCATGGGGAAATACACAATTACTAATGATTTCTATGTGGTGGATGTGCGAGACACTAATGTGGTGTTAGGAGTTTAGTGGCCCTACTACATCGGGAAGTATACTATGGATTAACGAAACATGGAGATGGAATTCAAAGATCCAATGGATGGAAGAAAGGTAGTTTTGAAGGCCATGCATCAATATCCACTGAAGATAGTATCATCTAACACCATGGAAGTAGTGTTGAGGCAGCGTGATATTGAGTGGGTGGTTGAGTGCTTTATTATAGACAACAGAAAACCAGACCAAATGTGACAACATCCCAAAGAAATTCAGGTATTGCTCCATAAACACCATAAGGGTTTTTTTGACATTCCTCCAGGTAGACCACTAGACAGGGGTTTTGAGCACGCTATAGAATTGGAGTAGGGGGTACATGCGGTTATTACTGACCCCTACGGACATCCCAATGTTTACAAAGATGAAATTGAGAAGGACATCAAGGAGTTATTGAGGTTGGGTCACATTAAGACTAGTTCCAATCCTTTTGCTTCTTTAGTGGTCATGGCTAAGAAGAAGGATGGTACCTTGTGGATGTGTATTGAATACCAGACTCTTAATAAGAGAGCAATAAAAAGTCGGTATCCTATCCCTGGGATAAATGAGTTGATGGATGAACTGAGGGGAGCCAAATACTTTTCGAAGATTGATCTTCGTTCAAGCAACCATCAAATTTAGATTCAGATTTGGGAGTAGGACATCCCAAAGACAACTTTCAGATGCCACTATGGGCATTACGAGTTCTTGGTTATGCCATTTGGTTTAACCAATGCCCCCACAACTTTCCAGTCATGCATGAACCATGTGTTCAATAAACAATTGCGAAATTACTTGTTGGTTTTCTTTGATGATATATTGTTCTACAACAAGACTTAGGAGGACCATTTGATGCACTTGGATGAGATATTGGGGATTTTGGAGGAGCAAGAACTATATGCAAAGGAGTCCAAGTGTGAGTTCGACATGAAAAATATGATCTAATTGGGGCATGTGATTGGGAATTATGGGGTTCAGGTCCATCTGGAGAAAATCGGGCTATCATCGAATGGCCTGCCGTGAAAAATATATCTCAACTGAAAAGCTTCCTTGGCCTCTGCACGTACTACAGGAAATTTGTCAAGGGGTTCTCAAAGTTAACAATGCCTCTTACAAACCTCACCAAAAAGGGGGCTTTCAGTTTGACTGAGAAGACACAAGAAAGATTTGAGAAGATGAAGCAGGTGATGAGTTCGTGTTTTGTGCTTGCGTTACCATATTTCCCCTGGCCTTTCGTGCCAGAGTGTGATGCTTCGAGGATCGATATAGGAGCATTTTTTTATGCAGGATCACCACCCCATAGAATTTGAGCGCCAAAAACTCAAAGATTATGCGCGACATTACTCATTCTATGATATGGAGATGTTGGCCATCATGTATGCATTGGCCAAATTCCAACAATATCTAGTGGGGAAAAGGGTCAAAGTAAAAGCAAATCATAACAATATGGGATTCCCCATGGTGCAGAAGGAGGTAAGTAAGAGATACAAAAATTATAGGGCTATGACTTCAAGATTGAGTATGTCAAGGAGAATCACAATGTAGTAACAGATGCCCTCTCGAGGATGTCATCTACTCTATCAGTCATGGAGATACCAAATGATTGGAAGTCAATGCTGCTTGTAGAATGCTTCAAAAATAAATTCTCTTGTGAAATTTGGAGTGGTTGATACAGGATGACAGATACCGGATCATAGACGAAATAATATATTATAAGGACCAAATCTATCTTGTACCAAAATCACAACTAAAGAAGAAAATAATGTAGACAACTCATAACTCACCTTTGGCAAGACACCTGGGATACCTGAAAACCAGTTGAAAAATGTAACAAGTGTTGGTCTTCATAATTGTATTTGAGTCATGATGTAATGTATTTGTCAAAATAAAGAAAAATAAATTTTATTATAAAAGAAATTGACTTATTAAAGCATGAGTTTCATGCTTGGGTCAATGGTTCTTAGGTCAAGGCCTCGATTGTAGGCTTGTAGGGTTTATGTCAAGTGTCATTGTCCATGTAATTATGTAATAGACCCTTCTTGGGCTGCTTGAGTCAAGAAATAAATTTATTTTTGTATAAAATAAGTCATTTAAACCTCCTCCACCAAGTCCGCCTTAAATAAGGACAAGTCAACCTCATCAAGGGAATTCAACCTCACACAAACAATATATAAAGACAACAATTTGACCTCATTTATAGCATTAACTCAAGAAGTTTGATCTGTAATTATTGGAGGCAGAAAAATAGTGCGAAGTTCAAGGAAGACGAAGACAACCTTAACGATGAAGAAGGAAGACTTTGTCAAGCAAAAGGAAGTAAAATTTTCTCTCTCCCTGTCACACGTGCGAAGTTGTTGGATTGAAATCTTGGAGTAGTTGGGTCGAAATTCTTGAGTAGCTAGGCCAAAATCCTAGAGTAGCTGGGCTGAAGTTCTGGAGTGTTGCTACGCTGTAGCTGCTAGACAAGAAGAGACTACTGAAGTTTGATGAATCGTATTGGAAGGCTGACTTGGTGGAGGAGGAAGGTATTTTGGTCAGGTCCAAGGTCTTGGAAGAGTTTGACTGGGTTTTCCCCTATAGAGGGGTTTTAGCCTTGGTTGAGTGCCTACATTTGGTGTCATTGATCTTCATGTTTTCTATTTGATGATTGCTTGATGAAAACAAGATAAAAGAACATAAAGAACATAATAAGAATACAAGAATAACAAAAGTAATTATCAACATAAGAAAATATTTCTGCCTTTTTGATTCTATAATGTGGTTTTAGATCTAAGGTGAAGAAGGAAGAAAAAGGCAACTTGAAGATCTACTTTTAGGGTCAAAGTAAATGATCATATAAGAAGATATACTATTTATATAAATAAAAGAAGACATGACAATGAAGGCTGAAAACAATCTAGAAGGAGCCTCCAACTATAGGGCATGGAAGAAGATGATAGACCTTATTCTTGCTAAGCATAAAGTTTTGGATCTTGTTCTAGGAAAAGTTAGGAAACCTATAGATGATGCGAAAAAGGAGAAGTTCAGGGAAACCGATATCTTGGCCATGAATTTTATAGTGGATGGAGTAAAGGACAATCTAATACCATACATATCCAATATAGATTCTGCTCAAGAAATGTATGAAGCCCTCTCCAATTTGTTCACCATCAAGAATATTGGTCAAATAGCTGGCCTCAAGAATGAACTAAGAATAATTAAGATGGCGAAAGATGATACCGTTTCATCATATTTTGTAATGATCTCTAGGATAAGAGATGAACTCCAAGCTATAGGTGAAATTGTATCAGAGAAAGAACTCGTGATAGTTGCACTACTATGCCTACTGAAATCTTGGAGCTTAGTTGCATCAGGGATCAACAGTTAGAAAAATATTGGAACCTTTGAACAAATTTGGAATGCATGCAATCAAGAAGAAGCTCGTATCTGGTTAGTAAGTGACAAAAATGAGGATGAAGAAGACAACACTTCAAATGCCTACTTTGCTCATCAAAAAAATAAGGGAACATACATGAAGTTCAAAGGACCAAAGAAGAAGGTTGATCTATCAAAGTTTGAGTCCTACAATTGTCACAAAATGGGATATTACAAAAGTCAATGTCCTGAAAATCCAAGGAATACGAGGAAATAAAAAGAACATGCAACTGTTGCAGATGAAGCTCCACCTAAAAGGAACAAGATTGAAGAATCTGAATTCAAAGACTTATACTATTAAGTCTTTCCTTATCCTTCTAGATTACTGTTTCAAGTTTTTGTAAAGTTTGTCTTTTATGTTTTGATATAATATATCTTGTGAGAACTTATTGGATTGTTTAAAATATATATATCCCTCAAAAGAATAGATTAAGAGGGAGCCTTCACAATTTTACCAAGATAAATATATTGTTTTGTTTTCATCTTTCATGTTTGGTTTCCTCCTCACATCAAGATTGTTTGTATTATACACTCATAACCTTTTTTTTATATTTTCCTTGGTAAGAAAGCTTGCAGAATACACAAAGGTTGTGGATGAGACTTCAAAGGAAAGACTTGAATCATGAAATAAGTTTTGTTGCAAAGGAATCCTTTCAAGAATTGATGTCCTACAAGGTTTGTTAAAGAACAAGTCAAGGTATGTCTTAGAGTACAAAATTTGTTGCAGTATTCTCTTTGCACAAAAGGGCATGATCATTCTCATTTACAATTTGTTTTGTATTACTAACATCTTTATGTCTAGATTTTTGAATCATAAAGATTTTTGTTAGGGTGATTAATCATTAGATTGAATCTACCCTCATTATACTATCTATTTTCATTTGATAATTCTTGTGAAACCCTAATATTTAGGGTTCACTGTAAAACCCTAGCCTCTTGATGCTAAGATTATGTCAATGTTGATTATGAAACCCTAGTCTTCTTAGGGTTTGTTGATAAAGTCTAGAACATATGATGAAATCCTATTCTTTTGAAGTTTAGGGTTTTGGTAATGTCATGGTAAAAAACCCTAGCCCTTTAGGGTTTGTTTAAGTTATATAATAAAACCCTAGATTTTCAGGGTTTGGTGAATTAGGGTTTGTGAACAAAACCCTTGCAATAGTTATAGTAAGATCCTAAGAAAGAAATCCTAGGTGTATATTCTTTCGTATGATTGAAACCCTAGTCTAGTCAAAATTGTTGTATATCTAACTTTGATGTATTGATGTTTGTATCTTGGGTTTACCTAATAGATATTGATATGAGATGCTGGTGCATGAAATCCTAGATATGTATATGCAAGTATACTAGCTTGATTATTGATGAAATCTAGGGTTTGTAACAAAACCCTAGTAGAATCTGTTATGATTTCTAGGATATAATATTGAAGCCCTAGATGTATGATGCTATGATTGGATTGATATCATGATTGAGTTTCTTATATCTAAGATTTTATGTCTTGAGACAGAGTCTAGTGTTTATGAAAAAACCCTAGAAAGATGTTGAAGTATAGTATATAAAAGATGTAACCCTTGCTGATTATGAACCTAATTAGGTTTAGGTATTTGATATATAAAGCTTGAATGTTTTATGCTTAAATTATAATGACATGATGCTTCTGTGTATTTGTATTTGGTCGTACTTTCTATTAAAGTTTTGCAAGTACATAAACTTCAAGATGTTGAAGATGTTTGTAATTAAAGATGATAATAATGAAGGAAGCTATAAGAATGATGATGATCAAAATAACCTTGATGACATGAGAAAGAATGAAGCCTTGAAAGATCGAAGTTTATCTGATGCTATTGTTCTCCCTAAGTTGAGAGGGAACTTGGATAGAAGAAAAGGTATATCTCCTCAGTTAAGAGGGAGGGAATATTATGACAGTCATAATGAATACCTTGAAAAAGGAATGAAACAAAAGAATGAATAAAAGAACTACAGATGTATGTTCGTGAAAAATACTTGAGTAATACTAAAGCTCTATTTGGTGCTACTGAAGAAGTGAAAGAAGAAATTTTCCAACAAGTTGTATTTGAATAACTTGATGATATAAGTAGAATTAGGATGATTGAGGACCCCAAAGTTTTGTGTTTACTTGTATATATTTTGAAGGCTTATTACTAATTGGGGTTGATGATCTCTCCATAAAAAGGTTGAACATTTGAATCATGTTTGGGGTGGTGGATATATACATGATTTAGTTGATAAGGAGAGATGAAGCATCTCGTGGAAACAAGATGATTGGGAGGATATTTGGCTGCCCTATGTGTTGATGTCTAGATCCCGAAGTAGGGAGCATGACATTGGTCATGGAGCTTCGACCTTGGATACACACCTAGATCCCCGGGTTGGTGTTAGAGCTTAAAAGCCTGATTGTACCTAAAGTGGCTAAAGCTTGAGTACACCTTAGTCCCACCCAATTAGAGTACCTTGGTCAGGTATCTAAATTGTAGCATTGTGTGTGCCGTGACTCTTCATAGAGTATATCACTTTGAGATTTTCCATGTGCCTTTGTATATATGTAATCATGAATACCTCCTTAGTTAAGAGGTATTGTTGAAAAATGTAACTAGTGTTGGTCTTCATAAATGTATTTGAGTCACGATGTAATTATTTGTCAAAAGAAAGAAAAATAAATTTTATTATAAAATAAATCGACTTATTAAAGCATGGGTTTCATGCTTGGGTCAATGGTTCTTAGGTAAAAGCCTCCATTGTATGCTTCTAGGATCTATTGCAAGTTCCCTTGTCCATGTCATTATGTAATAGACCCTTCTTGGGCTTCTTGAGTCAAGAAAGAAATTTATCTTGTATAAATAAGTCATTTAGTCCTCCTCCACCAAGTCAACCTCAAAGAAAGACATGTCAGCCTCATCAAGGGCATTCAACCTCACACAAACACTATATAGAGGCAACAATTCGGCCTCATTTAGAGCATCAACTCAAGAAGTTCAATCTATAGTTGTTGGAGGAAGAAAATGAGCGTGAATTTCAAAAAAGAGGAAGAAAGCCCTAGCAAAGAAGAAGGAAGGATTTGGCAAGCAAAAGGAAGTTGAATTTTCTCTCTCCTTATCTTACGCATGCAAAGTTGCTGGATTGTTGTTGGGCCGAAATTTTGGAGTCGCTGAGCCGAAGTTCTGGAGCATTGCTGGGCTATAACTGTTGGTCAAGAAGAGGCTACTAAAGTTTTTTAAATCGTATTGGAAGACCGACTTCGTGGAGGAGTAAGGTCTTTTGGTCAGGTCTAAGGTCTTGGTCTATCTAAATTTGATTAGTGGAAGACTTTGATTGGGTTTTCCCCTAGAGGGATTTCCCCCCTAGCTGAGTGCCTAAATCTAGTGTCGTTGATCTTCATGTTTTTGATTCGATGGTTGCTTGATGGAAAGAAGATAAAAGAACATAAAGAAGATAATAATAATACCATAATAACACAAGTAATTATCAACATAAGAAAACATTTTTGCCTTTCTAATTTTCTACCAAAACTTATATGAAAATCAGGGGGAGGTTCACTTGGAAGGTCCTCAAGATGGATGTGTTGAGGTTTGTGAAATAATGCAACATGTTCCAACAAAACAAAGTTGAACATATTCATCTGGTGGGGTTTCTACATCGACTTCTTATTCTTGAGCATAAGTGGGAGAGCATCTCCATGGACTTTATCACTAGGCTACCTCTGGTATAGCGAAAGGACTGCATATATATAGTGGTGGACCGGCTCACAAAATTCACGCTTTTCCTTATTGTACCATCTAAATATTCAACATCACAAGTGGCCGAACTATTCTTCACGGATGTCTTTCGATTGCATCGGTTACTGAAGACCATAGTGAGTGACAAAGACATTAGATTTATGGGAGGATTATGAGGGGAGTTATTAAGCCTTGTGGGCACTGAGATGACACCGACCACAAGTTATCACCACAAACTGATGGTTAGACCAAGATAGTTAACAAGTGGCTGGAGGGATATCTCCAAAACTATGTACCTGACCAACAAAAGGCATGGGTTAAGTGGTTGGATCTTGGGGAACATTGTTACAACACCGCTTTCCACATGTCCATTGGTATGACGCCATTCAAAGCAATATACATATATGATTTCCCAACATTTTCATATCAAATATTTGGTGATAGTCATGCTCCTTTGGCTAAAGACTAGATTTAGTAGAGCCAAGATATCTTAAAAGTCCTCAAGGACAATTTTTCTATGGCTCAGAACCAACAAAAAGTGTATGCAGACATGAACATGGTGGAGCATAGTTTTGAGGTGGGGGACATGGTATACCTTTTCCTTCAACCCCATCGACATTCATCTCTCAAAACAAAGGGAGCAAAAAATTTGAAACCCAGGTTCTATGGGCCTTACAAAATCGTGAAGCAAGGTTGATAAGTGGTCTATAAACTTGCACTTCCTGAAGGATGTAAAATTCATTATGTATTTCATGTATCATGCCTCACGAAGGCCTTGGGTAAGCAGGTGGTCACCTCCGCTAAGCTCATGCCATTGGATGAAGAAGGGGAGCTAATTTTGGTTCCAAAGGAGATTTTAGAAAGAAGGGAGTGAAATTCGATGAACAAAACTGTGAGAGAGTACCTGGTTAAATGGAAGGATCTACCTATTGAGGATGCCACATGGGAATATGAATAGGTGCTCAAATATCTAGAGGTGAAATTGGTTGAGGGAAATCAAAATCAGGCGGGGAGAACTGTAATGATCCCCACTGCTTGGGAAAAATAAGACGGGTTCTCCTAAAGTGACTTAATAAAAAAATTAAAAAGGAAAAATGGCAGCAAAAGTGGCCACTCAATTAAAAAAAGAGAAAAATGAAGAGTCTCTCCTCGTTCTATGGATTGTGTTTTGAGAGATAGAGCCCTTGTTGACTTTTTAGAGAGAAGCTTAGAGTTTGAGAAACACTAGCCTCCATTGCTAGCTTCGGTGCTGAAACCAGACACGCTAGTTGGTCCAAAGAGTGAAATCACTTAGATTTCACCATTGTGCCTTCATGGAGTAAAATATTAACAAGATAGATTGAGCTTGAAGAGGTCTTATCAGTTGATTTTATTTCTAGAAATTGTGCTTTCTATATATCTTCTTAAAGGTGGAGAATCAAGCCAAATCTAAGGAACAAATTGCTAATGAAGGGGCCCATGCTCTTCCATACTTCAAGGGGTCGCAGTTCGGGAATATAAAGCCGAGTTCCTTTAGCTAAAGATACTCTACACTTTCGGTTATTTGAGGTCGAAGTTGTTGAAATATGTAATTAGGTTTGGTCTTCATATGTACTCTTGATTTGTATATTGTAAAATGAAAAGAGAAGTTATTATTATTATTTTTATGAGCATGGGTTTCATGTTCAAGGTCAATTTATTTTAGGTCAAGCGCCCGTTGAGTGATTCTAGGATTTTCCATCGAGTCAAGAAGTCAATAAATTCATTGTCATATGTAAAATACCCACTGGGAATCTTGTAGCTTGTCAAAAGAATTATTTTTGAGTCTATAGTGTCAAATTACCCCTCCAATACCAAGTCGGCCTAGCAGTGAAGAAGTTAGTCTAATTAGGGCATGTCGTCCTCCTTGAATGCCTATATATAAGAGAACATTCGACCTCCTATGGTCTCACTCACTCATTGACAAAAGGAAGCAAGAAAGAGAAGGAAGAAGGAAAGCGAAGGACTTGAAGGAAGACAATATTTTCAATCTCTCTCTCTCTACCTCTCACACATCTGAAAGGAAGGCTAGGGTTTTACAACTACTAAGTTGACTATTTCAAGAAGTCAAGGAGGGTTGAAATCTAAGGAAAGGAAGACAATTTGATCTCTCATAAGGCTTTGAAGAAGAAGCAATTCAAACGAAGGAAGGAGGAAGCTCTAGAAGCCCTACTTCTCCCACACGTGTGAAGCTGCAACTTGTTGCAGGGGGGCCGAAAATTTTAGATCTGTAGTGGGGGCCGAAAATATGAAGTTGGGGGTTGAAGTTGTGCAGTTGGAAGAGATTTGACTTGGATATAATAAGCACATCATCAAGAAGGTTTGACTTGGTCTTGTCAGTGTTTTGGTCTTGGTCCAGAGGTCTTAGAATTCATCGTTTGAAGAATCTA
Source organism: Pinus tabuliformis (assembly GCA_031772625.1). NCBI lineage: Eukaryota > Viridiplantae > Streptophyta > Pinopsida > Pinales > Pinaceae > Pinus > Pinus tabuliformis. The sequence goes on along the minus strand of CM062806.1, from coordinate 843,707,600 downwards.
TAAGAAGAGAAGATATTTGTGGGTTTTCCTCTCAAGATGAGAGGTTTTGGTTCTGCCTAGTAGCCTACATCTTGTGTCCTTGTGTACTATTGATCTTCATGTTTTGGTAGTTTTTTAATGATAAGAACAACATAATAATAAGAAAATAAGAAGCTAATAATCATGAAAAATAAAATAACATCACAATTAGTTATCAAGTCTAAGAGAAATCACCTCAATTGTATCCCTACTGATTTCTCAACATGGTATCAGAGCTAAGGTTTACAAAGGGCATGATGAAGAACACTACATCCTTGAATAAGTCTTTGTTCTCATTGAAGCAATTTCTACGATGGCAAGTAACCCCAAACAAAGCATCAAAGGATTTAAGGATCTCCTATCATATATCAAGAATTATATGACCAAGACCTCCAGTACAAAGCACAAATGATTATTCTCAGCACTTACAGGTATGTTTGAAGATGAAAATATATGGGTAATTGAGAGTGGAGCATCTAGACGTATGACAATTGAACATAGACAACTAAAGACCATATCAAGAGGAAAAACTTCTTATTCAGTCAAACTTGGAGATAAAAAAGAGTTATGAAGTAAGAGGAATTGGATCAACTTTGTTGGAGCTAGAATATGGAGGAAACATACATCTCAACAACATTCTATTCGTTCCAGGTTTAAAGAAAAAATTACTTTCCATTTCATGTTTAGAGAAATTTTGAGGTGTAAAATGGGCCTCAAAACAAAAATGTACAACCAAAATAAAATTTATAAGAAACAATAGGATTCAAGATGATGATGTCAACCATGGGGTATGATTCATCATTTTTGGAGCAAAAAATTAAAATGATTAAAAAATAAAAAAATTAAAAAACTACTTTTTTCAACTCGTATTTTCAACTTATCTCCCTACGGTTTTACTCAAATTTCAAGTGGGAGCACTTGTTGTATATCTAATTTAATTCCTCATCCAAGAAGTACCAATGTTGCATACTTTAAATGGATCTTTCTACAGGGAAAATCATAAATACATGAAAAACGTGATTACAATCAAGTCCGAGGATGAAGTATTTGAAAAATTTCAAGAATTCAAAGTAGAAGTAGAGAATCTTACTGAAAGAAAGATAAAGGTACTAAAATTTGATAATAGATGAGAATACACATCAAAGGAAGTCATAGATTTCTATAAGGAGGCTGGAATTAAGAGGGAGATGATAGTTCCATATAATCTAGAACAAAATGGAGTAGCAAAAAGGAAGAATCATACAATTGAAGAAAGCGTTAGAGCTATGTTGCATGATCAAACCTTAACTCAATTCTTGTGGGGTGAGGCATCCAAAACAATTGTCTATATTCAAAATCAAAGTCCTCACAGGACACTTGACAACATGACTCCCGAAGAAGCATTTATTGGAAATAAAACATGTGTAGATCATCTCTGAATATTTGGTTTCCTTGTCTACATTCACATTCCAAAAGATAAATGAAATAAATTGGATCCTACAAGCTTGAAGGGCATATTTGTTGGCTATAGTAACTCATCAAAGGCATATAAGATATACATAAAGGAAGGGCACCAAAATTGAAGTAAGAAGAGATGTGATTTTTGATGAGAGAATTGCATATAAGAAGTCTAAAGATCTCTAGATTGTTTCCAATGATGAAGAACTACCCACATTTGAAGAAGATTCCAATAATGAAGAAGAAGGTCCTAGTGAACCTATGCAACAAGTCTTAATCCCTGAAAATTAGAAGAGACCAAATTGGTTAAAGTTTACTCTTCAAGAAGTAGAAGGACATGCTACAACTAAAGGTACATTCAGGGAAATCAAGAAGCCTAAAAGGGATTCAGGGTATGCAACCTATATAACAAAGTTAATTGAAGCAAAACCATCCACTTTTGAATAATTTGTCAATCATCAGGAATGGAAAGATGCTATGAATGAAGAATATGAATATATAATGAAAGATGGAGTTTGGGAAATCGTTCCTAGGTCGAATGAAAAATCTGTGGCTAGGGGTTTCTATCAACAAGAAGGCATCAATTATGAATAAACATTTGCACACAAATTTATGCATAACCATAAGATCATTGGTATCTTTGGCAACAACTATGGGATGGAACATCCATCAAATGGATGTCAAAACAAAAATCCTGAATGGTACCATTGATGAAGAAGTGTATATTGAACAACCCTTTGGATTTGAAGTACATATTAGAGAAACTCATATCTTTAAGTTGAAGAAGACACTTTATGGCCTTAAGCAAGCCCCAAGGGCTTGGTATTCTAGGTTGGACACATATCTACAAAGAATGGGTTTTTCAAAGATTTCTGCAAATCAGAATCTTTATAACAAAATAATGAAGGATGAACCAATGATCATTCATATATATGTGGATGATCTTCTCATAACAGGTGTGGAAGGTTGTATTCAAGAATGCAAGAGACATTTGGCAGTAGAATTCGATATTAAGGATCTAGGGATGATCCACTATTACTTGGGGTTGGAAGTTTGGTAGAAACTTGGTGAAATATATCTAGGTCAAACAAAGTATGTAATTAAGATGCTACAAAGATTTGGCATGATGGACTGCAAACCTATGACAACCCCCATGGTCACAAATTTGAAGAGGTTAAGAAGTTCTGATTCAAGTCCTGTGGATCCTACAAGTTATAGATAATTGGTTGGCTCACTGATGTATTTGGTGAACACACGACCATACATTTTCTTTGTAGTGAATATTCTTAGTCAGTTTTAGATAGATCCTAGACATGACCACTGGATAACAACCAAACATATATTGAGATATATATAAGCAACAATTCATTACTACCTGAAGTATCATAGAAATAATAATATCCAATTGATAAGATATACAAATTCTGATAAGGGAGGCTGTGAGATAGATGGAAGAAGCACTACCGGAGGATGTTTTAGCTTGGGATCCTCTATGATCTCATGGATGAGTAGAAAACAAGAATCAATTACTTCGAGTAGTGCCGAAGCTGAATACATTGGAACATGTGAAGTTAGTAGAGAAGCTACCTAGTTGAGGAAGTTGTTATCCGATTTATTCGAAGGACCAATGGGCCCTATAGTTATACATTGTGACAACGCCAGTTGCATAAGGTTGTTTGAAGACCCCATATTCCATGGAAAGACGTAGCACATAAACAACAAGTATAATTACATATGAAAATTGGTGCAAGATGGGGTGGTGCAACTACAATATATCTCCACCAATGAGCAAGTAGCTAATATTTTGACAAAATATCTTCCTAATAACAACGTCACAAGCATTTATCAAGTCTAAGAGAAATCACCTCAATTGTATCCCTTTTGATTTCTCAATAGAATTTTCCATCCAAAAGGGGACGAGTTACTATTATCCTTTCACTGGATCAAGTACAAACTATTAAAGGGGCTGAGTTTCTTATTGTATTGATGCCACACTCCTCCTGTACTTTGTTGGATGAATGCATTTCATAGAGAGCTTACTCCCATTTATGAGGAGGAGGAGACTCCAGGAAAAAAAGAGAGGAAAAAGAGACCCCTAGCAAGGGGAAGGGGGTAGAAGAGACACTTGAAATAGAAGAGTTAGACCCTTGTCACATGGAAAATCAAGCATTTAACAATGTGATCAGTGAAAAAAATTATTTGGATAAGGTCTAAAAGGACATGGAAGCTCTGATAAGCCAGATAGAAAAAAAAAGGGGCTTCCACCAGAAAGGAATCAGTAAATAAGGAAGGGTATAATAATGCATAGGGAAGCCATGGATGTGCTACCACACATAGCCACTCACACTCATACAACAAAACAACACCTAGACCCAACATGCCTTAGTTCATACATGAGGTAGCAGAGAACAAGAGCATACAAGTCAAGGGATCCCTTATACAAATTATTTGGTTGAGTATGGAGCATTGGGATGTGACTTCCAAGGTGCCATGAGTTTCACTAATTTCTGCCACCTTCAATTAAAAAGAAATCCTAAAACGGTTTATAAGGCTTTGAGGTAGAAGAATGAGCTATAAAAGACATTAGGGAAAGTGACCATCCCTTGCTTTGATGGGTTATCCAAATGCTCAACTCGATCATGGGTACATAAACTGGACACGTATTTCCAGTTGCGTCAGATAATGAAGGAAGAGGCCATCAAGTTGGCCACATACCACATAGATGGCGAATCCCATAAGTAGTGTTATCATGGGTTGGTGACAATGGGTCACAAAAACATCACCTGATATACTGAGTTCACTCAGAGGCTCATTGAGCGTTTTGATAGGAAGGACCTAAAGTTTCATTTCAGGGAGATGGCACAACTCAGACAAATAGGCAGTCCATAGGCCTACATTTCATAGTTTCAGAGACAAGCAGTTATGGTCACATACATATCATAGGCTATATTGGTGATGTTATTTTTGGAAGGGTTGTTTGAGCCTCTACGTGGTTGGGTCAAAGGATTTGAACCCACCACTCTTCGTGCAACAATTAACAAGATCAAGTATATGCATGATGCCATTTCTAAGAGAAGATTCCCTCCTAAGGCTTCCTTTCCTAAAAAATAAATAAATAAGTCAAAAATTTTCAAAGGGAGGGAACTAGGAAACCAAATATGGATGATGAAACCCGAAAGGAGATGAGAAAGAAGAAGCTCTATTTTAGTTGTCAGGAGCCTTGGGCACCAGGGCATATATGTGCAGGTAAGGACAAGGTGGGCAATGGCCACTATATTGAGGTGAGAGAGTGAAAACGATGATGGAGATGAGGATTCGGTGCAAGAATATGTATAGGGACATGCACATTAGAAATTTAGGGGTGAGACTTCACATGTAGAGGGAAAAGCCCCTATTATTGCATCCATGTCAATATTTCCAAGGTATCATACTTTTAGAGTTAGCAGGGTTTTGGCAGGACAAAAGGTGACGATATTGATTGATGGTGGAGCTTCCCACAACTTCATAGATACAACCATGGCTGAATGGAGAGGGATTACTATGGAGGAGTTTGATGGCTTTGTGGAAACCATACCTGGTGGCCATTAGATGGACTACACTATATACATCCCCAAGTTGCAGCTAACCATGGGTAACTACACAATGACTGATGACTTGTTCATGGTGGATGTGTCAGACACCGATGTGGTGTTAGAAATTTAGTAGCTCTACTACATTGAGAAGTATACAACAAATCATAGAAACATGGAGATGGAATTCAAAGATCCAATGGATACTAGAAAGGTAGTTTTTAGGGTCATGCATTAGTATCCATCAAAGATAGTATCATCCATTAGCATGGAAGTAGTGTTGCTGTAGTGTGATATTGAGTGGGTGGTTGAGTGATTTATCATATACAACAGAAAATTGAACCAACCGTGACAACATACTGATGAAATTCAAGTATTTCTCCATAAACACAAGAAGGATTTTTTTGACATTCTTCTAGGTAGAATACCAAACAGGGATTTTGAGCACGTTATACAATTGGAGGAGGGTTACAAGCAGTCATTACCGACCCCTACCGACATCCCAAGGCTTACACAAGACAAATTGAGAAGGTCATCAAGGAGTTGTTGAGGTTGGGTCACGTTCAACCTAATTCCAATCCTTTTTCTTCTTCAATGGTCATGACTAAGAAGAAGGATGGTACCTTGCGGATGTGTATTGACTACCAGGTTGTTAACGAGAGAACAATAAAAAATTGGTATCCTATCCCTAGGATAAAAAAGTTGATGGATGAACTGAGGGGAGCCAAATATTTTTCGAAGATTGATCTTTGTTCAGGGTACCATCAGATTTGGGTTTGGGAGTAGGACATACCAAAGAAAACTTTCAGGTGCCACTATGGGCACTATGAGATCTTGGTTATGTAATTTGGGCTAACCAATGCACCCAAAACTTTCCAGTCATTGTTGAGTATGTTGTCATTGATTTAAAAATGGGTGCAGGTGTAGTAGGTGTAGGCTAACCAGGATATTGAGCAGGTGCATGATATGTTGAGCAGATGTAGGATGTCATCATTGATGTCATCGGTATGTTGATTGTATTGGATCATGCTGTCCCCTGTCATACCATCTTATATTTATATCAAATAGTCCTATTCTTCATCCCTGATGCAGAGAAGGATAGGTGCATTCTTGGTTGACTAAAGGAAGAGCTAAAGTATGAAATCTAAAGGGAGAGATGAAAATCAGGAGTCGAAATTCAAAAGGGAGAGCTAAAATTCGGAGGCTGAAAGCCAAGAGGAAGTGCCGAAATTCAGAGGCCGAAATGGGAAAGGAAGGCTGACCACTGGGTGTTGGGTCCCTATGATACTAGTGATTACCCCATTACTATTGTAGTTATACCCCTTATTTATATTGTTGTGCCCCTATTACCCCCATGTTGTTATTTTTGTGCCCCATAGAATCCCTCTATTGTTATTTTTGTGGCTTTATATTATTATTGTTAGGTCGGCTGGATTATATTGTGACTCTTTAGACTCCTATATATAGAAAGGAGGTTTTTTCATTTGTATCATCCAAGAATTGTTCATTTATGTAATGTAAAGGAGGTTTCCCCCTCGAAGAGGCTGAATTCTAAGGCGTTGATCTATCTTTTCTATCTTTTCTTGAGCTGGTTTCATAACATTTGGTATCAGAGCTTTGGATTCTAGGGTTTCGCTGCTCCAAACAGGTCATCGTGGCATTTTCGCTATAACGTTTTTTCTGCGATGTTTTAGAAGTTGCAAAAAAAAACCCATTTGAAAAGAAATCGCGCTGAAGCTTGGGTCCAAATTTCAGAGCTTTTCGCGCGATATTTGCGGAGATATGATCTGAGGAAGTTGGTCTTTTTGCAGACTCCTGAATTACATTCAAAACAGGTGACCTGGGAAAAATCGTCATAACTTTCTCTCTGGGGATCGGATTGAAATTTCATAAGAAGGTACAGAAAGAGGACGGATTGTAGTTTCTTGTATGTGTGTTTCAGATTCAAAGGTTGAAACAGTGACTCGTGGCACGTCGTACAAGTTCACTCTACTGAACTAGTCTAAAAGCAAGTCACTGTGGGAGATTTCACATAACTCTTCCTTGGAGAATCCAATTTGGGTCAGACTTGTGGCATTGGAAAGAGGACACAGAAGGCTACTACAGGTCGCAATTTCAGAACTGGATGATCCGAAATTACAGAGATACATCAGATTCAATATCAGGCTTCTATAAAGTGAAAAAAGGTGTGTAGTTTTTTTTAAAATTTTTGTGTAAGCTTGGTTTAACGGAATTCAAAGGGCATAGTAAAGCATTATTATCGGTAACTGATGCCCCGAGGAAAGAAAATGCAAACACCTAGTAAGGAACCTGAAAGCTCTAGCATGACTCATGAAGAAGAGGAAGAAATGCTACATGATATATCAAAATTACAAGAACAAGTGCAACAAATGTCACGCTCACAAAAGCTAACAGAAGCTAAGATAAGTGGTGTGGAATCTAAGATAAATGGCGTGGAAGCTAAGATGGACGATTTGAAGATAGATTTGAAGACAGATTTGAAGAAAGACATGGCAAATTTGAAGACAGATTTGAAGACAGACATGGCAGATTTGAAGACAGATTTGACAAATTTTCTACAAGAGATACTTACTAATGGTGAAAAGGTTGTAAAGGAAACTCATGATGTGAACAAAAGTAATGTTAATCATGATTCCATAGATTCTAATGTTGGATCGAAGACCCACCATATTCCAAAAATCGATATGAGGAAGTTTGATGGCAAGGATCCCGCCACATGGATATTACAGATGGAGCAATTCTTCGATCTCAATAATGTGCAAAACACACAAAAGGTACGTATGGCAACTATATATTTGGAACCAAATCAGTTTGTATGGTATCAATGGCTTTTCTCTCGTAAAAAATTTATCACTTGGGCAATTTTTACGGAAGAATTGATAGCACATTATGAAGATACAAAAAGCAACACTTTTTTTAGCCAATTGATAAGTCTCAAACAAAAGGGTTCAGTAATGGAGCACATTGAGGAGTTCCAAAAATTGAACATAAGGGTAAAAGATATTCCAGAGGAGCATAGGATTGATGTGTTCATAGGGTCTTTAAAGGATAATATCCAACATGATGTTCGCCTTTGGGAACCTGATTCATTAGAGAAGGCATTCAGGTTAGCAAGAAAAATGGAAAGCAAAATTATGGCAACCAGGAAGCATACCACTCACAACTATAAAGATGGAAGTGTTGTTGCCCCTAGTCTTCCACAACCTATAAGGTTGACACCACAACAATTGGAAGAAAAAAGAGCAAAAGGGCTTTGTTACAGTTGTGATAGCAAATACACTAAAGGTCATAAGTGTGCTGAGAAGAAATTATTCTACATAGATTGTGAAGAGGAAGAAGAAAAGGAGCAAGAAAGGTCAAAAGAAGAAGATATACTCCAGGAACAAAGCCTAGATGAAGAACAAATAAATCCGACCATATCTTGTAATGCATTGGCAGGAATTACCACTCCTCAAACCATCAAGATAGAAGGACAAATCAAGAAGAAAAAGGTAATAGTGTTGATTGATTCAGGAAGCACCCACAATTTTATTCATTGTAGGGTAGCAAAAGAATTGAATTGCTTCCTATATCCAGCACCAGAGTGTCAAGTGATGATTGCAAATGGAGGAACAATAAATTGCTCTGGAAAGTGCCATAATATCAAGCTATCCATGGGAGAATATGTATTGACTAGCCCAATGCTTTCCATTCCAATGGGAGGTGCTGATGTTGTACTAGGAGTCCAATGGCTACAATCCTTGGGTACAATAGCTTTTAATTTTCAAGAACTTTTCATCAAATTTTCTACGGAAGGAAAGGAAGTTGAATTAAGGGGTATTGCAGGGAAACCAGGAAAGATAATCAGCTCTAATGGTATGACAAAGCTTCTAAAAAAGGAGCAAAGAGGTGTAATTGCACAATTATGTTCGCTAGATGTTTCCACATCGGAATCATCTATTTCTCCAGATCTCCAAAAAGTCCTGGACAATCATTCCAAGGTATTTGAGACTCCCAAAGGTCTCCCACCTATGCGTGATCATGATCATGCTATTCATCTGATTCCAGGAAGTGTTCCTCCAAACATCAGGCCGTACAGATATCCCTATGTCCAAAAAAGTGAAATTGAACGTATGGTTGCAGAAATGCTAGAGGCTGGTATAATTCAACCAAGTCAAAGTTCTTTCTCTGCTCCAGTAGTATTGGTGCACAAGAAGGATGGATCATGGCGCATGTGTCCGGATTATAGGGAGCTCAACAAGCTCACTATTAAAGATAAGTTCCCCATTCCTGTCATTGATGAATTACTGGATGAATTGCATGGATCAATTTACTTCACCAAGTTGGATCTTCGTTCGGGATATCATCAAATCAGAATGAAGATTGAAGACATTCCGAAAACGACATTTAGAACTCATGAGGGTCATTATGAATTTTTGGTCATGCCTTTTGGCCTTACCAATGCACCTTCAACATTTCAAGGTTTGATGAATTCAATTTTCAAACCATTCCTTAGAAAATTTGTGTTAGTATTTTTTGATGATATACTAATCTACAACAAGTCTTGGAAGGATCATGTTGAACATGTTGACAGGGTGCTACAACTATTGGAGGAGAAAAAATTATATGCAAAAAGATCCAAATGTTTCTTTGGAGTCCAGGAGGTGGAATATTTGGGTCATATTGTATCTCATGAAGGAGTTAAGGTAGACCCTAGCAAAATTAAAGCCATTAAGGAATGGAAAATCCCACATCCATAAAGCATCTGCGAGGATTTCTTGGGTTGACAGGGTATTATCGCAAGTTTGTTAAGAATTATGGGAGAATAGCAGCACCTCTAACAACATTATTGAAGAAAGATGCATTTTCATGGACTCCGGAAGCAACAAAGGCCTTTGAACATCTTAAAGAGGCAATGTGCCAAGCACCGGTCTTAGCTACACCGGACTTCACAAAAACCTTTATTGTGGAATGTGATGCTTCAGGAAATGGAATTGGTGCTGTTCTAATGCAAGATGAAAGACCCATTGCTTTTGAAAGTCGTCCAATCAAGGGAAAGTTTTTAAGCAAAGCTATTTATGAGAAGGAAATGTTGGCAATACTCCATGCACTTAAGAAATGGCGACCCTACCTAATGGGAAGACACTTCAAGGTAAAAACGGATCATGATAGCCTTAAATACTTTTTAGAACAAAGATTATCCTCTGAAGAGCAACAAAAGTGGGTCACAAAGATGTTGGGTTATGACTTTGAAATCATCTACAAAAAAGGGAAGCAAAATGTGGTGGCAGATGCACTCTCAAGAAAGGATGAGGATGTGGAAGCATTGTTGTGCGCCATTTCTATTATCCAACCAGATTGGATAAACGAAGCAAGGGAGGAATGGAAGAATGACGAAGAAGTGTGGGCACTTATTCGAAAGCTACAACAAGATTCCAGTACGTCTGATACATTTAGCTGGCAAAATGATTCGTTATGGTACAAAGATCGCTTATACCTCTGTAAGAATTCCCAGCTAAAACAAAAGATTCTTATGGAATTGCACACTTCTCCCTTAGGAGGGCACTCAGGATTTTTAAAAACTTACCACAGGGTTAAGAAGGAATTTTTTTGGGATGGCCTTAAATCAGATATTCAAAAGTTTGTGGCAGAATGTTTGGTTTGCCAACAAAATAAAGTTGAAACAATTAAGACACCAGGTCTATTACAACCTTTATCCATTCCAAGCCAACGTTGGGAGGAGGTTTCAATGGATTTTATCACAGGTTTACCCAAGTCTGAGGGAAAGAGTGTCATCATGGTGGTAGTTGACAGACTTACCAAGTATGCACACTTTTGTGCATTATCACATCCATTTAAAGCCAGTACAGTTTCTACTGCATTTATGGAAACAATTCAAAAGCTACATGGAAACCCAAAGATTATTGTAAGTGACAGAGATCCCATTTTCACTGGAAATTTTTGGACAGAATTATTTTCTTGTCTTGGTACTCAGTTAGCTCATAGCTCATCTTATCATCCTCAATCTGATGGGCAAACTGAGATAGTAAACAAATGTTTGGAAGGATATCTTCGTTGCTTTGTATCTGATAAACAGACACAATGGGTCAAATGGTTGCCTCTGGCTGAATGGTGGTATAACACTTCCTTCCATACAGCAACAAAAATGACCCCATTTATGGCACTTTATGGGTATCAACCACCATCCATCACATCATATTTAAGAGAAAATTCTAAGGTTCAGGCAGTGGAACATCACATCGAACATCAACAACAAGTCCTCCAACTCTTAAAGGATAACCTCGTGTTGGCACAAAATAGAATGAAACAACAGGCAGATCAACATCGCAGTGAAAGAAGTTTTGATGTAGGTGATTGGGTATTCCTACGGCTACAACCATATAAGCAAATGTCCCTAAAGCAAGCTAAGAAGGATAATAAATTATCACCAAAGTATTATGGTCCGTACAAGGTGTTGCAAAAGATTGGTACTATGGCATACAAATTGGAGCTTCCTGCAGCTTCTCGATTGCACCCAGTTTTCCATGTTTCATGTTTAAAGAAGGTTATAGGCGACAAGCTCCCAATTCAAACAATATTGCCAGAACTTGACGAGGAAGGAAAAATTATATTGGAACCGGAAGCAGTCACAGAAACAAGAACTCGACAGCTACGAAATCGATCAATTTCAGAGTATCTTATCAAGTGGAAGAACTTATCCGCTGAAGATTCCACATGGGAGGATGAGAATTTTATGCAGAAGTATCCAGAACTACTCAAGCGTTGAGGACAACACTTTTTTGAAGGAGAGGGGCATGTTGGGTCCCTATAATACTAGTGATTACCCCATTACTATTGTAGTTATACCCCTTATTTATATTGTTGTGCCCCTATTACCCCCATGTTGTTATTTCTGTGCCCCATAGAATCCCTCTATTGTTATTTTTGTGGCTTTATATTATTATTGTTAGGTCGGCTGGATTATATTGTGACTCCTTAGACTCCTATATATAGAAAGGAGGTTTTGTCATTTGTATCATCCAAGAATTGTTCATTTATGTAATGTAAAGGAGGTTGCCCCCTCGAAGAGGCTGAATTCTAAGGCGTTGATCTATCTTTTCTATCTTTTCTTGAGCTGGTTTCATAACACCGGGACCCGATATCAGAACATCGGAGTAGAGGGCACATCGAAACCCAAATTTCGGAGGGTCAATCATTTCAGAGCTTCAACGATCGAAACCTCATAACTCTTTAAAAAATGGAATTTTGTTATGAGTGTCGAAGTGCGAGGAGAATATAAATACAAAAGAAATTGTTGAAAACTAAAGGACCTGATGGTCCCTTTCTCTCTCCTCCAAACAAGACACATGGAAGCAGGTAATTGGCCCCAAGAAGGAGACATGGCTGATGATGTCAGTATGATGTGGTCGTAAAATGGACATGTGGCATTCTATTTTGACATTTTTGAGTGCCTAATGGGGTAAATATGGGTGACATGTGTCACCACTAGGGACGCTCCACGTGGAGATGATGACTTCATCGTGAAATCATTTATGAGGTTGTTTTCTCATAGGATGGAGTTTTCGTAACTCCTGTCAAATTGTTTTATCAAAAGTTCTGATCCGATGAAGGGGGCTCCGATGTTAAGTGGCATTTGGTCATGAGGACTCAGAGGACCAAGGGCATGGAGAGGGTGGAAGAGAAAATACAAAGGGAGATAGGACCCCAACAAGAGCCCAAAGGCTTTAGCACCCAAGCGATGAGCCTATGGTCACATCACCCAGTCCTATAGGGGAGAAATGGTAAGGGGGCTAAGCAGAAAGGAGATAGGGACATTGAAACTTTTTGATTTCGTAACGTTTATTTTAAATAGAGTTATGATAGACAAAGGATATGATACTGCAACCCCCTAAGCGCTATACAGGTGGTCACAAGCGGTGGTTCTATGGTGTATGAGAAATAAGGAGCTATGCACAAAAGGGGCTAAGGGAATTAGAACTTTGTGTTTTCATAATGTCATTTTAAATAAAGTTACAAAGTGTTTCTGCTCCAAAATTGCACTATGGAAATGTTGAGATGTATTAGGCTCTCATAATGTACTACAAAGGTAATAAAGGTGTGGATGGGTCAGAAGCTATGTCATGGGGCACCTTCAATGCGACCACACCTGATCAAGGCCAACTCCAAGAGGGGAAATTAAACAGTTAGAGAAAGAAAGCGACAGGCGAATTGGCCGATAATCATGGAGGAATATCATAATAGAAGCGTGGCTGGATCATCAACCCACCACTAATCCAAACACTAGAGCTTGAGTTCGCCTAAGGGAATCAGAGGAGTTGGCATGGAGATATTTTGTTGTGTCAACCATGAAATCTCTTGTTTCTCATGTTTTGTTAATTTCTGCATTTTCAAGAAAAATATTCAGATCTATTATGTAATCCTAAAGACAACTAGAACATCTGCATGCTTAGAAAGTTGGTGGTTCAGACAACTGTAGCACTTTGAAGATATTTTGTAACTATTATTTGATCTCTGTCTCTCTATAAAAGGGAAGGGGAATTTAGTATTAAAGGTTTGAAAATTCTACTCTCAGAGGTTTCGAAGTTTGTGTTCAAGAGTTCTGAACTCTATTTTCAAAGGAGGTTCCAAGTTTGGTTCTAATTTCTTGTTCTGGTGGCTGTTATTGTTTTTTCAAATTTCACTAGTTTGGGCCTGTGATATGTTTTAATTCTGGAAGATTAATGAAATGTTCTGGTGATTCAAATAATTTTGGATATGAAGTGTGTGTTCTTTCTCTGTATGTCATTTCATATGTGTATTTTCCTCTTCAGAAATTATGTAATTGTAGCTGCTGGATTCACTCTTAAGTCATAGATTTACTAATGTTATGTGATAACAGAAGGTACCTATGAGATTGTAGATTTATCTATGTTATGTAATATAATATGGTACTTGTGAAATCACATATTTACCTATGTTATGAAATAACAGATAGTACCTGTGAGATATTGAGTTGAAAGCCTTAAAATGTGCTCCATAATTTCTGCACTCCATTCCTTTTATCCTTTCATGATTCTATTGGGATTTGTTGCATAGGATTTTGTGTTTATCCAACCCTATGCACTAGGTTCCTCTCTTATATTTCTCTTTTCCATCTTTACTGCAACGAAAAATTTAAGCTACATTCTCTGTGTGTTGGCCACCAGACCTGAAACATTTATTCTTGGGAATGATACATTGTTTATGTGCATCCTAGATCTACCTCTGAGAAAGGAAATTGAACCAAAATCTAAATCATTTTACATTCATCTCTTGAGCTGCACCGAATTATCTTCAAGAGAAACTAAGGTTTCCTAGGCACTGACCTCTCCTCAACTCGACAGTCGTATCTAGGAGCTACAACATCTTCTAGCACCGTTGCTGGGGAATGAACTGGAATATTTTCCCCTGGGTACAACATTTGTACACCCATTTGTTAGGTGAGAATAAGGGGGTATGGGTTAAACATATCTCACCTTGGCGACTCCACTGTTTAATTTTGTGTTTCATCACCCTGGATTTCAAAAGGCCCCACACTCGTTCTGACACTTCTCAACATAAAACTCCTACTGTATTCGACCCTAAAAAAATCATATCCAGAAGGGTTTGGAAAGAAAGGACCCATGTTACTCTAGATCCTTCAATCTCTTTTCCTGAAGTGTCGAATTCCAGCTCTCAGAAAGATGAGATAAACTGCTCTGAGTCCTCTTTCAAAGCCTTGGGATATTCAGAAGAGCATTGCCAACTGTTCGACTCATTTCCCTCTAAAGTTAAATATGAAGAAGCTTCCATCAGTTTTATTCCTCTCATATTTCCTACCTTCCTAGAAAATGAAGAAGTTAAAGATATCGTCATAAATAATCCTACTCAGAGCATTTCTAGCACTCCATCTTAGCTCTATACAACACCTCAATTAGGCTCTATAGTAAATCTTCTACCACCTCCATAGCAAAACATGGATGTCCCTAGTTTTCTACTTAATTGGTATGCTCCAATCAACTTTCCACAACCTCTGAATGGTACGCCACAAGATTACGTTAAAAATATGTCAAGGTTCACTGGAGAGGATGATATCTCAACCCAAAAACATATAGAGATTTTTTGTCCATTTGCTGAGAATCTGAATGTAGAACATCTAGATGTTAGAACATATAGATATAATATCGAGACTCTTTGTTCAGTCCTTGGATGGGGAGGTTAGGAAATGGTTCAAGACCCTACCAAATGATTTAATTAATACCTGGGAGGAGATGGAGAACACTTTCATGTAGAAGTGGGGTGAGAAAAAGGATTATTGCTATATCCTTACATAATTTAATGCAATGAAGAAAAAGCATAATGAAGACGTTTCAGAATTTATCAAAAGGTTTAATAAATTATATAATAGCCTTCTTGCTAAAATTAAACCTCCACAAGATGTTGCCAAAGTGGTTTTTTTTGGATCCTTTGAACCAAAGTTTGGGTTTACTCTCAGAGAAAGAAAGTCTTGTACTTTGGACCAAATCCAAACAAATGCCTTGGAAGTTGAAGCAAATTTTTCCTCTACTGTAAAATGGAAAGGGAAATTTGAATATGGTGACAGGAGGAAAGGAAAGGAAGAAGCCAACTCTCCAAGCCATGTAAAGGAAACTCAAGAAAAAAATCTAGAGGAGATGAACAAGTTCATAAGGAATTTGTCTAACAAACTGGTAAAGATGGAGTTGGAGAACGAAAATTCCCCTCGACAAAGTCAACCAAATCCTAACATATATTTTAATCCTCATATAGGAGGCCACCTTTGCATCTCTTGCAAAGGGAGAGAAGGGATTGAAATGATCATATTTATCCTCCCTTGTACCTAGAAGATGATCTTGAAGAGAACATTGAAGAAACCATAGAAGTCCAAGAAAATCAATTCTCTTCTCTCTCAGAGGGAGAAAATGAAATAGAAGCCAATGAAGGAGAAGGGGATGATTTAGAGGCCCCAATGGATGATGATGAGATAGAAAATTTTATAGGAAGTTTCCTGACTTCATGCAATCCTAGTTGCACAAGAAATATGATCTTAGTTCGTCTAGGAAAAGGTCTAGGGGGAAAGATCAGAATGAAGAAATCTTCATCCAAGTTCCCCTAAGCCAACAAATGAAGGGAAGAAAGCACTCAACCCTGTCCCACCAACCAAGAAAAAAATCCTCCCATCCCTTTCCAAATGAGTATGGATCCTCAAAAAAGGAGAAATTTCCCCACCAATGAAGCCAATATACAATGAGGACAAAGCACTTGTTGAGTCTACTAAAATTGATAAGAACCCATCTGTCTTCAGTCTCCAAAAAGAGTTAAAGAAAGTTAAGATAGTTTCCCCTTTGACTGAATTATTGAAACAACCCAAGTATAAAGCTCAAGTGTCTCTGTTTATGAGTTCACCCATCACTTCCCCCTTGCAAGATAGCCTTAACCTTCAAGAAGAGAGGCCTATGGTTGTGTTTTTACCCCATGTGGAGGAACATGACCCTTCCACTCCTCCATTCTATGTCCCCTTGGTAATTCATGACCTGCTACTACATAATTATGTGCTTGACTCAGGAGCATCTCACAACTTAATGCCATTATCTGTGATGGAATAGTTGTGACTGCAGATAACAAAGACATATAAAGATCTATACTCCTTTGATTCCAAAAGACTAAATTCCTTGGGTATGATAAAGGTTATGGCGGTAAATTTGGCTCAAATATCAGTAAATAGCGTAGTAATGGACATTGTAGTTGCTGACATCCCTGCAAAATTTGGTATGATTTTGTCCAGGTCATGGGGAATGAAACTTGGGGGTTCCATTAAAATGGATTTAACTTATGCTACCATTCCTGTGTTTGGTGGAGAGGAGCGCCGATTATATAGGGAATCTAGATTTGTGAAGACAGTTACAAAGGCAGACTATTCAAATAATGCTCCTATGTATGGTAAGGAGAAGGATTTTTCTTATCTGTTGTTAGAAGAAGATGATCAAATCATGGGAGAAACCCAGGTGGAATGTACAACTAAACTGAGTAAACAATCATTGGAGCATGATAAGGTATATAAATTCTATTTGGATGGTGCCTATTCTAAGGAAGGAAATGGGGCAGGTGTGTTATTGGTGTCTCCAGGAGGTAGCTTGATCCCTCTTTCATTCAAGTGGGAGTTTGAAGCCATAAACAATGTTGCTAAATATGAATCTTTGTTGTTGGGGCTACAAGCTGCTAAAAACCTTAACATCGGGTGCTTGAATGTGTTTGGGGATTTAGAACCAGTGGTGAAGCAAATAAAAAATCAGTGTCAAACCAAGCATCCAAGATTGAAGGCCTACAAGAACGAAGTATGGGACTTGATTGAAATTTTTTTCTTAGCTTTCAATATTTAGTTTCTACCTAGGGAGCATAATAGGATGGTAGACTCCTTGGCTATTGCTGTTAGCAATTGTAACCTCCCAAAAATCCCCTGATCCGATATAAAGTCGAGTTCAGGTACAGGCCATCGGTACCAGACAATGTGAAGTACTGGTAAGTGTTTGAGGATGAAGAGAAGATCAAGCGCTTCATGGAGGTCATTGGGGAATTTTTGAACTTAGTGATTGATTAGGAGGATGAGGAGATGACATGTGAACAACAAGCTAGTTGGGAGGAAACCATTGATGGTCGTAAGATATTGCAGCTAAAGGGGAATACTATCCCCAGATGGTTGGTCCCTTTGGAAAGTCTTTTCAACCCAAAAGACATGGTTGCTAAGACAACTGAACAAGAGCATGAGGAGGAGGTGGAAGATTGTACTATTGGCACATAAGAAGATCCTAGAGTCATCAAGCTAGCTAAGGGAGACCATAAAGAATACAAACAAATGTACCTTGACATTTTCAACGAATACGTGGATGTGTTTGTTTGCTCGTATGAGGATTTAAAGAATTTTGACACCTTTGTCATACAACACAAAATTCCTTTAAAAAATGGAGTGAAGCCATATAAAAAGAATCTCAGGCAGATTAATCCTCTGTTTCTCCCATTAATTGAAAAGGAGGTGAAGAAATTGTTACAGGCCAAGATAATTGTGCCTTTGAGGTACTCAGACTGGGTAGAAAATTTATTCCTAGTCAGGAAGAAGAATGGGGAAATAAGGTTGTGTGTAGATTTCAGAAATTTGAATAGAGCCTCGCTGAAAGATAACTATCCTTTGCCTAAAATGGATTACATTCTGCAAAAAGTGGTAGGGTTTGCCCAGATGTCCACGATGGATGGTTTCTCTGGATACAACCAAGTCACTGTACACCTTGGGGATCATAAGAAGAAAACTTTTAATACACCTTGGGGAACTTTTATTTATGCTAGAATTCCTTTCAACCTCACAAATGCTAGAGATACTTTCCAAAGAGTGATGGATATAACATTTATTGGGGAGCAGGATAAATTCGTAGTGATCTATCTAGATGACGTAACTATTTTTTCTAAATCAGATGAAGATCACCTCAAGCATTTGCAACTCACATTTGCAAAATGTAGAAGGTACGTTCTATCCTTAAATACCAAGAAATCATAGTTTGTTTTAAGTGAAGGGAAGCTTTTGGGCCACATTGTAGCAAAGGAAGGAGTGAATATTGATCCCAAAAGGGTGGAGGCTATTAATAATATTCCTTTACCAAGAAATAGGAAGGAGATTCAGGTTTTCTTGGGTAGAATAAATTTTCTGAGAAGATTCATACCAAACTATGCTGAAATTGTCAAAGAAATCACAGAAATGTTGAAGAAGGACAAGGAAGTCAAGTGGACCATAGAAGCACGGAGTCATTCTATAGAATTAAAAAATATTTTGCAGAAGCCCCCTTCTTAGCCAACCCATATTATCAGAGGCCATTCCTCATTTTCTATTTTGCCTCTCCTAACACGGTGGCAGTTGTTTTGTTGCAGAAAAATAGTGAAGGGCATGAACAACCAATTGCGTTTTTCAGCCAGGTGTTGTGAGAGGCAGAGCTGAAGTACAATATCTTAGATAAAAAATCCTATGCCTTCGTCAAAGCTCTAAAATATTTCTGAATTTACATCGTACAGTTGAATATAATAACGCATGTTCCAATTGCCGCTGTGAAGGACATTCTTGTGTAGGGAGATAGTGAAGGTAAGAGGGACAAGTGGGTTGCCAAGATTCAAGAATATGACATAAATATAAAACCCACTAAGTTGATCAAGGGGTAGGGATTGACTAAAATATTGTCTAAGGCTAACTACTAGGCCCTGGGTATAAATTTGCTAACAGATAAGGAAGGAGGAAGCGAAAGAGTAGAGGAGGAAAATAATATTAATACCTCAACATAGAAAATTCAAATGAAGTAACTTGTATCACAATGGTACAAATATCTTGTCCATTACTTTTTTTTGTTTGTTTTGAAATTCCCAGTGAATTATGACAAAGCTAAATACAAGGCCTTGAGGCTACAAGCACAAAAGTTTGTTATCTCAAATGGCCAGTTGTATTGGAAGGACCCAGTGGGAATTTTTCTATTATGCCTAGTAGAAGAGGAGATTCACAAGGTGATTGATGAATTTCATAGTTGTGTTTGTGGGGGACATTACAGCTAGAGAGCCACAACCCATAAAATCCTCAAAGATGGTTTCTATTGGCCCAAACTATTTGGCGAGGTGCATACATATGTTCGAGCATGTGAGAAATGTCATATTTTTGCAGAGAAGCAGAAGTTGGCACCCCTCCCTTTGATCCTTATTTTTGTAGAGGAGCCCTTCAGGAAATGGGGGCTAGATTTCATAGGAGAAATACATCCACCATCCAGTGGTCAACACAAGTGGATTCTTACAGCCACTGATTATTTCATGAAATGGGTGGAGGCCATCCTAGCTAGAAATGCAACTGATGCAATGGTCATTAAGTTTATGGAGGAGAATATCCTTGCCAAATTTGGTTGTCCAAGGAATATTATCACTGACAATGCTCATATGTTTAATTCATCCAAGTTTCTCAGTTTCTGCCAAAAGTACAATATCACTGTAGGGCACTCCACCACCTACTACCCGTAGGGGAATGGATTGGTTGAGTCTTAAAATAAGGCTTTAGTAAGGATTATGAAAAAGACCATATCAGAAAATCAGAAAAAATGGGATTCACAATTGAAATTTTCTTTATGGGCCAACAAAGTTACTACCAAGAGGTCAATTGGGAAGTCTGCTTTTGAGTTTGTATATGGAAAGGCTACAATTTTCCCTGTCCAACTAGCCACACCATTGGATAAAATTCTATAGGATGTTGAAGAGGAGCCAAATTCTTTGACCATGAGAATAAATTAGTTGGTAGAACTTCAAGAAACCAGAGGGGAGGTAATTCAGAATTTGATTAAATATCAAGAAAAGATGAAGGCTCTTTTTAACAAATAAGCAAGGGACATATCCTTACAACTAGGAGATTTGGTACTTAGATGGGATGTAAGGAGAGAGGAAAAAGGAAAAAATTGGAAGTTTGAACCCTTGTGGTTTGGACCTTGCAAGATATATGAAGCCAAAGGAAACAACACCTTCTTGCTAGAAAATTTGGATGGCGAGGTGCTTGAACTGCCTATGAATGGGAAATTTCTCAAGCTTTATCTCCAACATTAAGGAGGTCCATTTTCACCCATTGTATATACCGGTGAGTAATTGTAAATATCAATAACAATTTAAGTTCTTACTGCTTATGTTTTTTCTTTTCATGTACTTGAATAAAATGTCTCCATGCCTAAAGGATAGAGGGAACTAATCTATAGGTTCTCAGCGCCTTGCCAGCAAGGCACTGTCCCAAACTGGAGCCGATGTTGTCACCTATAATGACATCTTATATTTATGTCAAATGGTCCTATTCTTCATCCCTAATGATGAGAAGGACAAGTGCATTCTTAATTGACTAAAGGAAGAGTCAAAGTTTGAAATCTAAAGGGAGAGTAAAAAATCGAGAGTCGAAATTCGAAAGGGAGAGCTGAAATCCCAAAGTCAAAATTTGGAGGCTGAAAGCCAAGAGGAAGTGACAAAATTTGGAGGCTGAAATGGGAAAGGAAGGCCCACCATCAGGACCTGATATCAGAACATCAGAGCAGAGAGCACATCGAAACCCAACTTTCAGAGGAGTAGAGGGAATGTAGGAACTATTTAAAAATTTGAATTCTGTTATATGCGCCGAAGTGGGAGGAGAATAGAAATAGAAAGGAAATCATTGAAAAACCAAGGATCCGAGGGCCCATTTCTCTCTCCTTCTTCGAAGACACATGGCAGTTGGTGATTATCCCCAAGAAGCATACATGGTTGATGATGTTAGTATGACATGACTGTGCAGTGGACATGTGGCATTTAATTTTGGCATTTTTGAGGGTGTAATGGGGTAAATATGGGTGACACATGTCACCACTAGGGAGGCACCACATGGAGATGATGATGTCAGTGTGACATCATTTCAGAGGTTGGTTTTTCGGAGGATGGAGTTTTTGTAACTCTTTTCAAATTGTTTTATCAAAATTTTCAATCCGATGAAGGGGTCTCTGATGTTAAGTGGAATCTGGTCATGAGGACTTAGAGGACCAAGGGCATAGAGAGGGCGAAAGAGAAAATATAAAGGGAGATAGGCTCCTGATAGGAGCCTGAAGGCTTTAGAACCCAAGTGTTGAGCTTACGGTCATAACACCTAGTCCTATAGGGGAGAAATGGTAAGGGGGCTAAGAAAAAAGGAGCTAGGGGCAACATAACTTTTTGATTTCGTAATGTTTATTTTAAATAGATTTACAATGGATGAAGGTTACGATACTGCAATCCATAAGCGCTATACCAGTGGTCACAGGGAGTGGTTCTATGGTGTATGAGAAATAATGAGCTAAGCACAAAGGGGGTTAAAGACATTAAAACTTTGTGTTAAAGACATCAAAACTATGAAATTGCACTATGGAAATGTTAAGATATGTATTGGGCTCTGATAATGTACCACAAAGGTAATAAAGGGGTAGATGGGTCGACAACTATGTCACGGGGCACCTTCAACGCCACCACACCTAATCACGACAAACTCTAAGAGGGGAAATTAAACAGTTAGAGAAAGAAAGCGATAGGTGAATTGACTGATAATTGTGGAGGAATATCATAACAAAAGCGTGGCCAGATAATCATCCCACCACTGATCCAGACATTGGAGCTTGAGTCTGCCTAAGGGAATCAGAGGAATTGGCATGGAAATATTTTACTATGTCAATCACGACACCTCCCATTTCTCATGTTTTGTTAATTTTATCATTTTCAAGAAAAGAATCAGATCTGTTATGTAATCATTAGGACAACTAGAACATCCGCATGCTCAGACAACTAGTGGCTCAAACATATGTAGAAATTTGAAGATATTTTGTAATTATTTTTTGATCTCTCTCTCTCCCTATAAAAGGGAAGAGGAACTCAATAGTAAAGGTTCCCAAATGCTACTTTTAGAGGTTCTGAAGTCTGTGTTCCAGAGTTTTGAACTCTTTTTTTAGAGGAGTTTCCAAGTTTGGTTCTAATTTCTTGTTCTTGAGGCTATTATTGTTTTTGTAAATTTCACCAAATTGGGCCCGTGATATGTTTTCATTCTGGAAGATTAATGAAAAGTTCCCATGATTCCAAGCATTTGGGATATGCAGTATGTGTTCTTTCTCTGTATGTCATTTCATATGTGTAATTTCCTCTTCATAAATTATGTAATTATAGCTTTTGGATTCACTCTTAAGTCACAAATTTACTATTTTTTTGTGATTGCAGAAGGTACCTATGAGATTATAGATTTATCTATGTTATGTAACAACAGCTGGTACCTGTGAAATCACATATTTACCTATGTTATGAAATAACGAACAATACCTGTGAGATATTGAGTTGAAAACCTTAAAATATGCTCCATAATTTCTGCACTCCATTCCTTTTATCCTTTCATGATTCTATTAGGATTTGTTGCATAGGATTCTGTGTTTATCCAGGCCTCTGCACTAGGTTCCTCTCTTATATTTATCTTTTCCATATTTATTGCAATGACAAACTTAAGCTACATTCTTTGTGTGTCGGCCACCAGACTTGAACCATTTATTCTTTGGAATGATACATTGTTTATGTGCATCTTGGATCTACCTCTAAGAAAGGAAATTGAACCAAAATCTAAATCATTTTACATTCATTTCTCGAGCTGCACTGAATTATCTTCAAGACAAAATAAGATGTTCTAAGAACTGACCTCTCCTGAACCTGTGGGTTGTCTCTAG
The DNA here is from genome assembly GCA_031772625.1 of Pinus tabuliformis. Classification (NCBI taxonomy): domain Eukaryota; kingdom Viridiplantae; phylum Streptophyta; class Pinopsida; order Pinales; family Pinaceae; genus Pinus; species Pinus tabuliformis. The sequence goes on along the minus strand of CM062806.1, from coordinate 843,684,289 downwards.
GAGCTACAACTGATCAGATAGTGTAGCCATGAAACCCTAGCTAACCTTAGCACTAGGGTTTGGTTTCCTAGACTATGAACACACCCGGATGTTATTGGATTTTTTAAGCAACAATTTAGTGAATTTGTCTTGGAGACCTTCACATATAGATTATACTCATCTTTCTGGTTCTGTTGATGTGTTTATCTCTTCATGGGTCATGACGGTTTGAGAGATTTTCCTCGTCAGAGTTGTGCAACCAATTTGTGGCTCAAATCCCCCAACGGGTGCTGAGGTGGCATCACATTATTGGTTAGATTTGAAGGATGGTTTGGTGTAATATTTCAAGATTTAATTTAAAACTAAATAAATTATTGTGAAATAATGCACTATGGAGGGGTTTCTAAATTCCTTTAAATTCAAATAGAATCACAAGTTATACAAAAGGATGTTTAATATTACAGGTCGGTCTTTTATTTGAAAATTCAAATGTTTCCCTCCAAATTATGAAGTCGACCCTCTCTAAAAGGAACCTCAATAGACCTATTTAAATGAAGAAATTATTGTCCTTATTGTATATTAGGAATGAAGTTCCTTCTCTGAAGTTTCTTGCGAATAAGAAATAAAAGGAAGGATTTTTATTTTGTTTGATAGGGGTCTCGTCGTGTTGTCATTACAGGGATTCGTTGTGGATTAAGTTTTTGTGAAGGTCCTTGGAGAAATTCCTTATATAACCTGTGGTTAGGGTTAGATATTGGAGTGATTGAGGTTTTTGGTTTAGGATCATTATGCTGCCATGAGGATTCATTGGTTCACTTAAATGTTCTATGGTAAATGATGATCTATTCTTTGTGTCAAAATAGAGCACTGAAAATCTTGAAGGGTGGTTGATTCTCTTGTTTGACTTAATTTTTGCTTTATGATTGAGGGAATGGATATTTGCTGGGGTTTATCTTTTGAGAGTGGAGGGTTCGATATATCAAGTAATGTATGTTATCTCTTTAGCACATGGATTGAATGCAGATCAAAGAATGATATTTTAATGAAATTTCTTTATGGGTTTTAGTCTATCAAATTCAAGATATTTGTTTGAGATTTAAATGCTATTTTTGATGTTGGGATTCACTGTATTGTAGCTTACGGAATTGCGAAATTATATTTACACTCTCAGACTCTAAAGAATACATTCAGGTTTACCATCAATTGAGAATATTCTTGAAGAATGTCTATAGCCATATGCCTAAGGTTTCTTACCTCAAAGTCTTAAATATTACATAATCTCTAAAGCACTGAATATTAGTGACTAAACAAATTTAAAACCTGAACTTCTTGGCATGACTTTGAACAACTTGTTTTTGGTAAATTCAGTGGGGTATACCTTTTGACTCTCACCCCTAATATTAAACCTTGACAATGCTAACTTTAAAAGACATATTACAATTAACAATTGGCTTGTTAAAGAAATTCTGCCAAGGGTTGTAGCAATGGTTGGTTAACTTTCTGGTGTGTTTATTGGTTGCAATAGTATTTCTATGACAATAATTGACAATATAGAAGTGATATTTTGTGAGACAAAGACTTTCATTACTAGATGCCTTCCATAAATGCAATGAGATTTTTTCAAAGACACTGATTGACTACCTAAGATAATGTGGATGATGTTGACAATGACTTGGAAAGGTACTCAGTAGCACTGTGAAAGGTTGTATGAAGAGTTTGTGTAAGACAATGACCCTTGCAGTAACTATGATCATATACTTTCCTTGTTGTTTGGACTGCACATTGATTATGTATAGAGTATATCTAATGATCTTAATATAGCCAAATAACTTGAAGCATGTTAGTAACCTAATGTATGTGCTGACAATTGATGCCTAGAGAGCTAATATGCCGACTTGAGATTTGTATGATGTGAATTTCATTTTGAGACAGAAATTGTGGTACAACTTACTGAGGATAGATAACAATTTTTTTTATTGGTAGTCAAGGTTTGAGAAGAAATCAACCTTAGTAGCAAAAGTGGTGGACATAAATTTATGGCTGTGATCTCCCAATGTTTCCTCATTATATTAGAAATGTATATCAACATCCCTAAGATTGTGATGTCATAACTATGATATCGTATACATGGAAGTGACCTCGTGACATGTATAACAATAAATCTATGTCTCATGATAGTGTGAGGACAAAAAGAAGAACATGAGTGTTATGACAATATGACCCTAAGACGATAGTGACAACATAGATGATTGTGATTTGACAAGCAATAGTTAATGGCATATTTATTCCTATGATTGATACATATACAAGTCAGGTCTCTGAGCCATTTCACTGATCAATTGATGCTTCTTAAGTATATCTGAAGTGTCACACTTGGTAGAAATTTACAATGGCATATATTTTTGAACATCCCATGTAATCTGGACAATGATAATGGTGAAAAGTCTCTTACACAATTCAACTATGTTGGACAGTAGTAGTCTTGCTAGCATTTGGACTGATGGCAGTAACAATGTATGACATAAACCCTGTGTGACAAATTTTGGATAACAATAATGATATAATATTATAGTGAACCTATTGTATGATGATGAAATTTTAATGAATCTTGCAATAACCTTGTGACAAAAATTTCTATGATTGTGACTGTTTGACAATGATATGATAACTTCATTATGGCAGCATGATATGGATATGTTAAGCAGTATGATGAATAAAAATACTTGAGCATAATGTGATGGAAATTATATTTGAATAGATGGAAAAGGGAGGTAACAAGGCATAAGAAGAGTGACAACATGAGCGATAGAAGAAGCAGTGATGGTAGCAACAACAACAACAGGGAGTGGATAAAAACAACAACGACGATATCAAAAATGATGATAGAAACAAAAGCAACATAGGACAACAACAATAGTGTTGTGTAGCAGGAATGGTGGAAAACAACAGTGACAGTGGGAGTGACTTGAGTGCTTCTCATTGTAATTAGGCCATTATCCCTGGTACGAGATACCAACCTTTAGGAAGTATTTGCTTCCTTCTAGCATTGTTGGAAAAATCCCTTGGGGACTCTTGCACTTTCTTCTAGATTTGTCTAATAAATGTTGAATGTACATCATACATTACATAAATTATTTTGGACATTATTTATGGTGTTATGATTCTTTGATGTTATGATGTATTGTGTTATGTTCTGATGCTTTGAATGTTTTAAGTAAGAAACTAACTAATTTTGTAAAAGAAAGAGAAATATTGATCCACCCCCCCTTAGTATTTCTTACAATTGATATCATAGCCAATCCTTCTTAAAGGATTAACAACTTGAAGGAAGATCTGTATCATTTAGAGAAGTTTGCAGTTGAATATAATATGGCTACTAATTCAAAAGAAGATGTTAATTCCCTCAAAGACAAGCTTCGAGTAGTGACACTGGATAAAAATAGAACCATGAGAATGTACAATAGCGTTTATAGAGAACATGAATAATTGAATGTTTGAAACAATGATAATACTGAGAGGGGGGGTTAATCAATATTAAGGCTAATTTTAAACTTTTATTCCTATTTACTTTTATTATTCAAGCTTGGCACCTATCCATATAATCAACAACAATATGTAATATGGCAACAACATGAAATCAACATACAAGCATACACACCATGAATGTCATACACACGAGACACAAGGTTTGATGTGGAAATCCTTTCGGGTAAAAAACCACCAAATTGTTGTTATTGATGTAGATACGAGCACCTAATCTATTACATCAATATGTTTTGTGACCCACCACTCACAGGAAGCACCAACTCCCTTTGGTTGTTTGCTAGCACCCACGAGCAGGAAGCACCAATTCCATCTTTTTGTAGATCCCTGTCCAGCTTACCAGAAGCACTATGAAAAACAAACTTAACCGATTTGTTGCAAGCACCAAATTGTAGTCCTTGAATTTATGCAAGAACCAACTTGCAGGAGGCACAAACCCCCAACCCTTATCAAGCACCCACTAGAGATGAAAGCACCACCTTACTGTATGTAGGCTCTAATCCACACTCAAATAGGAACTGAATTTTCTCTGTAATTTGGCAGCCACTCTACCTGACATCAAATCTGTTCTTCACAACCCTTGGCCCATGCAACACTCTCTGCACCTCTGCTTTCTCTGCAACAACACACTAATCTGATCAACAACAATCACTCATCATAGCTCCTCACAAAACTCTAATGTTATTGACCCTTTGCATGATCTGAAACAACATGCTGTTTCACTCACAACACTCATCAGCTCAACCAGGCCACACAATCCTCTATGCTCTCTTCTCTTCAACTGCATGAGATCAACTCTTGACCTCTTGCTCTTCCATAGCACATACTCAATACTCGACCTTCTTTCTCTGCACAGGCACCTTCGACCTTTTTCGAAACGCCACTCTTGGGGTCTATTACCTCTGCATAGGCACTCTTGACCTTTTTATGTAGAACAAGCTCTCTCTCAACCTTACATAGTAGTGCACTCACATAGAGATTTTCCACTTAGCTCTCTAGAAACTATGCTGCTTCCCCCCCTTGCTCATTTGAGATCCTAGGTTTTGTTCCTCTGTTGCCCCCCAATTGATGCTGCCACTCTGTCCTTTATTGACACTTTGTGAGTGTACCTCAACATGGCTCTTCATCCTGCTATTGCATCTAAATTGGTCTCTGCCATTGCATTAAACAAGAGAATGGTCACTTGACTATTTTCTCCATATCGAGAATTAATTCTCAGTCCACCTGTACACTCCAACCATGCACAATATTCTCTGTGAACAACTCTCCTATCTCTCAGGCTCTCCATGCTTATTCATGGTTTCACAGTACTTTGGCATGACTTCTCTATGGATCATTGTCCTTGTTGCCTTGTCTCAGAGTTTTCTGCTGATCCATCTGACTCCATGAACCAACTTCGCCGATATGCATCGCTTATATGGTAGCCGACTCATTCATCCACTTAACTCACTGAGACGTGCATCAAAGCACAAAGATAGCTTGTCTCACCTCAAGGAAGAACCAACACTCTTTCCCAAAGATCGTGGTCCTTGCTTCCTTGACCCAACGATCTTTGACAATCGTCATTAATCTTGAGACCAACTCCTCAGTTGCTGCATTCAACTTCACAGCTGCCGACCCATACACTCTTTAAAACCTTGTACTTCCTTATCAGAGCGATTCCATATCAAAATATTCACAGTGGTGCAGTATTCTAATATTTTGATTGCCTAACTACGATATGAAGAGTTTCTTCCGCTTAGCCCTTCCCACATTTCTCACTATAGGACCGAGGGTCATGACCTTCTGCTTAGCCTTGAGGTGCTAGAGAATTTTTGATCCTGTCTGGGACTATTTTTCCTTTTTCAAGTTATTAATGCCCTTGGTTATTTAAGTTATTATTTACCATGCACTAACCAAATATCAGAGCCCCTCTCACCAGAAGTTTTGAATCATGGATTTAACTTTGGAGTTACAATATTCCCACTTCCGATATAGCCCATAGCTCTTGGTGCTCGGCCCTAGCTTAATGCCTTTGGTTCTTTGAGTCCTTATGACCATGTGCCAACCCATATTAGAAGCCCTCTATATCAAAGCTTTTCAACACTTGATCTGTTATAGAGTTCTGACATCTTCAATCCTCTGATTGTCGACTTCTGATATGATGTCATCAGTGCCATGTGGTGACTCCTTAGAGGTGACACATGTCACCCATTTATGAGCCATTAGACCACCCAGTATGGTTGAATATGATGCCATGTGTCCTTCCGTACTGCCACATCATCCTGATGTTAGCTACCACTGTACCTTATTAGAGCCAATTAGATGCTGCCATGTGTCCTTATCCGAGCCAACTAGACACTGCCATGTGTCCTTATCAAAGCCAATCACATGCGGCCATGTGTCCTACTAGAGGAGAGAGAAAAGATATTTCCCACCTTTGCTTTTATGATGAAACATTTGTTACTCCTTTATCAACATTCCCGAAGGCTTTTAATCCTGTCAGTGCTTCACCCATATCGCAACTTTTAAAATGTTCTCACATTTAGAAGTTCTAATTATCTTATTGCCGATATGCATGATATGATGACCTTTGATCACTGATATGACGACTTGTTGACCTCCGATCGCCAATGTGCTGATACACTGACCTCTGATATTCTGATCTCTAATATGTTGGATCACTGATCTTTGATATGCTGATATTCCTTCCTGCATAAGGCTTTAAATCCCCAAACTTCAGTAGGGCATAAATTTTGAACCAGGAATCCATTTCTGGACTTCCTCATATCGTTGGAAATCTCTTCTAGAGAAATTTCCAATGGATAGGGTTTGATGTAGGCTTTGAGCCCATCTTATTCCTCTAATATGGCTCTAAACTCTCTGCCACTCTTCTGCTCCTTGACTCTCCGAACAATTGAAATCACACCCACCATGGTGGTCCTTTGCATGAAGCCTACAACTATCATGGACTTCCATTTGGTCCATCACTGTAATAATAATTTCATGGATTCTACAATAAGCCTGCTACTGTGATGATCTTCTACATGAAGCTTGTAGCTACCATGAGATTCCTCCTGGGCCATCACTGCCAACATCTGCTGTAACAAGCATCCAAGCTAGTCTGGTTGACAACAATGCCAACACTCCTGCCAACAGTTAGGAACTGCTCCTGCCAACAATTAGGTACTGCTCCTGCCAACAGTTAGGTACTTCTCCTACCAACAGTTAGGAAATTCTAACTTCCCAACACATCTTTCCAACATGACCCTTGACATCATTGCCAACACACTTGCAGATGCCTTCACTAGGCCACTGACCATCTAGACAATGCCAACTATTCAACACTGAAGGCCAAAAAGACTAAGTATTATGATAGTTGGAGATTTTGCTTAGTTGATATGATGCAGCTTGAAGCTCAAATTAAAAATCTACAAACATCAGAAAATGGTCAGGAACTTGATGAAGCAAAGAAGGAAGTGGAGCATCTCAAAATCATGTTGGAAGAGACAAATAAGAAAGAAATCACACTAATATGCCAACTCAAGGAAAATAAAAAAGTAAAGCCAAATAAATGGAAATGGCAGGATAAAGGGAAGAATATAAACTCTTTGAAAAGAGAACTTTAAGAGGGAAAAAGTATTGAGGAAGTTGTGAGGACACAAATGAAGCAAAAGGGAGAAGATTGCACAAACTATGAGCAGGAAACTGTGACATTGAGAGCAAAAGTGGACAAGTTGAAATAGAAATTGAGGAGTTCATAGGCCTTGGATGAAATTATAAATTTCCAAAGATCACCACTTGTCAAGACATGTCTTGGATATGTTGGTGAGTCCTCATGCTCCAATAATGAAGAACAACCACATGTGAAAGAAGAAGCAAAGCTTCATCCTGATGATGAAGATAAACCACATCGCAAAGATGAAAACCAGTCACATCCCAAAGATGAAGAGTAACAACATGAAGAGAAACCTAATCCAAAAGAGGAAGAGCAAACATATATCAAGGAAGAAAATAAGTCTCATGAAAGGAAGCCTCATGCCAAAAATGGAGAGAATCCCAAAGTTAGAGTCCTACAAAAATCAACAAACACTAAAAACTGGAATACTAATACTTCAAGAAATCAAGATGATGCATTCATAACACAAAATCATCAAAAACCATTCAGAAGTGGAGAACAACAGAGATATTCTCAAGGATGATATTCCTTCAACAGATCTTCACCATATACACCTAGGTATATAGACACATTTTATGGTTATTGTTATGCATGTTTTAATGATGGACATAGAGCTACAAATTGTAGGAGATATAACAAGAATGTTTATAGAGGGTTTTATCAAATCCATAGAAGTGGATCTTCTGGAAGATAAGACAAAGTCTCATATGCCTATGACAACAAAAGTTACAACAACTTTTATCCTTTATTAACACCATATGTAGAGTGCTATTTATGCCATAATCTCGGCCATTTCACATAAGATTGTAAATACAACTTGAAGTGAACCTCACAAAACCAGGAAGGAAGGAGTGCAAAATGTTATATATGTCATAACCTTTTCAAATTTTCACGAGATTGTAGAAGTGACTTGACTTTGACTTCACAGAACCAGGAAAGAGAAGCATTCACCAAGGAGGAAGACAAGACCACCAGGATCTAGTAGAGAAAACATGCCTCACAATAAATTCTCACAAAATTGGAAGGCATATTGTTAGGGGAAGCCCATGATGAAAAATTAAAGAATGTTGATAGGGGAGTCTATGTCATGATGCAAAAAAAAGAGCACAATGTTAAGTGGAGCTACATCACAGGTCCAAAGGAAGCAGACAGATTGTTAGGGGGAGTGATGCAGGAGCATTTAGCCCAAGGAAAATTGTCGTAAATAGTAGACATAGGGGGTCATGCATTTTAGGAAATAGTTTTCCTAAGTTCTAATTCAATGCAATATTTAGGCCTTTAAGTGTGATTTTATTAGATAATGGGAGAATATGTAAATGCTCTTAAAATAAATATATGAGAACATGAGTGGTAGAAGTCAAATCCAACTCTCTAGGAGCAAGAGAGAGCTTTTAGGAATTAATTAGAGCAGATATGGACCATTGAGCTGATAAGGAGACTTTTCTGTTTTAAAACAGAGAAAATATAGAGTGGATAAAGTCTGCCACATATGCATGCATGTAGTGAGATTTAGGCTTTTGTTAAAGGATGGGATCAGGTCCTTCATAGTAATCCAATCCCAGTTTCCATATAAAAACATATGTAAGCCTACAGGCAGAGAAGAGGCCACCAATAGTAGAATCTAGCTTGTGTATGTGTGTGAGAGAGACCGAAGTGTATCGAATGTAATCTGTGATTTTATATTAATATATGCAAGATTTGTTCTTGTTTGTTTCAGTATGCTTAAGAAGCATTTCATGTGTGATTTATAGTGAATTCTTAGGCTTTGTAATAGAGTACAGACAGAATTATGAAGGATGTAGAAGTAGAGAAAGAGGAGCACGATTCAGAAGAATCGAAATGGATCATTGAATCCATTAGAGCTCTGCAAGAAGGATAGAGATCAAAGGAGAGAGAGAGGAGTTTAAAATCAGACGAAAGAGCGATTTGCGAATGGGAAAAAGGTTGAAACCTTTAAAGAAGCCAAACCACAGGAAATACTGAAGACTTAGCATAATTTCTAAGGAGAAGGAAGAATGGAGGAATGGGAAGTGAGGCACAGGTACCATTAGATCTCTTAAGATTAATGGTCTGGATCTTGTTGCATCGGCAAAGACGCTTTTAGGTGATCGGAATGAGCCTTGGAGATTTGCGAAGAGAAAATACCGATTAATTGTGGACCATTGGATCGTGGCCAGATCAACGGTCATGATTAAATCACATATCGGCGATCGGAGGCGCGAAGGGTCAGCAGTTTAGGAATGTTGCAATATTGCCGATAGTGATATATCGACGATCGGAATGTCGGAGCTCGGAACCATTGGAGTTCGGCCCAGCAGAAGCATGGAGTAAGTAGTGACCGGACTCGACGAAAATCATAGTCGTGGTTCTATAATATTTGAAATCTGGAGTATGCAGTTCGTAGGGGAATTTCCTTTGTATTTCCGAATAGTTAATATTTCCGATAGTTATATGGTGCGGGCATTTTAACGTAAAGCATGTGTTATCACTCCGATAGTCGGAGATTGGAGTCAGAGAAGGGGGGTGGTGCATATATGTTAAGACTATGGAAGTCCCGATAGCCAATAGCGATTACGATAGAGGTCTTAACCTCAGAATCTGTGCGAAACCATAAGGAAGGCTGAGAAAGATTATGTTTGCGGCATTCCCTTTGGAAAGGGTTGTAAAGTCTCGAAAGGAAGGTTTCAGACAACCTTTAATAAAGGAGTATAAAGAAGGCTTATAAGATTTATTATAGTCCCGATAGAGGATTACAGCGGGGTGATTGAAGTTCCGTTATAAAGGAATTGTATAAGAGGGCCACTTGACCATTTATGGTTTGTAGATTTGACTCCTTCGTTGAGTTAAATATCCTTGGACAGTTGTAGATGCATTATTGTGAAAAATGCATACTGTGGGTATATGTGCGGGTGTTACCCTGGCATCAATTTGGCTAAGGATGGTTATATGCCGAGAACCCCTGCATCATTAGTGGTATTAGAGCAGAAGTTTGTATTAGAGTAGATTTGTAATCTGTAAGGCGAACTTTTGAAGTTCTAGAAGATTATAGCAGTTCCAGTTGAGGCTTGGAGTAAATAGGAACAAAGGATTCCTTGAAGGAAGGAGAAAACAAGATTGCTTAATGCAAGTTCTGAAGGAAAGAGGACTTGGAAACCAACCAGAGGACAATCCATTCAAAGTGAAAAAGAATGGGTGAAACAAGATTATGCTGAGATCTTGAAGGTGAGGTAATGTTATGTTCTGTTTTAAGTCAAGAATGTGTGTTTTTATACTAATGCACAGGTGACAGCAAGAGAAGTTGTGAGAAAATAACTGTTATGAAACCAGCTCACAAAAAGATAGAAAAGAGAGATCCACGCCTTAGAATTCAGCATCTTCGAGGGGGCAACCTCCTTTACATTACATAAATGAACAATTCTTGGATGATACAAATGAAAAGACCTCCTTTCTATATATAGGAGTCTAAGGGGTCATAACATAATCAGAGCCGACATAACAATAATAATGTAAGGGCACAATAATAACAATAGTGGGCTTCTATGGGGCACAATAGTAACAATATGGGCACTACATGGGTACAACAATATAATAAGTGGGTTATACTAATAACAATAAGGGGTTACACTAGTAGTATAGGGGCCTAACATGCCCCTCTCCTTCAAAAAGCGTTGTCCTCAACGCTTGAGTATTTCTTGATGCTTCTGTATAAAATTCTTGTCCTCCCATGTGGAATCTTCAACGGGTAAGTTCTTCCACTTGATGAGATACTCTGAAATTGATCGATTTCGTAGCTGTCGGGTTCTCGTTTCTGTGATTGCTCCAGGTTCCAATATGATTTTTCCTTCCTCTTCAATTTCTAGCAATATTGTTTGAATTGGGATCTTTTGCAACTTTTGAATAAGTGGCCATACTTCTTCATCCTTCTTCCATTCATCCCTTGCTTTGTTTATCCAATCTAGTTGGATAATATAAATAGCACAAAACAATGCTTCCACATCCTCATCCTTGAAGAGTCTTCCCATTTGGTAAGGTCGCCATTTTTTAAGTGCATGTAGTATTGCCAACATTTCCTTCTCATAAATAGCTTGCTTGAGATGTAGCAGTAAAAATACCCAATCACCTACATCAAAGCATTTTTCACTACAATTTTTATCTACCTGTTGTTTCGTTTGATTTTGCACCAAAGTGGCGTTATCCTTTAAAAGTTGAAGAACTTGTTGTTGATGCTTGATGTGATCTTTCCCTGCTTGAACCTTTTTCTTCTTGATATGTCCTTCTATTTCTAGAGTTTGAGGAGTGGTAATTTCTTCCAATCCTTTACAAGATATGGTCGGATTCATTTCTTGATGCTCGATGTGATCTTTCACTTCTTGAACATTTTTCTTCTTGATATGTCCTTCTATCTTGATAGTTTGAGGAGTGGTAATTTTGAACAATGAATTACAAGATATGGTTGGATTCGTTTTTTCTTTCTCGATGTGATCTTTCACTTCTTGAAAATTTTTCTTCTTGATATGTCCTTCTATATTGAGAGTTTGAGGAGTGGTAATTCTTGCCAATGCTTTACAAGATATGGTTTGATTCATTTCTTCTTTCTCTGGGGTGGGGTCTTGGCGTATAGCTTCTTTTTTTGATGTTTCTTGATCCTTTTCTTCCTCCTCTTCATATTCTATGTAAAATAATTTATTTTCAGCACACTTATGACCTTTAGTGCATCTGCTATCACAATTGTAACAAAGCCCTTTTTCTCTTTTTTCTTCCAATTGTTGTGGTGTAACCCTTGTAGGTTGTGGAAGGCTAGGAGAAACAACACTTCCATATTTATAGTTGTGAGGGGTACGCTTCCTGGTCTCCATAATTTTTCTTTCCACTATGTCACAAAGCCCTTTTACTCTTTCCAATTGTTGTGGTGTTGCTCTAAACAAGGTGTTGCTCTTTGTATCCTCATAATGTGCTATCATTTCCTCCGTGAAAATTGACCACGTAACAAGTTGTTTACGAGAACAAAGCCCTTCGTACCATAAGAATTGATCTGGTTCTAAATATGAAGATGCAATACATACCTTTTGTAACAGTTTTACACCATGTAGATCAAAATATTGCTCCATCTGAAGTATCCAATTTACCGGATCCTTGCCATCAAACTTCCTCATCTTGTTTTTTCTTGATTTTAGGAGCTCGACCTTGAAACGACTATAACTCTGTACTTTCAGATCTTTAAGTTCTGAGATTACGACCTGTAGTAGCACTCTTTTTCCTCTTTCCAATGCCACCAGTCTGATCCAAATTGGATTCTCTAAGAAAAAGTTATGCACAATCTCCCAAGATGACCTGATTATAGACCTTTCCAAAAGAGTGAACTTGTATGAAGTGCCATGTGTCATTGTTTTGACCTTTGGATCTGAAAAAGATATACAACAAGCTACAGTTCGTTCTCTTTCTGTACCTTCTTACGAAATTTCAATCCGATCCCCAGAGCGAAAGTTATGACGATTTTCCCCAGGTCACCTGTTTGGAATGTAATTCAAGAGTCTGCAAAAGGACTAACTTCCTCAGATCATATCTCCATAAATATCGTGCGAAAATATCTGAATTTCGTACCCAAGGTTCAGCCCGATTTCTTCTCAAATGGGTTTTTTTTGTGACTTCTGAAACATCACAGAAAAAATGTTATAGCGAAAATGCCACGATGACCTGTTTGGAGCAGCGAAACCCTAGAATCCAAAGCTCTGATACCAAATGTTATGAAACCAGCTCACAAAAAGATAGAAAAGAGAGATCCACGCCTTAGAATTCAGCCTCTTCGAGGGGGCAACCTCCTTTACATTACATAAATGAACAATTCTTGGATGATACAAATGAAAAGACCTCCTTTCTATATATAGGAGTCTAAGGGGTCATAACATAATCAGAGCCGACATAACAATAATAATGTAAGGGCACAATAATAACAATAGTGGGCTTCTATGGGGCACAATAGTAACAATATGGGCACTACATGGGTACAACAATATAATAAGTGGGTTATACTAATAACAATAAGGGGTTACACTAGTAGTATAGGGGCCTAACAATAACTAGATGTGTTCTTGAAGACAGAGTAAGGAGAATACTCTAAAAGAGAAGTGGTAGTGAACTAAAGAATCCAACAAGATATTGGATAGAGAGGATAGCTGAAGTGTTCTCAAGAGAGAGTGAGAGATTGCAGAAACCTAGAAGGAGCAAAGGTGTTGCTCAAGGGGAGGTTCTAGACAGAGGACCCATGCTTACCAAAAGAATGAGTGAGGAGAGCTTAGTGAGGTAAGATTGCAGCCAGGAGGACTAGCTGTTGCAGAGGCTTGTTGCAAAGGAGCTCATGAAGAAAGAAGAGAAGAAGATGACTACTGATAGTCATAGCAGAGGTTCAGAGAGAAGCCACAACAGAGGATATGAGAAGAAGGATGCCAAAGCAAATGGCAAGAAGATGAGTCAAGAGGAAATTGACAAGGAAGTTGCAGAGTTAAAAGAACAACTCAATGCATTAAGGAGAATGATTGAGGAAATCCAGAAACTAGGTTGGGTCTTGAGGAAGAAGCCAGTGGAATGGCATGAGATGCAGAGAAGGCTACAACAAAAGCAAGTGAAGTGGCTGAAGGAAAAACTCAAGGAAGTTGAGTTAGAAATGGAAGAATCCATTTGTGAGCCAGAACAAGGAGAATTTATGGGAGAAAGTGAAGATGAAGACTTGAAGACTGAAACTTCAAGTGAGACCAAAGGGTCTAATGATTTTAAATCTGAAAATTTATGTGTGTATGTAGGTGAAACATGCAAAGAAGGACAATTGGATGATATTGTCATGAAGAAGGAAGAAGACCAGCAGAATCTAAATTCTATTCTGGAAAAAGATGAGATAGATAGATCTCATATACAGCTGGAGAAAGATGTTAAGCAACCAAGTGAAGGGCTTGAAGAGATTGAAGAGGAGACAATCGCAAAATTTATAAATCATATAAAGGATTTAGAATAGCAAGAAGATATGATGGCTGAACCATCAAGTGAGACCATAGGGTATTATATTTTTAAAACTGATAGTTTGTGTATGATGGCAGATATTGCAGGAGAAAAGTAGCCATTTGAAGATATCTTTAGAGGAGATAAACAACAAGGGACTGAAGGCAAACTTGAGGAAGAGACTATGTTAGCTAAAAACATAGTAAAGGATCATCAATTCAGTATGATGATAGGCACAATGGAGATAGCCATGAAAACTGTTGAGATAGACAATAGGGAAGAAGGACATCTACTGAAAGATGTTAAGAAGGAGGAACCCTATGCAAAGGATTTAACCTTGGGAAAAGGAACACTAACAAAGGAGTGTTTTGAAGAGGATGGACAATATTTTGAAGATGTCAAAAGTCTGGAGGAGTACTCTAGGAGAACAAAGTATAATGGAGAAGACCTCTTGAATGAGGGAAGTAGTGATTTACTACAACAGAAAGACCTTGAGATTACAAGGGTCAAAGGAAGACAATATTTTAATACTATAACACAACATGTGAAGGATGAAGCTGGAAGAAGAGAGCATTGTGATGAAATGCTTGTTAAGTGTGAAGAGGAGATTAAACTGCTGGAGAAACTGATGAGAGAACCTGACAGTAGAACAGAAGCTGCAATTATAGTTTCTGAAGAAGAAGATGTGTCTCAAGTAGCCATGGAGACAGGAAGATGCAATAATTTGTTTGTAGGTTCATTAAAAAGCATGAATGAGTATGAGTATGTGATCAGAGAGATTGAGCAGAGATTGTTTGAAGATGGAATCAAACAATTTCAAAGTGAAGATAACCAACAACAGGTTAAAGAAGGAGAAGTTCACTACTGTGAACCCAAGTAGGAAGACATCATTAGAACAGATGGTGTGAAAGAGAGACTAATGGACAGTCTCATGAATTTTGCTGAGAATTCGAATCAACATACTGATGTGCTGACAGAGGAGAAGGAGAAAATAGAGCAGCAAACTAAATTGTTGCCAAAGGGAAATAAGGCACAACAACCTTATGTTTTTTATTTTAACAAGTGTTTTGAGTGTGCAGGTTTTGTTGCAAATGCTGGAGGAGATTTGGCACAGGTGAACAACCAAATAAATATGAGAGAAGAAGAGAATTCTATGGAAGAAATCAATCCATGGAATAGAGATGTTAATTTGCTAGAGAAAATGTTGAATAGTCATGATTTAATCATGAAAGAGGGTAAGGAAGGTAGGGAGGCAGCAAGCCAAGCAGGAGTCAGCATAGCAAGCAAGGAAATAGTGGAGGCAAAGTCTACAACAATGTCTACAATGGCAGCAAGCAAAGCCAGTGTAGAAGACAACAACAGTAACCTGGAACACAAAGAAAGAGAAAGAAGTAAGGAGCAGAATATGGACCAGCCCAAAGATATGCTGGACATAGAAATTGAAGAAATATGGTAGCTAATGATGAAGCAGACCAAATGGAGGAAAATGGTAACAACAACAAGAAAGATCAATCAGAATTTGAACCTATTTGACAAGAAGAAGAAGATGGAGCAAAAGACAACAGACATATAGCAGCATCAAAGGAACAAAGCATCTGGACAGTTGCAGAACAAAGTATGGGATCCAGGAAGACCAAGACCAAAAGACACATGATTAGGAGATCATGAATACTTTCTACTTTGGGAGTCTGATGCAGGAACATTTAGCCCAAGGAAAATCGTTGTAAATAGTAGACATAGGGGGTCATGCATTTTAGGAAATAGTTTTCCTAAGTTCCAAGTCAATGTAATATTTAGGCCTTTAAGTGTGATTTTATTAGATAATGGGAGAATATGTAAATGCTCTCAAAATAAATAAATGAGAACATGAGTGGTAGAAGTCAAATCCAACTCTCTAGGAGCAAGAGAGAGCTTTTAGGAATTAATTAGAGTAGATATGGACCATTGAGCTGATAAGGAGACTTTTCTGTTTTAAAATAGAGAAAAGCTAGAGTGGATAAAGTTTGCCACATATGCATGCATGTAGCGAGCTTTAGGCTTTTGTTAAAGGATGGGATCAGGTCCTTCATAGTAATCCAATCCCAGTTTCCATATAAAAACATATGTAAGCCTACGGGCAGAGAAGAGGCCACCAATAGTAGAATCTGGCTTGTGTATGTGTGTGAGTGAGACCAAAGTGTCTCGAATGTAATCTGTGCTTTTATATTAATATATGCAAGATTGGTTCCTGTCTGTGTCAGTATGCTTAAGAAGCATTTCATGTGTGATTTATAGTGAATTCGTAGGCTTTGTAATAGAGTACAGATAGAATTCTGAAGGACGCAGAAGCAGAGAAAGAGGAGCACGATTTAGAAGAATAAAAATGGATCATTAAATCCATTAGAGCTCTGCAAGAAGGACATAGATCAAAGGAGAGAGAGAGGAGTTTAAACTCAGATGGAAAAGTGAGCTGTGAATGGGCAAAAGGCTGAAACCTTTAAAGAAGCCAAACCACAAGAAATACTGAAGACTTAGCATAATTTCTAAGAAGAAGGAAGAACGAAGGAACAAGGAGTGAGGCACAGGTACCATTAGATCTCTTAAGATCAACGGTCCAGATCGTGTCACATCGCAAAGACCCTTTTAAGGTGATTGTAATGATCCTTGGAGATTGCGAAGAGAAAATAGTGATTAATCGTGGACCGTTGGATCGTGGCCATATCAATGATCACGATTAAATTTCATATCGGCTATCGGAGGCGCCAAGGGTCAGTAGTTTAGGAATGTTGCGATATTGCCAATAGCGATATATCAACGATCAGAATGTCGAAGCTTGGAACCATCGGAGTTCGGCACAACGGAAGCGTGGTGTAAGTAGTGACTGGAATCGACGATAATCATAGTCGCGGTTCTATAATATTTGAAGTTCAGAGTATGCAGTTCGGAGGGGAATTTCCTTTGTATTCCCCAATAGTTAATATTTCTGATAGTTAGACGGTGTGGGCCTTTTAACATAAAGCATGTGTTATCACTTTGATAGTCGGAGAAGGGGGATGGTGCATATGTGTTAAGACTGTGGAAGTCCCGATAGCGATAGCGATTGCAATAGAGGTTTTAACCTTGGAATCTGTGTGAAACCGTAAGGAAGGCTAAGAAAGAGTATGTTTGCAGCATTTCCTTTGGAAAGGGTTGTAAAGTCCCAAAACGAAGGTTTGAGACAACCTTTAATAAAGGAGTATAAAGAAGGCTTATAAGGTTTATTATAGTCTCGATAGAGGATTATGACGGGGTGATTGAAGTTCCATTATAAAGGAATTGTATAAGAGGGCCACTTGACCATTTATGGTCTATAGATTTGACTCCTTTGTTGAGTTAAATATCCTGGGATAGTTGTAGATGCATTATTGTGAAAAATGCATACTGTGGGTATATGTGTGGGTGTTACCCTGGCATTAGTTTGGCTAAGGATGGTTATATGTCGGGAATCCCTGCATTAGGGAGTGACCCTTTTTCATTGAAGTCAAAGGGGGAGAGAAACTTGGAAGAATCAAGGGAGTGAGAAATATGCATGATACAATATGATTTGTATTGATATCAGTCTTTCTGATTAATCACATCGCTAAGATTTGGTCGACGTTTCGAATTAGCTAAGGTGGTTCATCCTCAGGAGAAGGTGAGAAATCAATAGATCTGAGGGTTGGGAAATAGCCGTTAGGTAACTTGTTACATAGTAAATAACTATTTAATTTCAATATTTTAAAATGATAAAATTAAATTTAGTTATAAAATAGCTTTTGTGTAATAAATAAATATTAAATTTCGGTATTATAAATGGAATATTAGAATTAAATATTAATTTTTAGAGCTAATTAATATTAACTATTGTAGTAATATTGTCTAGAGATCATTAATAATATAGTTTGTTAGGGTTTGACTTATAGTAATAGAAACTAGTTGTTATGAAGTAATATTATTTAGAAATAGTAAGTTAAGTGTTTAATAGTAATGTCATCTATAAATCGTTAGTTTAAATAGTGTAGTGTGTTAGGGTCTGACCCTATCTTTTATTGAATGGAATAGAATTTAATTTATTAATAATTTAATATTATAATCTTATAGAGGGACTGTAATATTAAATCAAAACAATAATGTACCAATGGTATAATATTATTATAGACATTAATAATATTATTATAGAGATTAATAATAATATTAAATACATTATTTTAATATAATTTGATATATTAATTTCTATGATAATAATTTTAATTTAGTATCAATAAAATAAAAGGACTAAGAATGGAAGAATGAAAACTAAATATCGAAACTAAATATTTATTTACTACATAACAATTTACCTAAGGGCTATTTCCCAACGGCTATTTTCCAACAAAAAACTCTGGGCAGTGATGCATCCTTGCTATTTGTTCCCTCAGATCTATTGATTTCTCACCTTGTCCTAAGGATGAACCACATTAGCTGGTTTGAAACGTCGACCAAATCCTAGCGATGTGATTAATCCGAAAGACTGATATCAACATTATGGATCACAAAAGCGTAAGATCTAACATGATTTGTATTGCAACCTGTGTGTTGACATCAATAACAAAGGGGGAGATTGTTGAGTATGTTTTCATTGATGTCAAAACGAATGTAGGTGCAGTAGGTGTAGGTGCAACAATATATCGAGAAAGTGCAGGATATGTTGAGAAGATGCAAGATGTCATCAATATGTTGAGTGTCTTGGATCATATGGTTCAATCATGAAACCCTAGCTAACCATAACATTAGGGTTTGGTTTCCTAGATCATGAAGACACCCCAAAGTTATTGGAGATTTTGAAGTAGAAGTTTAGGGAATTTGTCTTGGAAACCCTCACTAGTAGATTCTACTCGTTTTGCTGGTTCTTTTGACATGTGGAGCTTTTCATGGGTCATCACGGTTTGAGATGTTTTCCCTGTCAAATTTGTGCACCCAATTTGTGGCTCAAAGCCCCCAAGGGGTGCTGAGGTGGCATCACATGATTGGTTAGTTTTGAGGGATGGTTTGGTGTAGTGTTTCAAGATTTAATTTAAAACTAAATACAGTATTGTGAAAGGATGCACTATGGAGGGGTTTCAAAACTCATTTCAAATTCAAATAAAATCACAAGTTATACAAAAGGACGTTTAATATTACAGGTTGGTATTTTATTTGAAAATTCAAATTAGAGTTTCCCTCCAAATCATGAAGTCGGACCTCTCTAAAAGGAACCTAAATAGATATATTTAAATGAATAAATTCTTGTCCTTATTTTGTATTAGGAGTGCAATTCCTTCTTTGAAGTTTCCCGTGGCTAAGAAATAAAAGGGTGCTTATTTTGGTTTATAAGGGTCTCGCTGTGGTGTCATTACAAGAATTCATTGAGGATTAAGTTTTTGTGCAGGTCCTTGGAGCAAGTTTTGATATAACTTGAAACTAGGGTTAGATATTGGAGTGATTGAGGTTTTTGGTTTAGGCTCACTCTTCTTCCATGAGGATTCACTGATTCACTTATATGTTCTATGGTAAATGATGATCTGTCATTTGCATCAAAATGAAATACCAAAAATCTTGAAGGGTGGTCGATTAGCTCTTTTGAATTAATTTTTTCTTTATGATTGAGGGAATGTATATTCATTGGGGTTTATACTTTAATTGCAGAGGGTTTGATACATCAAGGAAGATATGTTAGCTCTCCAACACATGGATTGAATTCAGATCAAAGAAGGATATTTTTTGAAATTTCTCTATGAGTTTCGGCCTAGCAAATTCAATATATTTGATTGGGATTTAAATGTTATTTTTGATGTTGGGATTCATTATGTTGTAGCTTCTAGAATTACAACATTATATTTACACTCTCAAAATCTAAATAATACATTTAGGTTTACTGTCAGTTTAATGAATATTCTTGAAGAATGTCTATAGCCCTATGTCTAAGGTTTCTTACCTGAAAGTCTTGAAGATTAAACAATCTCTAAAGCATTGAATATTAGTGAGTCAAAAAATTTAAAACATCAACATCCTGGCATGATTTTTAAATAATTGTTTATGGTAATTCAATGCGGTCTACCTTTTTAATCTCACCCCTAATATTAAACCTTGACAACGTTGAATTTAAAAGACATATTACAATTAACAACTAACTTGTTAAAGAAATTCTATTAAGGGTTGTAACAATTGTTGGTTAAATTTCCGGTGTGTTTATTGGCTGAAATATTATTTCTATGACAATAACTGACAATATAGAAGTGATATTTTTTGAGATAGAGACTTTCATTACTAGATGCCTTCCATAATTGCAATAATAGTTTTTTAGAGAAACTGATTGACTGCCTAAGACATTTTGGATGATGTTGACAGTGACTTGGAAAGGTCCTCAGTAACACTATCAAAGGTTGTATGCAGAGTTTGTAGTAAGATAATGACCCTTTTAGTAACTATGATCAGGCATTGTCCTTGTTGTTTGGTATGCACACAAATTATGTATAGACTATATCTAGTGATCTTAATATAACCAAGTAACATGGAGCATGTCAGTAACCTAATGTATGTGCTGACTATTGATGCCTAGAGAGATAATATGCTAACTTGAGATTTGTATGATGTGAATTTCATTTTGAGACAAAAATTGTGGTACAACTTACTGAGGGTTGATAATAAAATTTTGTACTGGAAGTCAAGATTTGAGCAAAACCAACCTTAGCAGCAAAAGTGGTGGACAAAAATATATGATTGTGATCTCCCAATCTTTCCTCATTATGTCAGAAATGTATATCAACACCCCTAATACTGTGATGTCATAACTATGATATCTATATACATGGTAGTGACCCTGTGACATGTATAATGATAAATCTATGTCTCATGATAGCGTGAGGACAAAAAAGATGAGAAATAGTGTTATGACTGACCATAAGACAACAATGACAACAGAGATGAGTGTGACTTTCCAAGCAATAGTTAATGACATAATTGTTCCTATGATTGATACATATACAAGTCCGGTCTTTGAGAATTTTCACTGATCAATTGATGCTTCTTAAGTATCTCTAAAGTGGCACACTTGTAAGAAACTTATAGTGGCAGATATTATTGAACATCTCATGGGATCTGGATAATCATAACGGTGAATAATCTCTTGCATAATTAAGCTATGTTGGACAATAGTTATATTTCTAAGGTTTGGATTGATGACAAAAATAACGTATGACCGAAACCCCGTGTGACAGATTCTTGATAATAGTGACGATATAATATTATAGTGAACCTGTTGTACGGTGGTGACATTTTCATGAATCTTGCAGTAACCTTGTGACAAAAATTCTATGACTATGATTGTGAGATAGTGATATGATAACTTCATTGTGGCAACATGATATGGATATGTGTAGCGATATGATGAATACCAGTACTTGAGCAGAATGTGATGGCAAGTATATCTGAATAACTGGACAAGGGAAGTAGAATAGGTGCAAGAAGAGTGGCAAAAAAAGTGACAGTAGGAGCAACAAAAGTAGTAGCGACGGTCACAACATCAACAATAGAGAGTGGATAACAACAAAAATGGTGATACAAAAAATGATGATAACCGCAACAACATTAGAGAGTAGACAACAACAATAGTTTTGTGTAGCAGGAATCGTGGATAATAGTAGTAGCAATGGGAGTGACTTGAGTGTATCTCATTGTAATTGGGCCATCATCCTTCGTACGAGAGCCCAAACTTTAGGGAACATTTTCTTCCTTCCAAAATTGTTGGAACAATCCCTTAGGGATATTGCACTTCCTTCTAGACTTGTCTAGTAAATGTTGCATGTACATCATACAGAACACAAATTGGTTTAGAACCAAAAAAAGGTTTATACACATAGGCACAAGGTGGAGCACAATTTTTAGGTGGGGGAAATGGTATACCATCATCTTAAACCCCATTGACAGTCATTGCTCAAAATAAAGGGAGTAAAAAAGTTGAAACCTTGGTTCTATGGGCCGCGTAGAATTGTGAGGCGATTTGGAGAAGTGGCCTATGAACTTGCGCTTCTTGAAGGAGGTAAAATTCTTAATTCCTTTCATGTATCATTCATTGAGAAGGCCTTGGGTAAGTAGGCAGTCACCTATGTTGAGCTCTTGCCACTGGATAAGGAAGGATAGCTAATCTTGGTTCTAGAGGAGATTATATAAACAAGGGAGCGAAAGTTAAGGAACAAAATCGTGAGAGAGTCCCTAGTCAAATGGAAGGATCTACCTGTTGAGGATACCACATGGGAAGGTGAATAGATGCTCAAACATCTCGAGTTGAAGTTTCTTGAGGGAAAGCAAAATCGAGTGGATAGGATTTTAATGCCTTCGACCACTTAGGAGAAATAAAATGGGTTATGCTAGACTAATAATTTCCGTTAGGCTAAGGCAAGGAATTTTTTTAATAAGGGGACATGATTCGCCTAGGAAATCTTTATAATTGTGTAAGGGGTGAAAAGGGGGACATATCCTAGGCTAATGAAAAGTCACTTTAATTTTATAAAGTGAAAGTCTCCTAAAGTGACTTAATAAAAAATTAAAAGGGTAAAATGATGGAAAAAGTGACCACTCAATTATAAAAAGATAAAAGTGAGGAGTCTCTCCTCATTCTATCGTTTGTATCTTGAGAAAGAGAGCACTTGGAGGGTTTTTGGAGAGAAGCTTAGGGTTTGAGAAACCCTAGGTTCCATTGTTAGTTTCGGTGTTGAAATCAGACACCCTAGTTGGTCCAAAGAGTGAAATCACTCATATTTCACCATTGTGCCTTCATGAAGTAAAATATTAGCAAGAGATATTGAGCTTGAAGAGGTCTTATTAGTTGATTTTATTTCTTGGAATTGTGCTTTCTATATATCTTGTTACAGGTGGAGACTCAAGCCAAATCTAAGGAATAAATTTCTAATGAAGAGGCCCACACTCTGCTATAATTCAAGGGGACGAATATAAGGATGAGTCCCTTCATCCAAAGGGACTATACGCTTTGTGGCTATTTAAGGTTGAAGTTCCATCCAAAAGGGGATGTGTTTCCTTCCACCTAAAGGGCTGAGTTACTATCCTTTCTTTGGGTTGAGTTCAAACTATTAAAGGGGTTGAGTTTATTACTGCATTGGGGCTACACTCGTCCTATACATTGCTAGCTAAACACGTTTTATAAGGGATTGAGTTTGAAGAGCTTGCTTGGCTAAGTTGGACACAAAGACCAAGGTATTCACTCCTATGCGTATTTATCAGTCCACTGGTCACACATTTTCCAGGAGCATTGAGTCTCATGGGAACTTTGTATGACTGTTACTTTACATCAAGATAATACTCAGAGATTGGACTTATTTAGAAGATTGCCTGGCTGAACTATTTATACCCGGTTCCACTGTGTCATTTTTCAAAGTTGTAATTCTTTCATGTGTTTAATAAAAATTTGAACATTTTTGGACCCGTGTTATATGAATCTGTACTGATATTTAAAAGAGGAAAAGTGATTTTTATATGCTGTCATGTGGTGTTAATATTTCCTGAGTTACTTATTACTATTCTGATATGGTTTGGAATCCTCAATTGGGGAGTAGTAATTATTGTGTACCACTGTTTGGGAATGAAATTTTTTCAAATAAACCTACAACAATATGCTCACATGTTTGAAAAAAACACTCATTGAAAAGGCTCATTAAAAACTCAGAAAATTTTGTGGTCCTTTTGGGGAATTTCAAAGTGGGAATTTTATAGAAAAGATGGTGGAGTTGTGTTTTGATGCTAAATATTTTGGTGAGAAAGGGAGTAGTGGTAGAATATTCATATATCCATAACCTTATTGATGTTTGTTCAAGAGAGAGTGTTGTTCCAAGCCTATGGATGCATGGGTTGGAGCTCACTCAGGGACTTCTGATGAGACGAGATGTGAGGTGGCATACATTGCTTCGATGAGGGAGACACGTTATGAGCATGTTGAGTTTGTGAAGAAGCAACCAAGAAAGAATGTAGTGGAAGGAAGAGGAAGAATTCGTCTAAGGTCAAACCTGATTCAAAATATTCACAGGAACAATAGTTGAATGAAAAGAAGAGTCTTATGTTGAAGGAATATTTGTCTGAGATTGCTACCATAGAGGATCATGGCATGGGGAATATATCTCTTGAGTCAATGTTAAGAGAGGAGCTTAATGTGTTCAACATGGTTACTTTAGTAATGTAGGATGAAAGGAATAAGTCCTCGAAAGTGAAGAAGGAATTGGGAATTATATTTGTACGTGTGATAGTGATGGGAAATAAGTTGGAAACTTTGGTTGATACTGGGGATACACAATTTGATTATTGAGAGGAAAATTAAGTCCTTGTGGTAAAATAAGAAGGAGGAGGAATTTAGCACCTACAAGGTAGTGAAATCTAAGGTGAGGTCAACATTTGGTATTTTAGGGATAAACCGATGAGAGTGTGCTCATGGTTTGGTAGGATGGATTTGAGAGTTATATCATTGAAGGATTGTCTAATGATTTTGGGCTTGGATTTTATGAGGATAACTAAAGCATTTAATTTTTTGGAGAAGGACCAAACTTTTATCATTAGAGACCGTGGAGCTGTGACAATGCTGAATGAAGTAGACCTATATCATGATCAACAGGAAAGGGATCTTGTGGACATGCTTAGACGAGCATATTTTGGCAGTATATGGATCTTCTCCCAATCTGGAGAAACATCAAGAGATTTCATATAAGTTCCTTCACTAACAATGTGATGACGGAGCGAGAGGCCTGAGTGCTTCTTCTAACGATGTTGATGGTATAGAGGAGGATGATAGAGATCATATAGATATTGTGGATTATTGTAGATATGCATTGGGGATATATGATTTTCAATTGAATGAGCAATGGATTGATAAGATGGGTTGTTTGAAATCAGAGATTTAAGGAGTACAAAGATACTTGAGGATGAGGCATTAGTCACATGCCTTGGTTGCTCGAAGCCAAGGGAGTGAATTTTAAGCCTTCCTATCTCAGTAGAACCTTATGTGTGAGGGATGAGTTCTTGTCTTAGTATGAGGGGTAGTGCACCACCTGAAGGAGGGTACTTGGTATGAGACACCTTAATGTATGGATGTATTGTATATGTGCATGCATATGCATGATGCTTTGGTAGGAGAAGCATCACAATTTTGGAGATCTCTAGTAGTTGGACATCATTTTATGTGACTGTGTGATTGTGATGATATGAGTTGGTTTAGAACTATGAAAAAGAGATGTGGTAGAATCATTTCTTACATAAGGACATACACTCTCATTGATCAGACATGATGATTGGATTAGCTACCAAATTAGTTTGTGAGATGGG
The DNA here is from genome assembly GCA_031772625.1 of Pinus tabuliformis. Classification (NCBI taxonomy): domain Eukaryota; kingdom Viridiplantae; phylum Streptophyta; class Pinopsida; order Pinales; family Pinaceae; genus Pinus; species Pinus tabuliformis. Next base: position 843,658,782 of record CM062806.1, on the reverse strand, counting down.
GGAGAATAGTGTAAAAAAATATGTATGGGGGAATCTGATTCTATAACCATGGATCTTTGTTAGAGAGGGGAAATATTCTACATCATACCTACTTTTAGATGAGTGGATAGGAAAAACTTAGATGTGATTGTGGAGAAGTGGATTAGAATTGTGAGGAGGTGAAAATTATTCACACGATTCATTATACAGTTGGGATGTATTTTGATGGTGTGAGATGTCAATTTGATGAGAAATATTATTGAGGATGCAATAACTTTGGTGATGGATGGTTTTCCAAGGGATGTTTGTTGTCAAGGATGAAAAAATTTTCTTGGTGGGGGAGGATGTCAAGCCTTTGTGCATGAGCATCCATGGGATACATGATCTAGATGAGATGAGCCATGAGACGAGACAACAATCACACATTTTGCGACGATATTTGTGATATTTTGGGTATTGTGGCATTGGGGAGACTGAGAACATCCAAGATAACCAAGTGGGAACAACAACACCTACACGAGGTTCCTTAGTCAGCATGAATGCTCCTAGAACTTAGTACCCATGACTTCGTATGATCCCACCTAAGATGGTTGAAGTGGAAAGGCACTCGAATCGACTTGGAACACACCTGTGCAATTTCACTTGAGTTGGAATGAATGTTTCTGATGTGGTCCCAAGGCATCCAGACGAAATAAATGTGCTCTAGGTGGAATGTGCGTGCTTGAATGAGGAATGAGTTCACTCAAGGCTGCACAATATTTGTACATGATATAGAACAAGTCAGTCTTCATGAAATTTGAGGTTTCTTACACAACGAAGGAATGGAACAAAGATCAACTTGACCAATTGATGCCCTCTCGAATGGAACAATGAAATCTTAAATATAGAAGACTAAATGAAGTGGACTGAGAAAGAAAAGAGTTGTACAACAAGTGAACATACTTGGCATGAGTGGAGGTGCAAGATTGAATGGGGGTGTAGGACCAAATGGACTTGGCACAAATGGAGTTGTAAGACCAAATGGACTTGGAATGAACAAAGGTGTAGGCTCGAATGGACTTGGTACGAAAAGAGGTACACGATCGAACAATGATGTAGGACTGAATAAACTTGCCATGAACTATTAGAAAATGTAACTAGGTTTGGTCTTCATAATTGAATTGTACTTATATTAGTTTATATTTCATGTAAACATCAAAAGAAGTAAAAGTAAATATTCTTTTTCAAGAATGGATTTCATGCTCAAATTATTTGGTCATCTAGGTCAAGCATGTTTTTCATGCCTCTAGCATTTATTGAGTCAAAAATATTTTTCACAAGTTAAAATATTGTATTTGAGTCAAGTCCCATTTGGAATTTGAAAAGAAAGTGGAAAAATAATTTTATTTGAGTCAAAAATGTCAATTTTGTACCAACAAGACCAAGTCGGCCTTCCCTCATCAAGTCTACCTTGGAAGGGGTAATTTGACCTCTTGGATGTGTACAAATAGAGACAGATCAAAATCATTTTAAGAATCACTCAAGCAAGTTTGATCTCCAAGACAAGAAGAGATAAATTTAAGAGAAGGAGCTACAAAGCAAGAGAGAGAAAGAAGGAAGAAAATCAAAGTTTTTGCCCTATAATCTGTCGTAAATCTCTCACAAACATGAAATTTTGAAGTTTCTGTAGGAGCCAAACTTGCAGGCCCAAATTTCTATTGTTAGGGGCTAAATTTATATTGTTGGGGTTCAAAATTCTGTTATTGCAGGTTAGAAATTTGTTGCTGGAGCTTATTTGAAAGTCTTTTGACTTGGTTTGACTTTGAATTGCTAGAAGAGCTTGGAAGGAGGGATGACTTGGATCTTGTTGGAGGTCTTGGTATTATTGTTTGGGTCTTGGATTCCTCTTTTGATATGATTATTTAAGAAGAGAATATTTTTCTATTTTTTCCCCTTGGAGGGGTTTTCTCCTAGCTTGGAGCCCACATCTTGTGTCCATTTTTTATTTGTGATCTTTATTGTTTATGGTTTTGATAATTGTTTTATGAAAAAAATATTATAAAGTAATAATAATACAACATAACTTCACAAGAAATTATCAAGTAAAGAGAAATCACCCTAATATCTTCCCCTATCAGTTTCTCAACATGGTATTAGAGATAAGATGAAGGAGAAGGCATCTTGAAGATCACCCTTATTGGCACAAGGAGAAGAAACTCATCAAAGATACCTTGAAGGACATGATTTGCAGGAAGTACACAAGGAAAAACACAAGGAGAAATATAAGGAAGGACATAAAGAAGGACATAAGGAAGGATACAAAGATTTGGAACTCAAAAAGGATCATTTTGAAAGGATATTACTCCTCCTTTGAAGGCTCTTTTTTACACATCTTGAAGAAGAACATTGATCTCTCTCTCTTGGAAGGTTCTTTAGAAGACATTTTTATAAAAGGCATCATATAAGAAAGAATAAATAATCCTGGGAGCATCATCCACAATCTTTGAAGCAACTTGAAGTTACTATTGTTTGAAGCATCCTAGAAGTCATCATTCTAGGGCATCTTTGAAGTCTCTTGGAAGTCTTGGAAACATCAAGGTATTTGAAGATCTCTTCATCAAGATAGACACTCTTACATCAAGTACTAAATTATACTTTATGGCTCTATCCTCAAATCAAATGACTTCATTTAGTAAGGAAGGCAATATGCTTGATGGGTCTACAAACTTTCAAGCATGGAAGAAAGTAATATATTTTATACTTGGAGAATATGGACCATGTTCAAGGAAAATTTACAGAACCAGAGAAGGATAAGACTCAAGAATTGGAAAAGTACATGAAAGGAGAAGTAAGGGCTTAAAGGATTCTCATTGAATCCATTAAGGATTATCTTATTCCTTTTGTGGTAGATTTAGGCACATTTAAGGAAATATATGACAAGTTGGTGAAATTGTATTCAGGGAGCACTACAGGACCAAAAAGATCTCTAAAGAAAAATATTTCCAAGACAAATCTATCAAAGGATGAAGACATGACCTCATATTTATTGAAGGTTTCAAAATTAAGGGATCAATTACAAGGACTTGGAGAAGTTTTTATTGATTATGAACTAATAAATTCTATACTCAATGCATTTCCTCCCGAATGGAGTAGATTTGTGACAAGAATTTATTCAAGAAAAGGCACTCCAAATTTTGATGAGATATGGTCTTTGTGTATGATATTAGAGACAATATTGAAGGCAAAGGGTGACACCAAACCAAATGATAAGTATCAAGATTTTTTTCGAAATTAAATAAGAAGAAAGTGAAGTTTGGAAAGTTTGAACCCCGTTAAAGGAACAATAATCAGCCACGAAGAAATCTAGATATGTCCAAGGTGTAATGATTTGGATGTAATGAATATGGAAATTTTAAGATAGATTGTCCTAGATACCCACAGAACAAGAATAAAAACAAGAGGAAGGAAAGAAGTGGAGCACATATAGCTGAAGAAAATGAAGAACTCGAAAAGGAACTAAAGGATGAAGACAACAAGGATCTATATTATTGAAGAACTATCCTATCAGGGTTGTTTACAATATGTTTTATTTTTCATTAGAATATGGAAGTTATAGTATCATGTTAAATTTCATTTTTGGAAGAAGTTTGGAAGCATGGCATCATGGAAAGAAGCATACATCATTGGAAGAATAGAATCTACATCATTAGTTTCATCTCATTAGTAGTAGTCATCTAGCAAAGATAGAATATCTTGTACCATCCAACACTCCACCATTCATATAGGTACTATTTGGCATCCACATCGCTATAGAAGCACTTTACCAACTAGGAAATGATCAAAATAATCCTCGATAGTGATTATGAAGGTTCCTTTCCATGTCAAAGAATATTTGTAACATGAAAAAGGTGTATCTCTACCAAAATTATGGATTCTATCATCGAAGAGGCTTGAAGAAATGAAGATAATTGGGTTGCAACATGAAGATATAATCGAGTACTTCTCATAATGAAGAAGGAATCTCATCTTGAACATCATTCTTGACATCATCTTCAGGGAAGATGCAACTCGTTCAAAAGAAGAATACTAAATGGAAATCATAAATGAAGAGGTATGTATATCTTTAAAAGCTTCTCATTAGGAAGTAAAATTCATGTATTCAAGTAGTATTGTAGGAAGAGCTTGTTGTAGAAATATGATTAAGAACACAAGCATGCTATGTTTTGGATAAGATTGGACATCTCTTCTTTTCAAATTGCCCAACATAAAGAAGCATGATGAATATGACATAACTCTTCCATATACATAAGAAGCATGATAGATGAGCGAAATGATATGTTTTGGAACTCTTCCATATGATTATCCAGTATATAGAAATATGATGGATGGGCAGATCACATGATGAACATCCGATTTGGTCTCTCGAATAATGAAATATGGACAAATTCAAAGGAAGCTGCATAAAATATGACATATATGATCTTGAGGCTTGTTAGTTCACTCCACATTGACCGATACTTGAAAGGCACAAAGCATGAAGAATTATTATGAAGAAGGACCATACAAAGGGATGCTGATCTCAGAGGGAGATAATAGAAAAACATGACATCTTGAAGGCTATCATGAATGGGTAACTCTAATTTTGATAATTTGATATTAATGATTCGTTGAAGATATGACTTGGCTCCATGGAAGGACATACTGCATAGTATAGATTGAAGAGATAGCATTTGAAGATTATATATCTACAAATGTTTGGTTTAAGCTCAATTCTCATCACATGGATTGTGTGGAAAACATTGTTTTTTGGATTAGAAGTATTAATGGCACAAATATGCACACCATGAAGGTAGGAAAGGTACTAGGTCATAAGATATAATGTTGTTCATGTTGAATCCAATGATATGCACTTTCTCTATGGACAAAGGGAGCAATTATTAACTCTACATTGATTGGTTTGGAAAGATACTATTGATGATGAAGGTAATGATTGATGGAAAGTGAGGTAAAAGGATGATGGCATGAAACCTATTACAAAGGAATATCAAAGAAGGAATTTGGATCTACAATATCCAAGAAGATATAAGCTTAGATATGATATGATGATGAGAAAGAGAAGCCCTTGCAGCCACTGCTATGATCTCCATAGAAAAACAACTAGTTGATGAAAGAAACAAAGAATGAAGCATATGTTTATGATGAGGTCTCCCTGATTGAGAGGGATTAAGAAATATCCTTCATCTTTGATAAGGAGTAAGGACCTACTCTATGGTTGAGAAGGAGTGATGGTGGAAACTATATTCTCCATAGGTGTCATGCACTAGGCCAGGACTAATTTTCGTACATCTAATGTAGCACACTGGGAGGCAGAATGGAGGATTGGTTAAGCATATAGGGACTAATACTATTTGAGGATTGGAAATCCAAGATAGGAAGTAGTCCTGTGGACTGACACTCTTTGAGGTTTTAATAGGGTATCTAAGATAATAGTGTTTAAAGAGGATCGATATTCTTTTAGGATTGGGAATCCAAAATAAGAATAAGTCCTAGAAGGACATACCTTGTGAACATTCAGATGGGGTATTTTCCTTGAGAGGATGAGGTGTCCATATGTGTATGCCTCCTAGCATTGTGCTCTAATCTTGTCGAGAGATAGAGATTGTTAATCAAAAGGCCTTACTATGTTTCTATTTAACAATGCTGGTCATGATGTTGATGCTTAAAATATCGCTTACCAATTTGACTCTTCTTATGGGAACATTTTAGTTTGAGGGTATCCTTGTACCTATTATGGTATTATGAATACCTCAATATTTAAGAGGGAGTGTTAGAAAATGTAACTAGATTCGGTCTTCATAATTTCTATTGTACTTATATTATTGTATATTTCACGTAAACATCAAAATAAGAAAAATAAATATCATTTTTCAAGCATGGGTTTCATGCTCAAATTATTTGGTCATCTAGGTCAAGCATGTTGAAATATGTAACTAGGCTCAGTCTTCACAATGACATGTGTAATCATGATTTTATGTATTTAATGTAAAGAGAAAAATAAATTTATTATTGCTTTTCGTGAATCATGGGTTTCATGCTCAAGGGAAATTTATTTTATAGGTTAAGATCCCATTGAGAGCTTCTAGGGCTTTTCATTGAGTCTACAAGTCAAGAAAGTCATTTTCATGTATGAAAGGCCCTTCTTGGGCATGTTACACATTGTAAAGAAAATTATTTGAGTCAATGTTAGAGTCAAAAGACCCTCCAAGACCTTGTCTATGTGCTACAATCAAGTCGTCCCTCCAAAGAAGAAAATTGACCTATCAATAAGATGCGTCGACCTAGGATCAATGTCAAGTCAACCTACTTGCATGGATGAGAAGCCTATATATAGGAGGACTTGGCCTCATTCAAGGAATCATACAAGAACCACCTACAAGTTAGATAAAATGAAGAAGAAGTATTAAAAAAGCCAACAAATGAAGAGATAAACTCTAGAAGGAAGAATCAAGAGTTTGAAGTTTGTTTTTGAGTTGAAGTTCCTCACACATGCGAAGAATATTGGGTATCATTTGTTGCAACGTAAGATAAATTATTGCAGTCACCTAAGGAGGCCGAAAACAAGTGAAAATCAAGCCATATAACAAGACAAATTGCACAAGAAGAATCCTCTATCCAAGCGAAGAATAAAGAAGGGTAAAATCTATGTCTTTCTCCCACATGTGCATAAACTAGGGTTTCTGAAATGGTAGTTAGAAATTGCAGGGGTCGAAAAAGAGGTCTAAGAAGAAGCTGCATCTAATGGAAGGTAAGTTTGACTAAAGTTGAATTTGTGAAAGAGAAAATCATCAAGGAGAGGCATATACTTGTTCTTGGATGGGTCTTAGTCAAGGGTCACAGGTCTTGGAATTCGTCAATTGAATCTATATAAGAAGAGAAGAATTCTTGTGGGTTTTCTTCTCAATTGGAGAGGTTTTGGCCCTGGATGATTTCCTATATATTGTGTCCTATTGTCTCATTGTTATTTATGGTTTGGTAGCTATTTTATGAAAATAACATAATAATAACAAAGGAAAAAAGGAATCTAATCAAGATAAGTAAAAAGTCTTCACAAGTAGTTATCAATATCTCACCTACACTTGCTGCCCCTAGATTTCTCAACGTGGTATTCGAGCTAAGGTGGCAAGATAAGGAAAGGCATCTTAAAGAAGGACACTCAAGGGCTAAAGCACTAAAGGATCACTCATTTCAAAGGAGCCACAATAACAAATATTACATCATCATCTTGAAGGAAGTTACTAAAGAATACCTCAAAACCCTAATTCATTCAAAGAAGGACTCTACACTTGAATTATTCTTGGGAACCTCACACAATCATCACCTCACGGAAAAGGAGACCTCAAAGACCCTACCTCTACTCAAAGAAAGAAAGACTAGAAATTGAAGCATCTTGAAGTCCCTACATCCAAGGGAATATGGTAGAAACATTTTCATCATCATCAAGGAATCAAAGTGATCTCCCTCTCTTTGAAGTATCAATGTTGAAGGAAGACAACTTCTCTTATCAACATCATCATCAAAATAAAGAAGGCATCAAATTGAAAATATTGTCATCAAGGAGTATTTTCACAATTAAGTATCTTTATGTCCACATTTGAATCTATCAAAATGACTTCATTTTACAAGGAAAGCAACAAATTGGTTGGGTCATCAAACTTTCTTGCATGGAAGAAGAGGTCTAATTTGATCCTCATAGAAAATGAAGTTGTTGATCATGTTAAGGGTTCAATCACTAAACCTCCAAAGGAAGAAGATCAAGCTCTTAAAAAGTACATGAAAGGGGAAATAAGGGCTCAAAGGATCCTTATAGAATCCATAAAATATTCCCTCATACCCTTTGTATCAAATTTGGAGACATCAAAAAAAATATACGATAAACTAGTAGAACTATTCTCCGTAAGTACTTCTGGAGAAGTGATATCATTAAGACAAGAACTATAAAAGACGAAGATATCAAAGGAAGATGGAATAACCTCATACTTTATGAGGCTATAAAAAATAAGAGACCAACTACAAGAATTTGGAGAAATAATGTCTGATAAAGAAATGACCACCATAGTGCTCAATGCCCTACTAGTGGAATGGGGCAAATTTACATCAAGCATCTATGGAGAAGGAAGCTACCCCTTTCAATGAACTTTGGTCATTGTGTAAAATTGAAGAAACCCAATTAAAGGAAAAAGCTGATGTAGGATCAAATGAAAAAGTACAAGTATTTTCTGCCATGGCTAAGAGGAAATGAAAGTTTGGAAGGTTTGGTCCTCATAAAAAGAACAAGGATATGTCGAAAATCCAATGTTATGGCTGTCATGAATATGGGAACTACAACATAAATTTTCCTAAATTCAATAAGGACAACAAAAAAGAGGAAGAGATGAATCCCATGTCACCGAAGAAGCGGAAGAAGCTGAAAATAAGAAATCAAAGGAGGAAGTGAAAGATATCTACTATCACTGAGATAATTTCCTCCACCGATTTCTTTTTAGTTTTAGATAACTATCATGGTAGAAAGCATTTTAAGCATGATAAGATGCATCATATTAGGAGATGGAATCATATTAGAAGAACACGATCAAAGTAATAGCTCATGAAATCATTATCGAAGCTTGAAAGGATATCTAAAGTAGAAGTTTGCATGCATGTTAGCCATAAGAGAAAGGAAGTAGCTCTTGGTAACCTCGTTAAAAGCATAATTAATCCTTATGGGTACAAGAAAGTCATCTAGCATAGGGTTCATCATACATCATCATTAGGAAGGATCATTTGTAGGACGAATCAAGATCCTTGGTTGGAATCTTCATACAAGATTCACCTCTCTTGAAAGAAGCAAGTGTCTTGCTGAGAATTCCACCTTGTATGGGGTTCATTGTTTGAAAGAATGATGGTATGATGACTAAGGAATGTAGCATGTTAAGATGGTTGATGTACTCTCAATCAAGGAAAATAAGTTTCCGAAGGAAGTCTAGATGGCCAAAAGAAGGAAAGAGGTATGTATGCATGTATTTGATTGAGTCATGTCATCATATGGTTGCATGGGTAAATGCTCTACATCATGAGCACGATCAAAGAAGAAGAATATATTCCTTGTAAAAGATGCATGAAGGCATAATTCACATATTGACAATATGAAATCAATATAATATGTCCTCATATGGAATATGAGGTGGTTGATAAAGATGAGGGATCTATAGATGGAAAATCCCGGGAAAAAATATGTGAATAAATAAAGAAGAGATCATAAGAGATGCGACTATGGAAAAGGAAATCAACATATGATGACTAGAATAATTGATCATGACATCTTCGTGGAAAAGGTATGAAGACTCTAATGAAGTATAGAAAGGAAGGAGACCCTTGACATTGAATATCTTAGATATGTTTCAATATGTATGCAGGATGTTGATGTTGCAAGAAGCAAATGTCATGATGAAAGGTCATCACAAAAGGTAACTTTGACGTTCATTTTTATTTTTATTTTTGAACAAAAATTGGATGGGTTGATATAGGGCTACTGAAAGAGAGTTGTCAATTTCACCTACAACTAGCACTCATATGGTTGGATGAAAATATCCTAAAGGAAGCATGACTTGGAAGAGGTATCTATATGAAGAAAATCCAGATGTGGATTAGAAGATCACTTTCCGATGAAGAAAAGGATGACATGACTAACATAGTTCATGAAGGAAAGTGATGGATGGCCAATTCCCTACGAAGAATTCCCAAAATATGAAGGCTCCATAATATTGAAGATGAACTTCATGACATCAAAAGAAGGAGCCCCACAAGCAACTGATAGTCCCATGATCTCCACCTAGAGAAAAAAGCTGCTTGAAGAAAGTCCCTGGTTAAGAGGGAGATTGGAAAAGTCCCTGGATAAGAGGGATCTTGGGTACATTCCTTTTAGAGGAATGGGTACATTCATTCTTAGGAATTTGGATACATCCTCCCCAATTGAGAGGGAGAGATAGACACATTATTCTTGTCTTCACTTTGGAAGAAAGAATGGAGGAGTGGGTAAGCATTTTACATTCAATACTATTTGAGGATGAGATAGGGCATCCAAGATAAGAGTAGTCATAGAGGACCGATAGTCTTTGAGGATTGGGAATCCAAGACAAAAATAGTCCTGGGAGGACATACCTTGTGAACACCTGAGTGGAGTATGTGCCTTGAGAGACAATGATGACGGTGTTTATAAGTTATTGGTCTCGCCAACATTGTGCTATGATCATGTGGAGAGATAGAACTATTATTCAAGGTCTTTCTATTTGATAGTGCTGGTTGGTATGATGCTAAATAGATAGGTTACCAATCTAACTCTTCTTATGAGAATTCTTCAGATTGAGAATGTCCAAGTACCTTGTATGGATTATGAATAACTCCCTAGTTAAGAGGGAGTGTTGAAATATGTAACTAGGTTCCATCTTCATAATGACATGTGCAATCATGATTTTATGTATTTAATGTAAAGAGATAAATAAATTTATTATTGTTTTATGATTCATGGGTTTCATGCTCAAGAGAAATTTATTTTATAGGTTAAACTCCCATTGAGAGCTTCTAGGGCTTGTCATTGAGTCTACAAGTCAAGAAAATAATTTTCATGTATGAAATACCTTTCTTGGGAATGTTTCATATTGTAAATAAAATGACTTGAGTCAGTGTTAGAGTCAAAAGACCCTCCAAGACCTTGTTTATGTGCTACAATCAAGTCGGTCCTCCAAAGAAGAAAACGAAATATCAAGAAGACATGTTGACCTAAGATCAACGTCAAGTCAGCCTACTTGCATGGGTGAGAATCCTATATATAAGAGGACTCGGCCTCATTCAATAAATCATCCAAGAACCACCTACAAGTTTGATAAAAGGAAGAAGAAGTAACCAAAACGTCAACAAAGGAAGAGACAAACTCTAGAAGGAAGAATCCAAAGTTTGAATCTTGTTTTTAGGATGAAGTTCCTCACACATGCGAACATATATTTGGTATCATTTGTTGCAGTAGAAGCCAAATTATTGCAGTCACCTAAGGAGGCCGAAAATAAGTGAAAATCAAGCCATCTTGCAAGCTAAACTGCACAAGAATAAGCCTTTATCCAAGCGAAGAAAAAAGAAGGGTAAAATATCTATATTTCTCCTACACGTGCATAAACTAGTGTTTCTCTAGTGATCGAAAATTGCAGGGTTCGAAAAAGAGGTTGAAGAAGAAGCTACATCTAATGGAAGGAAATTTTGAATAAAGTTGACTTTGTGAAAGAGAAAATCATCAAGGACAGGCATAGACTTGGTATTGGAGGGGTCTTGGTCAAGGGTCATAGGCCTTGGAATTTTTCAATTGAAGTTCTATAAGTAGAGAAGAATTCTTGTGGGTTTTCCTCTCAATTGGAGAGGTTTTCACCCTAGCTGATTGCATATATCTTGTGTCCTATTGTCTCATTGTTATTTATGGTTTGATAGGTATTTGAAGAAAATAACATAATAACAATCAAGGAGAAAAATAATATAATCAAGATAAGTAAAAAGTCTTCACAAGTAGTTATCAATAGAAGAGAAATAACCTACATTTGCTGCCCCTATATTTCTCAACAAATCATGTTCTTCATGCTTTTAGGGTTTATTCAGTCAAAATATTTTTTTTCACAAGTCAAAATATTTTATTGGAGTCAAGTCCCATTTGGAGTTTGAAAAGAAATTGGAAAAATAATTTTATTTGAGTTAAAAATGTCATTTCTGTTCCAATAAGACCAAGTCATCCATGCCTCATTAAATCAATTCTGGGAGGGGTATTTAAAGATCTTAGATGTGTATAAATAGTGATAACTCGACCTCATTTGAATAATCACTCAAGTAAGTACAGGAAGAGCGAAATTCAAGAGAAGAAGGAGCTAGAAAGAGAGATAGAGAAAGAAGGAAGAAAATCAAAATTTCTGCCCTAGAATCTACCCTAAATCTCCCACGTGTGTGAAATTCTGAAGTTGCTGTAGGATCTGAAGTTGCAAGTTCGAAGTTCTATTGCTGGGGTCAAAAATTCTGTTACTGCAGGCCAAAATCTTGTTGCTGGAGCTAATTTGGAAGGCTTTGACTTGGTTTTACTTTGAATTGCTAAAACAACTCGGAAGGAGGGTTGACTTGGGTCTTATTGGAGGTCTTGGTCTTTTTTTTTGGGTTTTGGATTCCTCATTTGATCTGATTCTATAAGAAGAGAAGATTTTTTGGGTTTCCCCTTGGAGGGGATTTTCCCTGGCTTGGAGCCTACATCTTGTGTCCATTCTCTATTTGTGATCTTCATTGTTTATGGTTTGGTAATTTTTTGATGAACATAACATTATAAAGTAATAATAAGGCAACATAACTTCACAAGCAATTATCAAGTTAAGAGAAATCACCCTAATTGATGCCCATATCGATTTCTCAACACAAACGGAGGGGGAACAGACTAAGCTGAGAGGAGTTGTGCACTCCTAGAACTGTGCTAGAAATTCCTTGAACGAAGGCATGGGTATTTTTTTTGGGTTTTGGACTTGGTTGGAGGAACCAAGATTTGTCTCCCTTGTATTTCGAGAAAGGATGAAGGGACTATATTTCTATAAGTTGTAGTTGGAAGAAATTGCAATAAAATTTGAAGAGAGGACTGAAGTGTCCCGTTGTACAAATTTGGTGTCTATTTTGGTGAAACTTTGTATTACACATAGGTATGTGACAAAATACTGCAGCATATACATATGCAATGATGTTATGAAAGTGGATTTTATGCCGTAGATGAATTTTCAGTTAGACATTATACTTGTGTTAAGATTGAATGTTGGATTCTGCACACATAATATATATTACACATGAATAGGAAGTAAACACATTAGAGGCATAGTTTGAGAGTCAAGTACTCATAAGTTGGTCACAACCATTATGAGGAACCTTGCCGGTGCCACATGCTTAGATGGCCTCAATGCACCTTAAATTGAGGAGTGCTCTAGGGGTGTGACAAATTAACATTAAGGATAAAGTATAAACTTAAGATAAAATAATATAATAAAGATAAAAATAATATAAAGTAACAAAAGTTTTATATATATAAAATAAAATAAATAATAAATATATAAAATGAGAAATAATAAATATATAAAATGAGTTTGAAAAATAAGGAGAAGTAACAAGAAAATTCTTGAGGAAATTAGAAAATTGTGTAGAAATAAAAATTTAAGTAAAAATAAAATTATAAACAAATAATTGATAAAGTTAATTAAGTTGAAATTAAGAGATAAAACTGCATAATTAAACTCAATGTAAATTCCATATAAACCATTGTCCATGACTACAAATAATAAAAATAAATAATAAAGTATGAAAGAAAAATAGAAAAAAATTGACAACAAACTTAAAATTTATACATAAGATAAGATATGAGATGATGTAAAAAAAGATAAAGATAACGATAACACTAACATAAAAAAGAATAATAAACAATATAGAACAATAAACCATATACATATGTAAGTAAAATTAGTAAATTAATGAAAATTAAAAATATTAACTAAAAAAATAAAGGTAAACTCGGTATAATGAGTTTAAGAAAAAGGGAAAGAATAAGAAAATACATAAATGATAAATTAGAAAAATGTAAATAACAAAATAACATTTTTTCTGTTTGCTAACTTCTGTGAGTCAAAAGATGACTGCACGACTAACATTTTGGTGGAGAAATCATGACCCAAGGGAATCTAAGCCGTCAAAATCACTTAGGGATTGCACTCGGCTTGGGCTGCACTAGCCCTTAAAATGGTTTGATTTTTTCTCACGAAGTTTCAAACTGATGACCTTTACATCACGAAATGCCTTAACGATGTATTGGTGTATTTGTTGCTATGGAGTACCAAAAACACCACCTTTACAGTTGGTTGTTCCCTGCAAAGAACATACATATAGAATTGGTTGTTGTTAGTGGACAAACAAGAGTAAACAAAGCACTATAAATGGTGAAAACAATGCATACATAAACATAAACTAAAAACTAAGAAATAAACACGTAAACAATGTTTGATGAAGCAAACATGTCAATAAGGTAGTGGAAAATGGCTCCTTTTATTGATTGTTTAATGTAAAAGAGATACAATAAATGAATACTAAACACATGAAGAGAATGATTTGAGAAATGGTGCTCAAAATCCTCAACAAGTAGTTTCCTTTCCTCAATCTTCTTGCAAGATTCTCCTCTCTCTCAAAGAAGTATGAAGACTCCCTCAATGGTGAAATCATGTTCCCACTTGAATGTTGGATTGTCGACGAGAAATTTTTCCAGCATATCAATGCTCTACTTCTTCTTTTTTATTGGTTCACCAATGATTTGTTTATATAGAATTTTGAATTCCTCTTCCCTCTCTTGGTTCCTTAATGAGAAAATGTCTTATGAGAAGGACAAGAGGATCCCTTGGGGGCTGCATATCTCTAGGTTGACTAAAAAACGATTGTCCTGGACTGGTACATGTCAGGGAATCCCATCTTCCAAGTGTGTGGACTGCTAACTCAGAATTTTTCTTGACCGTGCGACTATAGAAGGAAAATGCACGCAGTCGTTAATTTTTACATTTGGATTGGCCGTGTAGGTAGACTTTGTAATTGAAACCTTTGGAAAATTTTAGATTTTTGTGTTTCATGATGTTTTCAGCTGGAAAATATTCCCCTGTATACTATATTCACCTGTATACTCTATTGGATGACTTTGGGTGTCATCTAGATTGTACAATGTGTGTATTATTTTTCCACGTTAAAAAGTAATACACCCCATCACCGTTTATTCTACACCCCATGGGAAAAATATAAATTCAAGGAAGAACAAATATATAGAAATAAAAATAATTATGTACAAAATATAGATTTTAGTGAATATAAAGAAAATGATAACCATACTAAAATTTAACATTTTATTTTTATTTCACGTTAATGTGTTAAATGAAAATATTTCACGTTAATGTGTTAAGTGAAAATTAATGCACAAATCTACACAATCATTTAAAATATTAACACAATACATAATGATGTAAATAGTAAAGTATAAATAGTAATTATGAAAAATACAAATAATAAAGGTAAATCCTAAAGTATGAAGAATAAAAATCATAAAATAAAATAAAATAAGAAGACAATAACGATTGAGTATAAACATAAAACAAAATGATGTAAAAAAAAATGATATAAAATGAGGGAGGAATAATAATAAAATATATAATAATAAATGATATAAAGACGGAAATAAAAGTATTAAATGAGTGAAAAATAAAAGATATAAAGATGAAGAAAAAAAAAGAATAAATGTATATAACGAGTTAAAAAAGACGAAAAGAATATGAAAATATGTAAAAGGCAAATTGAAAGAATGTAAAGAATGGAGTATATATTTAAATAAGTAAGGATAAAAATAATAGAAAAAAGAAAAGATAATGGTTAGAGGTGTGAACCTAGAAGAATAATGTTTAGGGTGACAAAATATAAGAATATAGATAAAAGATAATCAACATAAATTTTATTATTGCAATTGAGGAAAAAATTGCAATAAAAAGAAAAAAATTTAGATTTGCAGTTTTTGGCTTCACTGAAGAGTGGATTATACAAACAGAGAGATAATAAACAATTTGCAGAAAATGAGGCTTATATGTTGTTATTGAACATAGAACACTATCGCTAGATGTCAGTAAAGATGTTGGAGATATTGAAGTAATTGTCTCACTTTTTGGATTCATTGAAGAGTAGATTATACAAATAGAGAGATAATAAATAATTTGAGAGAACAAGGCTTATATGTTGTTATTGAACATAGAACACTATCACTAGATGTCAATAAAGATGTTGGAGATATTGAAGTAATTGTCTCAGTTTTTGGCTTGAGTGAATAATGGATTACAAAGAGAAGAAACAATCTATAGAAAACATGGCTTACAAGTTGTTATTGACCACAAAACATTACTTTTGTTAAATATATAACACTGCCATTGGATGCCAATGAAGATGTTGAGATATTGAAGTGATTGTTGAAATAAACTAGGTCCAAATCTAAATATGAAAATTAATAGATTGGAACAACATCATAGTAAGAGGATAGTCCTCTTATTATAGAAATAAAAATTGATGGAAATAAAAATAAAAATTGACATGTACACTGAAACCAATGTATTGATTTCACTGTACATGCAATGATAGAAATTGACATGTATAATGAAACCGATATCAATACACTAGAATCAGAAAAATGAAAGAATGTAAGAATGTAAAATGCCACTATTTTCTGAACATAATCCTTTGGAGTCAATATTAACAATAGTGCAATAGACACACATAGAGAGAGATTGTGAAAAGGAAGACAAACATGATTTTCCATCAGAGTTATATCAAAGCCCATGAATACTAGTTAGTCTATTAACGTTTTAAAATATCATTTACTTCTAGTTGATAATATCATTTATGTCTAGTTGATAATAAAAAATAGGTAGATGCAAAAGTCAACAAACATTTTAGATTCTAAGAAAACTTGATTTAGTGTACATTTTTCATTATTTTTAGATCTATTGATATAAAAATTGACATATATATTGAAATCAATGTATTATAAAAATTCAAATTCAAATAGAAATTATACATTGATTAAGTATACATTTTTCATTATTTTAGATTGAATGTATTTAAAAAACGACATTTACAATGAAAACAATGCATTAGATATTGAAATAGGAATACAAGTTTATATTAAAATAAAAATAGAAATAGAAATAGTAATAGAAATAAAAATAGAAATAGAAATTGACATATACATTGAGATAAACAATTATGTTTATGTATACTGAATAAAATAGAAATTGACACATATCTTGAAATCAACCAATGATTTATGTGTACATGCATTGATTTCATATGCATTTTTCATTTTTCAACATTAATACTTATTTCTATCCAACTTATTTCTCATGTAATTTTTGAAATATACTTCTGAATAAAATTTTCTACATTCTCAACAAACTGAGGAAATTAAGTAAATTTAAAATGATCATATTCATAACATATATATACATAAATATTATTTTATCATCTACAAATTCTATAACTATACTAAAAATCCAAGAAGATAGTTTGACATTGATCTTTCTCCACTAGATTGAGAAGGATTCAATATCTTAATAATTTCAATTTGTTAATTCAATATCTTCATCACCAAGTATTGTTGTTACCTTTTTATTATTTAGATTCATAATGATGTAAATTTCAAAGGATCATATTCATCTCAAACATATGCATATACATTATGATGAATATCTAATAATTTCATGTTGTTGATCGCAACTAAAACCAAAATAGATCCATCTTAACATCATATTTCTCATGCATTAAGAGGGCTCAAATATCTCAAGGTGAAATATATCATTCAGTTTTACACTCTGAAATGAGGTTTGAACCTCAAAAAGATTTGATTATTCTTAGTGCATCCTAAATCTAGACTTAAGATGGACTTATATTGATATGCTAACAATATTGCAACCATTGTATATACAATGGGTAACATTCTCATATATTATGACAACTATGGGCATTTTGAGATATATGAAAACCATGTATGTGTTCGGCATATAGGTATGACATATCACGATGATCTTATATGTTGACAACTGGAGTATTCTTATATATGCTAGCTTTAGCGCGCACAAATAGATTCCAAGGAAAAAATCAAATGAAATCTAAAGGATGCCTTTTCCAAATTCATGGATAATATTTTAAGTAAATCCAATAGATATAGACCAATGTATCTCGCTTAAAAGAATTTGCATTGGATATTATTAACAAAAACTAACCAAATACCCAACAATATTGGGGACGAGTTAGCTCTCATAAAAAACTTATAATTAGTATTCTTGTGTGAAGCCTTTTGAACATCCTTACCAAAACAATCCATCAACATCTTTATATGTTATTAATAAGGATATATATATATATATATATGTTTTTGTTTGTGCAATTTATAACATTTCTATGTATGTGAGTGAAAAGAGATATTTTCAGCCTTCCTATGTGATGAGATATGCTAATTATACTATAGTTATTGTTATAATATACATAGTTTGGGAATGTTACATATATATTTATATGTCATAGAGTTTTTCATGTTGTGATTTAATGACAACTTAGTGTGGTTATAACAATGACATAAGTTTATTAGGTTGAACATACTCTTCTGGTTGAACATACTTTTCTATTATATAGAGTTTACCAAATATAACTATTAATTATATTGAATATGGTTACTTTAGCCTATTGTTTTAAGCTTTTAGGATTAATAGATTTGATTTGTGATTGAGACTCTAATGATAATATCTCACGATTTTTTTGGTATATAAATGAGGTGTTAATTTGTCAAGGGAGGCATATGTTTGGTTACCTATGACCTAAAGAGGATGGGAAGGGTATTACCACGGTGAGGCTAAAGTTTCATGTTGGGTTTTGCGCTAATAATTTCCTTGAATTCACCAGTGAGACACCTTAGTATAGGAAACTCTTAAGGGCAATGGGAGACTGGTGGCCTAAACTCTTCCAACCAAAATACTTACTTGGGAAATGAAATGATTGTTTTCTTAGGAAGACAGGCCCAGGAATGACTACTCTGCCAGTTTTTTTTGATGGGGTGACACAAAGGGGCACATGTCCATGTGGCTTCTGGATCATTATATCTAGAGAATAAGAATATTGGGTTCACTGGATGTTGGTAGAGGCAAAAATATGAAGGCAGAGGTTATTGCATGATGGGGACTTTTTTGGTTCATTTCTTATCTGAACATTCCCACCATCCACATTTATGGAGATTCATGTATGGGGTAGCACTAAAATAAATCAACCACAGCTTCATGGATGGCTCAGAAAAATTGAGGTCATTTGGAGATCTTTCAGGAACTCAACTATTCAGCACATTGGAAGGGAGTTCAATCAAAATGGCCACAACATGTCAAAAAGGATCTACTAGATACACTGGACCGGATGCAGATTGAGATAAAAATGAGTGGCAACACACTAGACCCTGGGATCTTTCCACTCCCGAGATAACATCCCCTTGGATGGGATCTTTCCAATTACAAAACTCGTGTTTTTTATTTCTCCCAGAATGCTGTTTTGTGGCTGAGATTCTGCTGTGGAATATGCATAGTTTTATATTATTAGGTGATAAGATGGACTGAATATGTTTTATTATAAGTTGGACATTTAAAAATGTGCAGGATATAAATGTCTAGGCACATTTTGTCATATTAGAATGTCTAGGCACATTTTGTCACAAATGAATGAATATATATAGGAAAGACAAGATGTGGAGAAAATGCATATGCACTATAAAAATGCTGGATATATGTACTGTTTTTTATTTATTTCATATATAAAAACAGTGTGTTTTTTTTTTTTTTTTTTTTTTAAATGATAAGCCAATGTAAAAAAGCTTTATTTATGGTTGCGATTAAGTGTATAATCATATTTCTGAGAATGTGGTTTAATTGTTAGAGGAAGAAATTTGGTTCTGGTAAAGTTTTTAATTCTGAGCAATATTATTTACACTAACTACTTTACACTAGATTTCTTCAAATAAAAAAAATTCACATACATCTACAAAAAAATATTACATTGATATTTTATGTTCTGCAAAATACACTGGATCACTGATTTTTAATTTTGGAGAGAATGCATGAATAAGTGTCTGTCTATCTATTGAAGTTTGGCGATGAAAATTTCAAAATTCTCCTTACAAAATTGTACAATAATTATATATTTATTTAATTTCAATTATTTATATTTATATTTATTTTTAGTTTAAACAAATTCAAAACACATTCACGTTATACTCGTTCCTCTTCAGGCAGGTGAATTTCTAGCTTTTCTCCATTTCTCTTCATGCACAAAATGGGCACGTGAATAAAAGTTTTCAATACCATATTCTATTTGAACTTATGGATTTTTATATGAATCGGAGATAATGCATTGTCAATCTTGGACAGAAGAGAAGCCATGTCTGAAAGCGTTAATACAGACTGTAACATTCGCTGCGGAAGAAGACAGTAGAGCTGCAATTGATTATAACTGCATGGAACCTGGGAGATGTTTCGACCGATATTTAGACCATCTGATTTACACATGAAGTGGCCAGGATATTCTCTCAGAAGCTCTTGGCTTCTCTCCTCTTCATAGAGCTTTTTGATGAGATTTGCAGTAGCTAGCACAGAAGAAAAGGCATTTGAAAAAAACACAACTCCCCATGCCTGCAATTTAGACAAATTGATCTCAATCACTCCTCTTATTATGAGAGCGAGTACTGTGGATGTTTCACAATATTATGTACAGAATATGCAGCAAAGTCTTTGGATTTACACATAAAGTAGTGGAAAACTTTAATCACGCCATTCACCTTTGGAATTATAGATAAAATTGTGGCAAACATGAGCAAGGGTGAGTCGGCAATTCCGCCTCCAGAATTGGGCTTTAATTCATTTTCTGGCTGGCTCCCCGATAATGTCAATAGCGGTGATGGCATTATTATGTTCGCCAATACTTTAATAATGTTATTTTCATAGTAACCTTTTGTACTCTCATGCAAATTTGGCGAAATATATATAGTTTTGAGAGTTAGTTTAATTGATAAGTATTATTGTTTAATGTTGAATTGATAAGTATTATTGTTTAATGTTGATGAATGATTAAAAATATTTTAAATTTAATTGGATCGAGAAAATTTGTATTTAATTGTTTCTATGCTATATTATTTTTCTAAATACACAATGTTTACTATTTTATAAATACACCATGTTTACTATTTTATGATAAAATAACTAATATTTATTATTTTATAAAGTAAAATATAGAGTTAGTTATATATATATTTATTTATTTCTTGCTATGGAAAGAAATAGCCATCTACAAATCATTGCTTTAGAAATCACTCGTTTAATTTGTCTATGTCACTGGTTTAATTTTTCTATATAATATATATGCTGATAAAAGAGAAATGACCATCTACAAATCATTGCTTTAGATCCAATGTGTCTTGGTCTATAGGTCACATTATTCGTCTGAGTACACAATGTTTACCGTTTTATGATCTTCTGAGTACACAATGTTTACCGTTTTATTATGAAGTAAAGCATATGCAAGGTTCTTATCCTGTTATTTTTTCAATGTTGTTTCTGTAAATGAAATGGTGGGATCCAACTAGTGACAATGCAAGGTTTTCTAGGCAATGTTGTAAAAGTTTAAAATGTTAAGGTTAACATTGAGCATATTACAATGTATTACATTTTTTTGATAACATATAGAAAATTAGTTAATATTAATTTATCAACTTAAAATGTTATCTATTTTGTATATGTTTTAATTATGGTTGTGAGAAGAAAATAATATAGTGTTTTTTTTCACTTAATTTTTTTTTTCTTTTATAAAATATTAATTTTTTTATTCTCCCAACAATTAATTAATTTATTTAAATTATTAAGTGTTTTGTAGATACTTTAACTATGATAATGAGAAGCAAACAATATAGTGTTTTTCTTTCGCCTAACAATACTTATTTCCTTTTCTTTATATTTTCTATGAAATAACAATTCTATACTATCATAAATGAACAATTTATTTGCCTAAAATATTAAGTGTTGTGTAGATATTTTAACTATGGTAATGAGAAACAAACAATATAAAGCAAACAATATATTGTTTTTCTTTTGCTGAAGCAAGAGTTGTTCCTTCTTTTTCATTAAGCTAGAAAATAATTTACATAATGTACAACCGTCCACAAGGAACTATGGACCCAAGAAAATTTAAGCGCTAACTGATAAAGGTATGAACCCCCAACCTTACAAATATAATCTCCAAACAAAGCTCAGGAAAAATGGTCAGAAGAACATACAAAAATCCACGAATCCTCCCACGCATTTGCTCACCAGACTAGCATCTTTAATCATAACCGTCCATTCTCCACGCTCAATCCAACGCCATAGGAAGAAATCACACCGCGAAGTCGTTCGGTGATTAACGACCTAGCCCCACCAAACTACACGATCATTCCTGTACGTTGATTCACCTAGTGAAATCCGATGTTTGAGAATAATATCGCACGGTACAAGGGCTTCGAACATTAGCGTGCGATGAGGGTAGTATTCATTCTTGCCCCCCTGCCACGTGTAGGTAGATGAGTGGAATCGATTCCAATTCATGAAAACCACTTCCCGCTTGAGAGTCATGCGATCATTGAGAAGATGTTCCATTGTCTCCTCTTGAGCTTCACAGAGCTGGCATCTGGAAGGCCCCAGAACACCCCTCTTCCTAATATTATCCCAAGTCAAAATTTTCTTATGATGAACCAACCACATGAAGAGTTTGATCTTCATCCACCCTTGGTGCCTCCATAGGTTCTGCCAGCTCCTATCCGGAACATGGGAATCCAGCTCAAGGAGAATACCTTTTGCTTCCTTAAGAATAAAGGTGCCCTCTTTATTGTTGCCCCATCTTAGTTGGTCCTGCCCCCCTGTTACTAAAATCATCCTTTGTTCCAACATTTTCATGAGTGCCTCTGCTTTTGTTTTCAAGGGGCTATCATCCCTGCAATCTATGTTTCTCCAGGTTCTCCACTTTCCTGTATTGTGAGTATGATCCCAAAAATCTTTTACCTTAGTTAATCCTTGGGTGTCTGTCTCATACTTAAGGCCCAAAAAGTCCTCTTTTAACAGTGTTGGTTCTTGTTGCCATTTATCCTCCCAGAATAGTGCTAGATCTCCCTCTCTGATTTCCCAGAAGCTATTTTTTTGTACTAAGCCTCTGTTCTCCCAGGCCTTATTCCAGATGTATGAGCCCTTTATATTTCCAGACATCCTTATGAGATCATTAGTTTGCCAAGAGCTGGCATATTTTTCTTTCTAGATACTTGCCCATTGAGCCCGTGGATTTTTAACCCAATGCCACCATAGTTTGGCCCCTAAAACGTTGCTGAGAATCTCCAGATCATCCAAGCCTAGGCCCCCGTGGTTCTTGGGTCTACAGATTTTTTCCCATGATACTGTTGTGCTGTACAACAACCCCTCATTTCATAAAATTTTTCTTTAAAATCATAAATATGAACCCCCTGTCCCTTTTTAAACATAGATGTGTGAATAAATTGGTATTTACTTATTACTAGAAAAGCCCTCATCAAAAGGTCCAAATGAAATATGATTTCCCTTTTAAAATAATGATAAAGAGGCCTTTTTAAGCAAATCATAAAGCTTTTACTATCGCGATAAAGCGATCGCAAGATCGCATATCGCAATAATAAAAGGAGCATAAGTAAAGGCACATTGGATAACTCTGATCCGAAGAGGGAAATCGCCATCAAATATCGAGGAAAGACAAAGCGCATCATTTATAAGGCATCCCCCATTCCTCCGATGTGATAAAGGCATCGCTATCAGCGATCGGCTATGGTAATCAATGCGTTAGTTGTGACACCTTCAAATCCCCCGATGTGATAAGGCGTATCGCCATCGGCGATTGGCGATTTCGCAATGGCATAAATAAGTGACCCGAGCCCTGTCCCGATTGCGATGCATTAAATTAGGGCGCGAGTTTCTAAACATATTAAAGATTGGCATGCATTGTATCACCTTTGGTGATTGAACGATATTTTGGATTATTATGTAAACCCTCCCTTTCACGATGCCAACCATCAAATGCGATTAACCGTCAAAAATATAAGCCACGCTGGAATCAATATACGTTATGATGTACTGACAGATGAAGCGGCCAATTAATGAAGCAGTTATGCCGAGATTTTCCACTTAGATTCTATCTACGACAATTTTTACCATGATCTTTTATTATTCATTCCTCTTTCATATTGGCTCTTGCTATCTGTTTCTCTGTATCACGCTGGTTTTCCTTCCTTGTGCAGAATTCCTTCGAAGTTTCAAGTTTTAAGCAAATGGGAAAGAAATCTAAGAGGTCTGCTGCGGCAGCGGCCCCTGCAGTTATTATCCAGCCCACAAGTGACCCAGGACCAAGCAAGAAGGGACTAATTTCAGACATTACATGTCTCGGCCTGGGAAATACAAACTGACAAAGCATTTATAATCTGATTGAGGCGGAAGAAACAGAGAAGAAGAAGCTATTGCAGACTCAACCAAAAAATCAGAAGCCTCGCTGAAATATTTGGCCGACTCGTTTTTACACAGGATAGCAACTCGGGAGAAAATTCTCCCTTACACTGATGTGGTCAAATGGGTGGTCGAACAAATTCCTGTTTCTAATAGGACCTTTTGCACAGTTGATGGAAGAGTGTTTGGTTCATTTTAGCTTGACAACTTGAGGAAAATGTACCATTTTTCCGAGCCGGAGAAGAAGTACAACAAAGCTTTTCTAAAGAAATTCGCAGATGAAAATGAGACGGATTCTGCCCCGATTAGACAGTGGAGACAAAATCCAGCAAAGCACAAACATGAGTCATCGGGTAAGTACTCCATGGATTCCTTAGCATCTCCTTACTGTTACGCTGGGGCAATGATGTGTAGGATATGGGGAATGCATGATTCTGCAAAATTTGATATCGAAATGGTTCCTTTAATGGAAGCGGCAACTAGTAGTTATATCATGGATTGGGCCAATATATTATCTGATAAATTAGCCACTGCGATTCTTGATTTTAGAATCAATTCACGCAAAACTACCCGGACTATTCCTCCCTTCTATTACAGTGCTTATGTTATGGATATGCTTTGTTTTAATTCTGAATACCCGATACTCGGGTGGAGGTGGACGCCACAGGACCCTAAACCAATTCACATCTACCATCAGATGTTATGGAAGGCACATTATAAAGACCACTTGTATCAAATCTGTAATGGTTTCATGTTGCCTATCTATTATGCTATCTTTGATAAGCCTGCCCCAAGGATTTCCGAGGAGGCCGAAATTGACTTGACTGTTGTGGGGAATTGGTTCAGGGAAGAGAAATTCACATATATACGGGTGTTTGGTAGTGCCACAAGACCCCATGTCCTCCCATTATATGTTCCCAATAAACTGTTGGCATGAGAATTAGCTTACCAAATCACAACCGCTGGAACGTCCAAACTTCTTAGGACTTCCAAAAAGTAGCTATGGCCCGTATTCCCTTTAAGATGTGGTGTTTACACCATACTTGATTGGAAACATGCTGAGAAGAAGGCAGGAAAAATAAATATGCTCAATCTTGCGACCATCCCTAATAGGCAATTCAATCCCCGGAAGGTTGCCTATAATGTGCTTGAACAGGCCAAAATTACTAAGTTTGACCATGAAAAAGATCAATTTGATGATTTATTTTCTTCAGCAGAATCTTTGTCTCAGGTTAAAACACTGGCCATGATGAAATATAATGATTATGGACTGGTAGAATTCAATAGGCTCAGAGAACAGAGGTTGCAAACTCTGCCTCTGGACTTGTTGGCCACTACACCAACAACTAAGTCAAGCGAGCCTGGGCAGAAGAGTATTGATGAGTCTCCCGCTACAGAGGAAATTCCCGAAAAAGAAACAGAGCAGGAGAAAGGAAAGGAGCAGGAAACAGAGCAGGAAAAAGGAAAGAAGCATGACAGTGAAGTTATTGATTTAGAGACTCAAATTGATCCCAAACTCCTCCAAGAGTGGCAGCAATTTGACTCTATTATTAATAATCCCGAGACTCCACCAGGATTTGGCATGCCCCAAGTGACAGTCAGTCAAGAAACAACCACAACTACGGTTCCGATGGAAGGAACCAGCGGCCTACCTAGTAGTAAAGATGCGGAAATAATCTCCAAAGATCCATCTGATCAGATTGTTTTATAGGTAGAAAACATACCACCACTAGACGTCTTTTACAGTCCTAAACATAGGGCTGTGGTGAAAAGACAGAGGAAAAGGAGGAGACTTGATCAATCTTCCTTTTTGCCAGATCAAACAGAGATGGCTAATGTGGTGTGGAGGGAGGAACTAAACCCTTCCGACGACCTTACGAAACTCTCCCAGTATGTCAGAGCATATTCGGCAACCACCATGGATAAAGCGTCGGAGGTGAGCAGTCTCCTTAAGGAAAAAGATCAGATGATTGATTGATTACAGTCGCAGGTGTCCGAAGCACAGCGGAAAATATAACAATTGGAACAACAACTATCAACACAGCGGCAGACAAACAGCCAATTAAATGAGCAATTACACAAAGAGAAACAGAGGATAGATTCAAGTGCAGTGTAGAAACAGAAGGAACTGTCTGAAGTAGTGGCCAAATTAAAGGCGATGAACGAACAAATGAGCAAGACTAAGGATGAGCAAATCGCTCAACTGTCACAAGAAGTGGAAAAGTTCAGGAGCCTTCCTCAAATAGCAGAGTTCAGAACAGAAGCTCTACAAATCAATAAGGCATTGATTACACAGTTGAAACTGCTATGTCATAAAATTTCTTTCGTTGAACCTCTTTGTGAAATTACTACATCTATAGTTGATAAATCAGTTGAAGCTAGATAGGATTTAGAACAGGCTGATGATACCTTAACCAATTTTCTCGCTTGGCAAGATTCCCTTGAAGGACAGGCTTCGGATCTGCCCAAAATTATTGAAGCACACAAAGACATCTTGTTCCTAGAATGGTAGACCCAATTAATGAAGGCAGAACAAGAAACCTCAAGATGTCGGTTATCTACTAGCAATTTAATTGAATTTGTCAACGACACTCTTTATCTGTCCAATATGATTTCACAGTGTAATCCAGGAAAATTAACATCGACCAATGCCTTGGAACAAACATGCAATCAAGAGTTGGAAAAGAAAGGAAGATTAATCGTTGGCATCCAAAGTTTAACTTGGGATACCTTTTGGTTTTTCTTAATCAAACCATACAGTCAGAGGGCCGCGCTCAAATGTTTAACTGACGCTATCAGTTGCATGATCCCCGAGATCCAAGATGCCACATATTCAGCTCAACTGAATTCTCGCCTAAGCCGCCCCCCAGAGTTGCAACTGATGTTAGATATTGGCCAGCTCAAGCCGAAGGGAGATCATTCGAAGCAATGAATCATGCTGCCGACTGAAGACAAGTTGATTTTGAGGAGATATTCATAGCATAGTTGTACCAATTAATTAGCACCTTTATTTATAATTAGTTAGTTTAATTAGTATTTATAGGCCCTTTCATGCATTTGGAAAGGGTCCTCAGTTTTTGTATAAACTCAAATCAGGAAGTCACACTATTGTGCTCCTGATCTATTTTTTATAAAGACTGGGCCAGTATTCTGAATTTTGACAATGAAAGCTTTGATGATCTATGCACTATTGCCTTTTGTGGAAGTGTTTCTAAGTTGGAAAAAGGAATGTGAATGCGATTGATATCGGGAGTGACTCGAATAAACATATGGTACTATTATCTATGTTTTTCTGTCATTTTTATGTGAATATGCATTCGTTTAAATTTTGCTATCATTGAATATATATATATATCTATATCTATATCTATATATATATATATATATATATATATATATATATGTGCTTTAACAACAATCCTTGTACTTTTCACTATTGAATGTCCAAGGACTGTTATTCTTTCACTCATATCTATGTTTATGATATATATGAGAAATAGTGTAATAATGTTTGCTTGATTGCTTTGTTCAACTATTTGGGCTTAGTAATTATCATATGAATAAACATCTTTGCTTACCAACAAGAGTCATCTATATGCCTGTTTGTGAATGAAGACCATCCAAAGTTACACTAAAAGCAGCAATTTCCCGGG
Source organism: Pinus tabuliformis (assembly GCA_031772625.1). Classification (NCBI taxonomy): domain Eukaryota; kingdom Viridiplantae; phylum Streptophyta; class Pinopsida; order Pinales; family Pinaceae; genus Pinus; species Pinus tabuliformis. The sequence continues at coordinate 843,630,992 of CM062806.1, read as the reverse complement.
ATAGAATAGTTGTTTATATTTTACTTTTAGATTAGATCATTCATCCATTATCATTAGATATTAGAAAATCAATTATTTATCCATCCCATTTACCAATCATTGGGAAACTGGTCCCATTATATCCAGTCGGAGCCACCACACCAAATGGAAAAGGAGCTGCCTTTAAGGTCCGGACCGGGTGGTTATCCCCGATGTTGATGCAGCGATTTTCGAGGCATCAACATTTTTGGTGCTAGAAGGAGGGCATGAACTGTGAATGGCGAGCAAACCCAAACCTACAATCCATTCTGAGAGTAAATCTCCCTCCACATCACCTCGTACTTCCCAATTGCATGCTGGATCTCCAGTATCCAAGCGAGAAGAAGAGGAATCAACTACCACTGCTCAAACCCACCATACTTCAGAACGATTAAGTCTTGAGTCCCCTGAAGTTTAGTTACTCATCCATAAACTTCAAGGCTTTTCGATATCACCACAGAAATCTGAGGTATCTCAAGGCAGTGAGACTTCGCAATTCAATCTACCTCACCCTCTCACCAGACTTCAGAGCGGAAAGCTCAGTATCGAACCTACTGAGTTACCTTTACCTAAAAGGAAAAGGGCAAAAAAGAATACTGAAGGATCTGATAGTGAAACATTCTCATCGACATCTTCCATCTCATCTTCCCCAGCGCGAAGTCAGCCATCCACTCCTTCATTACATATTGTTGTTCATCAAGGATCAGGAACTTCAACATCCCAACCTGCTCAATCCTCAATATCAACTCCTTCCCAAACATCTAGAATTTCATCAGCAATATCATCCACTACTGGTGTTTCAATGGCAGATCCATGGAATAGTCTAGGTGCAGTCAACATGCCTGCACCATTACATGCATTGCCCGATTCTCCTGAAAAATGGTTACCCAAGTTTAATCCAGATGCTGGAACACAAGCCGAAGAACATATTAATAACTTCATGTTATCAGTTAATTTGAAAGGAGTGACAGAGGAAGATGTTGTTGTTAGGCTTTTCCCTTATACTTTGCAAGGATCAGCGGGATCTTGGTATTTTTCCCTACCCTCTGGATCCATTACTAGTTGGAACATTTGCCAAGAACAGTTTCTTACTAAGTATGGCGATGATAGATCTTTAGCCACATTAATCAACGATCTCTCCAATCTTAGGATAGAGCATAAAGAACCTATTAAGGAATTAAACTCACGATTCAATAAACTCTTGAATAAGATTCGAATGGCCTCCAAACCAAGTGAGCAAATAAAAAGCGAATGGTATATAACTGCCCTACCCTCAAATATAGCTATTTTCGTAGACAGGGCTGCAAAACCAATGTTAGCTGAAAACATGAAAGAGGTACTTGTTGTGGAAAAACGTATTAATGCTTTAGAAAAGAAAGCTGCTCTTGAAGATAGAAAATCCAAAAAAAAAATTTCAAGGATGATTCAAAGAAGAAAACCCCTAAAGATCCATATGATATGGAAGGTTTACAAAAAGTCCTCAAGACTATGTCAAATGAAATGGTTGAAATTAAGAAGCAAGTAGCAGAAACCTCAACAAAAAGGCCATTTAGGAATTTCAAGAAAACTGAATCAAAACCACCAAATGTTATATCCAACGTCGATTCAAATCCCGAAGAAGAAGAAGAAGATGAAACAGTCTTGATGTTTGAGGAACCCGAAGAAGAAGAGACTGTCGAATGCCATGGGATGTGGGATTTTATTTTACCCCCTTCCGACACGGAAAACGAACAAGAATCTTTCCCTGTGACTACCAAGAGTAAAAGTACTCCTGAACCTGTCCAGACAACTTCGAAGAAAAGGAATGCAGGTTCCACTACTACCAAAGAAAAGATTCCTACAAAGAAAGCTTCAGCGACACCATCCCAAAATCAACCATCATCTTCAAATCTACCTTCAACATCTAAGACATTGGTAGTATCAAATTCTATGGACTACAATATTATCGAAGATATGAAGAAGACTAAGGCAAATATTACTATGTTTGAACTTAGCAAACTCAAAAATCAGCAGAAGTTACTTCTTAAAGAGTTAAATACCGTTCCTTCTTCACCTCTTCCCAATGCTGTATTGTCCAAAGCTGCTAATGACTCAGGCCAACCACCTTCTGGTAGACTGGAAGCTACTGACGCAGTATTAATTGGGGATAGATCGAATTCTCATACTCCTCCCTTCCTCTTAACCTATGAGATCTATAATAGAAACCTACACAACTGTTTGATTGACTCAGGGGCTTCCTCTAATATAATGCCAGCTTCAGTTTATTCCAAACTGAACATTGAACCCCAAAAGTCTGCAATTCATATTGTAAAGTTGGATAGAACGAAGGTCCAGGTTTTAGGGGAAATCAACTTAGTAACTATCAGGTTATCAGCTGATCCCAGAGTAGTTCAAAGAATTGATATTTTGATCGCTGATATACCTGAATTTTATGGGTTGATTTTAAGTAGAGTTTGGTCCGAAAAACTTCACGGTTATATTTCCACCGATTGGTCTCATATGTGGTTACCTTATAAAGGAAAACCAAATCAGATCAAGATTGATCGGGAGAAACACATGACCCATACAGTTACCAAGTTTGAACAAGAAAACCAACCAATAGCATTCATTAACAATATTTTGGGGAATTATTCATCTGAATCATTCTTTGGCAACTTCACTGCACAACCATCTCCTTTCCCAGTTAATAATTTCACATCTCAGATCGAAAACTTTTCACAAACAGATAGGTCAAGATGTTTTAATGTTACTGAGGAAACTGCAAATAAAATTGTTGATAATTCTTTATATTGGTCACTATATTTTGACGGGTCTAAATCTAGTGAAGGCTCAGGAGCATGATGTATTTTAGTTAGCCCTCAGGGAGAAAAAACTATGTTATCATGCAGACTTGAATTTGAATGCACAAACAATACAACTGAATATGAGGCCCTAGTCCAAGGACTCTACAAAGCAATTGGCCTCAAGGTTCAATATCTGAAAGTGTTTCGTGATTCAGAGATTGTTATTAAACAGGTTAGAAATACAATTCATTTCCTTTCTGGTCATCTCAAACACTATCAGTCTTTGGTATAGGAACTCACCTCTCAATTTTTAGCATTCAATATTTCTCCCATCCCTAGGTCCCAAAATGCAGCATCAGACCTGCTAGCTAATGTTGTTTCCAAACTCCTACCATCTGAAGATTACAACCCAGATATATTTTCAGTAGAGTTAATTTGTAGACCATCAATTCCCGATAATGTCACCAATTGGAGAGTGTTCAATCATGATGAAGACATTTTAAACTTCTTGACTTCCAACAAGTCCTATGATGGCCAAATCAGTGATGAAAGCAATCATGACCTTTAGATGAAGGAAAAGCAAGAGGGAAACTCAATACCAAAACCAGTGGTCAAGCTTGAAGATCTTTATGATATTAAAGACAGGTTTAAACAGGTGACCAATTCAAAACTCCAGAGTTCTACTTTAAGATTTGAATTGATAAACCTAGGTACTGATGAGAACCCTCAAAACATCAATTTGGGACTAGGACTTTCTATAGAATAAAGAACAACATTCATTAGGTTGTTAACAAAAAACAAATATGTCTTCGCTTGGAAATATGATGATCTGAAAACATACGATACATCAATTATTCAACATACTATTCCAATGTTTTCTGAACAAAAACCAGTGCAACAGAAGTTAAGAAAGATTCATCCTAACCTAGAGAGTCAAATAAAGGCTGAATTAAATAAACTCTTGAAGGCTAAGATAATTTTTCCTGTGAGACATTCAAACTGGGTTTCCAACATGGTGCCTGTTCGGAAGAAAAATGGCAATATCCGGATTTGTATTGATTTCAGAAATCTTAATAAGGCAAGTCAAAAGGATAACTTCCCTTTACCTACTATGGAGCAGACATTACATTCAGTAGCTGGTTCAGAACTAATGTCCTTTTTAGACGGTTTTTTAGGATATAACCAAATTTTGGTTCATCCTGATGACAGACTTAAAACGACCTTCAGAACTAAGTGGGGAACTTATGCCTACCAAAAGATGCCTTTTGGACTCATCAATGCAGGAGCTACATTTCAGAGAGCCATGGACATAGCGTTCAAAGGATTGCTTAATAAATTAGTAGTTGTCTATTTAGATGATATTACTGTATTTTCCAAGAAAAGGTATAATCATTTACATGATTTAAAACAAATCTTTGAACGTTGTAGAAAGTATGGTATCTCTCTTAATCCAAAGAAGTCTTTTTTTGCCCTTAATCAAGGAAAATTTTTAGGCTTCATTGTTTCAAAAGATGGTATCTATATTGATCCAGACATAATTAAAGAGATTTCTGAAATTCCTTTTCCCCATAATAAAAAATCCATGCAGTCATTTTTGGGTCAGATTAACTTTGTTAAACGTTTTGTTCCAGATTTTTCCCATATTATTTTACCATTGCAAATGATGATTAAGAAAAATTCAGTGTTTAAATGGGGATCTGCAGAAAAGGAGGCATTTGATTCCATCAAACAATCAATAATTAATGCCCCTACTTTAAGCACTCCCAATTTTTCTAATCATTTCATACTATATACCCTCGCATCTGCTTCGTCATATGTAGCAGTGTTGACTCAAATCAATGATCAAAACTTGGAAGCACCAATTTCGTTTTACAGCTCAAATCTTCAAGGTGCTGAACTAAACTATTCGGAAGTTGAAAAACAAGCCTTTGTTGTGTACAAAGCCATAAAACACTATAGGCCCTTCCTCTTAAAAGCTCACACAAAAGTTATAGTTCCTTTTTCAGCAGTAAGACAATTACTAGTTCAAAGGGAATTAGGAGAAAAGAGAGCAAATTGGGTCACAACATTACAAGAATATGACTTGGAAATCAAGCCAGCAAAGATTGTCAAAGGCCAAGGTTTTTGCAGGTTGTTAGCAGGAGCATCCAACATTCAAGAACCTGAAAATACAGAAGATACTGAAGAAATCAATCAGATAAGTACCACAGGTTCTGAATCACAATATGCAGATCTGATGTTCTATTTAAAAAATGGGTACGCTCCTTCCAATCTCTCCTATAAAAACAAACGTGCCATTCGATTGAAAGCAAAAAACTTTACAATTATAGATGGTGTATTGTTTAGGCGAAATTATGATTCAATTTTATTAAGATGCTTAGAAAAACCTGAAGCACAAAAAGTTTTGCAGGAACTTCATGATGGACCAGCAGGAGGACATTTTGGAGCTGACACCACAGCTCACAAAATCATTCATGTTGGGTACTATTGGCCCACCTTGTTCAGGGATACTCATGAATATGTAAGGAAATGCCAAAGCTGTCAAACCTCCAGTGGAAGACAAAGAAAGCCAGCTTTCCCGTTGCAACCAATCAACATTGAGCAACCATTTGAGCAATGGGGATTGGACATCATTGGTGAAATCACTCCACACTCATCCAAATAGCATAAGTATATCCTTACTGCCATTGATTACTTTACTAAGTGGGTTGAAGCGATTCCTTTAAAGACAACAAACTCTGAGGCAATTATGGAATTCATAGATCAATTCATTATTACCAGGTTTGATGTCCCAAATGCTCTTGTTTTTTATAATGCATCTTATTTCTCTGGAAATTATATGTTTGAGTTTGCTATCAAAAGGGGATTTAAATTGAGGTATTCTGCAAATTACTACCCTCAGGGTAATGGTTTGGAAGAATCCACCAATAAAAACCTTATTAGAATTATTAAGTGAACTATTGAACAAAATCATAAAAACTGGCATAAATCTTTGATATTTGCACTATGGGCTGATAGAATAACTCAAAAAACCTCTATAGGAACTTCTCCATTCAACCTAGTGTATGGAAAGGAAGCTGTCATACCAGCTAACTTAGTGCTTCCATCTTTAGCTTTAGTGTAGTTTATCGAAGAAAATCCCTCATCTTCTATTCAACTAAGACACGATCAAATTTTGAAATTAGAAGAAGAAAGGGAAAAAGCCAGAATTATACAGGCAAAACATCAACAAATTATAAAGTCATCTTTTGATACAACTTCAATCAGTTCAAAACAATTACAAGTTGGTGATCTAATTTTGAAATGGGACAAAGCCCATGAGGATAAAGGAAAACACACAAAATTCCAGAAAATGTGGCTTGGACCATTTCAAATCAGTGAGAAGATAGGCCCTTCTACTTTCATTCTGCAAGATCTATCAGGAAAGAGAGACTCTCTTCCTGTTAACGGCCTTATCTTGAAAAAATTCTTCAATTGAGAAGGTAACCCCTTCTCCCTTTGTAAATATTCAATTTCCAGCTAAATTTTTGTACATAGCTTAGATTTTAGGATTTTAGAAGAATAAAGTTAGCCTTCCATTGGTCTTTACTATATTGAAAAGTTTCTCAAAAGAAACGGTTATGATATTTGCTTTTAAAATGGAAGCCTTAAACGAAAGGAAGATTTCTAGGAAGTTAGGTATATTTAGATTCTGAAACCCCATTTTATTTCTGTAAACTCTTCTCAAAGATTAGAAGTATTGTAAACCATTTTAATGTTTTTAAGCAGCCTGAAAACGGTTATCAATACAAAACAAACATTGATTCAATCTTAGCATCTTCAACTCTTATCATGTCATCCATCCTCTCTTAAGGAGAAAATTGTTCATCCCATTCATCAGGGGTTATAATTACTCAGAGTGTAATTCTAAAATATACTTGAAGTAAAAGATAAGAGGTCTTATCACAAGCCTGCTTGCCATGATCATAGGGAAATAGTTCAATTGACATTACCAATACTACATACCAAAACAAGGTAATGGCTTATAATTATAAGACAAGGGGTCTCATCACAAGCTAGCTTGTTCAGTTAAATTATCACCAATGAATGGCATTGTCAAACAGCTGGCTACCAAACCAGGATAATGGCTTTTTATCTTACAAAATAAAGAAAAAGAAAAATGATACAAAAATATGAAAACATATTTCTGGATTCATTCTTTTTAATTATACTCTGAAATGGATGGGATAATGAACGATCAAATGGTTAAAAGGTATCCTTGTTGAGACTATAGACGTTTGCTGGCAGTAGAGGCTCTACCTATGGCAAAAGAGTCATTATAAAGCTAAGTTGGAAAAGTTTTTGTTTTATCATTAGCAACCAAGAAAGGCTAGTTTGAAACATAGAATGTATTTAATTATAACATGAGAAGAGGATAGCAGAAATAGTTATCATTACATTCAGAATTTATGTTTGCCTAGTTATATTAGAATCTTTCACTCGGGTAAGATTTTCAGATTAAAAAGTTTAAGTATTTTAACTTTTCCCAGAGGTAACTGTTTCTCCCAGTGAATCGCCAATTGTTGTGCTGTACAACAACCCCCCATTTCATAAAAATTTTCTTTAAAATCATAAATACGAAATGGGTTCCTTTTTAAACATAGATGTTGAATAAATTGGTATTTACTTATTACTAGAAAAACCCTCATCAAAAGGTCCAAATGAAATATGATTTCCCTTTTAAAATAATGATAAAGAGGCCTTTTTAAGCAAATCATAAAGCTTCTACTATCACGATAAAGCGATCGCAAGATCGCATATCACAATAATAATAGGAGCATAAGTAAAGGCACATTGGATAACTCCGATCCGAAGAGGGAAATCGCTATCGGATATCGGGGAAAGGCAAAGCGCATCATTTATAAGGCATCCCCCATTCCTCCGATGCGATAAAGGCATCACTATCGGTGATCGACTGTGGTAATCAATGCGTTAGTTGTGACACCTTCAAATCCCCCAATGCGATAAGGCGTATCGCCATCGGCGATCGGCGATTTCGCAGTGGCATAAATAAGTGACCCAAGCCCTGTCCTGATTGCGATGCATTAAATCAGGGTGCGAGTTTCTAAACATATTAAAGATTGGCATGCATTGTATCACCTTTGGTGATTGAACGATATTTTGGATTATTATGTAAACCCTCCCTTTCACGATGCCAATCATCAAATGCGATTAACCGCCAAAAATATAAGCCACGCTGGAATCAATATACGTTATGATGGACTGACAGATGAAGCGGCCAATTAATGAAGCAATTATGCCGAGATTTTCCACTTAGATTCTATCTGCAGCAATTTTTACCACGATCTTTTATTATTCATACCTCTTTCATATTGGCTCTTGCTATCTGTTTCTCTGTATCACGCCGGTTTTCCTTCCTTATGTAGAATTCCGTCGAAGTTATTTAGTCTTTTTTTATTTAAAAACTTTAAAACTTAAAATAATTAAACTAACACCTTTTTTAAATAAATACTAATGCAATATAACCAGAAACAAATTTACATAACACTGGTGGTAGAAACCTCAGATCTCAAAACCTTTCTTAATAATAATTATTTCAAAAAAAATATTTTCCTTTAATAATCACGATAATAATTTAACTTAAATTTAAATACAATGTTGTGCCTTCCTAAGGTTGGACACTTTGAACACTTTTTTAAAGTTTTGGAGTCACCAAAACGCTGAATTAAAAATATAAATAACATTCAAATTAGTATAGGAAAAATAAATTAAGACAGTGTCACAACCAAAAGTCCAACACTAAAGATTATAAAGCTAACTCCATAGAACCGTGTTGCGATTCTTTGTGATAAGCCTTTGGTCATTTCTTTCCCCGTATATTAGAAAATCGGTAACAACACAAGTGGTTTATTTTCCCTCCTCTTTCTTTGGTGCACCATCCGAAAACACTTTTTTAGTTTCTCACATGCATGCTCACTTAATTAACAACACAATGTGTCTTGAGTAGCCACACAAAGTACTATTTCACATTAGTTGCACACCAAAGTGAACTCCATATCACTAGTTTTTTCTCTCATATGTTGTTTTTCTCTCTAGTATTTTGTTCAGGGTTAATATTCTTATATTTATTTTCATTAGGAAGGTCCAACAATCTAGCAGGAGTTTATATATCTCCTCTTATCAGTCTGGACTTCAAGGTTAGGAAGGAAAAGCAAAGGCACCCACCTAATACTGAAGAATGTTTCGCTTGAACAAAATGAAGATGTTATGATTCTTATGTGCTTCTCCAGCATTTTTCATGTTATGAAACAAAATCCATATGTGATAAAGCTTACAAGGTGGTGGAAAATTTGAAATGGTGCAAAGAAAGATCATATTTGAGGGATACTCATGAAAATAGTTAATGTTTTTTCCCAAATGGAAAAAACCTATATTTTTATTCAACTTTTGAAAAATGAACAAAATTACGTTTTGTAGATGTTATCTACATTCAGTAAGAGCAACCTTCCTACTTCGGTGGAAAATTTGGTGAAAAGTTGGATAAAAGATTATAGATATAATAAATTTAAAACCTCCGTAATATAACTTAGATCTTTTCATCCTAATGCAGAATCATAAAAAATGGTTTTTTTTTAATAATTTTGTAATTGTGAAATTGATATGTTATTGCTTACGTGGAAACAACATCATTATTCATTTATAATTTATAATTTTTTTTTTTTAATTTTTATATAAAATTTTATTTTGGATTTATTTATGATTTTTTTTCCTTTAATATTTGAATTGTCTTTCCATAGAAAATGGAAGTGCACTCCAACACATCCTCTCAAATATCATGAGCACTCCTCAATTGTGGTGTCGTTCACTGTATATGTCACGTTGTCCCACTACGTAAGTGCACTCCAACACATCCTCTGAAATCACTCTCCCGCAGGTTCACTGTATATGTCACGTCATCCCACTACGTCGCATGTCATCTTTGAACCAAAAACTTTGACCTCTCAAAAATTTGATGTAATTTTTTTTAAAAGAAAACACAGTTATATAAACTAATTAAAATAAAAATATTAAATTAAAAGAGTAAAATAAATTAAACCTAATCTATAAATATATAAAATAAACAAATATTTCGAAATATACTTTTTTTTTATAGCATTAATACGGTTTTTTTAAATAATAATAATAATAATAAAATAACACTTCATATTTTTAAATATGAAATGAAAAAATCAATAATAAAGAATTTAAGTATATTATCACATTCATTAAAGTTATTTAATAGTAAGATAGTAAGATATGGCTAGAGGCGCTTATAGCTTTAATAACTATCTAGCACTCTCTATGTAATCATGACAACACATCATTTAACAAGTTTCAGTGATTTTAATGAATTTGTGGTGTATAAATATATAAAATAAACAAATATTTTGAAATATACTTTTTTTAGCATTAATATGATTTTTTTATATAATAATAATAATAAAAAATTAACACTTCATATTTTTAAATATGAAATGACAAAAATCAATAATAAAGAATTTAAGTATATTATCACATTCATTAAAGTTATTTAATAGTAAGATAGTAAGATATATGGCTAGATGGGCCTATAGCCTCAATAACTATCTAGCATTCTCTATGTAATCATGACAACACATCATTTAACAAGCTTAAGTGATTTTAATGAATTTGTGGTGTATAAATATATAAAATAAATAAATATTTTGAAATATACATTTTTTTAGCATTAATATGATTTTTTTAAATAGTAATAATAAGAATAAAATTAACATTTCATATTTTTAAATATAAAATGAAAAAAATCAATAATAAAGAATTTAAGTATATTGTCACATTCATTAAAGTTATTTAATAGTAAGATAGTAAGATATGGCTAGAGGGGCCTATAACCTCAATAACTATCTAGCACTCTCTATGTAATCATGACAACACATCATTTAACAAGTTTCGGTGATTTTAATGAATTTGTGGTGTATAAATATATAAAATAAACAAATATTTTGAAATATACATTTTTTTTAGCATTAATATGATTTTTTTTAATAATAATAATAATAATAAAATTAACACTTCATATTTTTAAATATGAAATGACAAAAATCAATAATAAATAATTTGAGTATATTATCACATTCATTGAAGTTATTTAATAGTAAGATAGTAAGATATGGCTAGACGTGCCTTTAGCCTCAATAACTATCTAGCACTCTCTATGTAATCATGACAACACATCATTTAACCATTTTATTGAATTTGTGGTATATAAATATATAAAATAAACAAATATTTTGAAATATACAATTTTTTTTAGCATTAATATGATTTTTTAAAATAATAATAATAAAAAATTAACCATTTATATTTTTAAATATGAAATGACAAAAATCAATAATAAAGAATTTAAGTATATTATCTCATTCATTAAAGTTATTTAATAGTAAGATATGGCGAGATGCGCCTATAGCCTTAATAACTATCTAGCACTCTCTATGTAATCATGACAACACATCATTTAACAAGCTTCAGTGATCACTACTAAGAGTGGATTTTAATGAATTTGTGGTGGATTATCATGTCAATGATAAATGAGAAGAATGGAAGTCTATAGTTGAGTTTATGTTGAATGCTCGTACAAAGAAATAGGGAGGGTTGAGCTTGCATACCAGTGGTTTTATCTAAGATAGGATGGCCTCCTCAAGGTATAAGGATTGAACATATGACTAGTTTTGGCATCTTAAGGTTGTGATCTCTTGCATTAGACATGGTGGATTGACAATAAGCCTCAACATATGTTTTTCCTTTAAATGCAACTCATCTATGGCTTTTCTTGGTGCCTCTTTTGATTGTGATTCCCCCTGCCCCTTGACTAAGCCCTCAATACCCATGTTGACCCATCTTTTTTCCTCTCAATGCTTCCTTCGCTCATGTTTTCCCTAACGGTTTCTTCAACCTGGAGCTACTTCAAGTTGTGGTGGCTATCCTTCCAATCTTTGCTTCACACACTCATGAATTCATTTTTTCCATCACCCCCTATGTTAATCACCACACTAATCAATAACCAATTTTTTTTTTTGCAATTGGATAGGGTTCTTGGTATATCATATAACATTCTAAGATGAAGAACCTAAGCACATCACACTGTGCCTATTATAGACAAATGGAAAGCTCTTGAGCTCAACAAAGGGTCGAAAGCTCAGCCAATCAATACAGAGACAACATGACATTGCCAATTTCGAAGGAGAAATATGCGGTTGAAAGGGAAATCATAGGAAAAAGGGGATGTCTCTTAGACATAAAAATAGCTAGCAAAATTGTTGATTGAATCCCAAAAATTAGTCATACAAGAGGGAGGCTCAACTAATATATGTACACTATTGACATATATCGACACCTCAATATGTTGATGGGACATGTATTAGTGGACTAGAATGTAGCCATGGATGCAATTTTTTTATGCTTGATGATCTTAAACTCACAATGAAGGGGAGGGATCACCACTTGTAGAGAATTGAGACACAACTTGGGCTTCCATTTGACCCAAGTTGCTCTCTAGGTGGCAGCAAAGAGCCGATAGCGATGGAAACATCTGACTCAGTCTCAAACTAGTGAGTTTGTGGTTGTGTTATCTTTGAGCATACTTATATGAAGGATACTTAAGCAACTCTCAATCTACAAATGGTCTAGTTTCCCTAACAACAAACCTCAAAGAAGAAAAGTATACTTATTTTCATCAAATTCAAGTTATGAATTTAAAAAAAAATATAAAAAAAATTATTAGAAATATATTATAAAATTTAATAATAATTAAATAAATAAGATTAATAAACATTTTTTTATCTATGTATATTAAAAAGAAAAATTATAAAAAATATATTATAAAATTTAATAAAGATTAAATAAATAAAATTAATATACATTTTTTATGTATGTATTTTATATCAATATTTGGTAGGTTAGGAGTTTATTTTTCTTGGATATATGGAAGTAAAGTTAATGGTCCAAGACTTATAGAAAAAGTGAAACTTTCTCTTTACTAATCTAATAGTTGACCAAAAGACATATAATAAAGATTAACAAAAAAAAAAATTAATGTAAACATTTTAACCTGGTCAAAATAAAATAAAGAACAATAACCCTATAAAAATAAAATCAAAACAACTAGGTTATTGAGAATCCATGGTATTCATGTGGAATGTAGCCTATTTTAATGGAGAAATCAAACCAGCCTATATATTTTTTATCAAATTCAAGCTATGAAAATTTGCTTGAAAAAATATTTTATAAAATTTAGCCTCTCCGGTCAGATGACCTGTTTACATGGGCTAGGTAAAAGTGTGGTCGATTATGCAATTTTTGACACACATGTCCTCAACCGTATTACAAAATTTGAGCTACTTAACGGGTACGAGCCTGACTCTGACCACAAAGCTCTGTCTTTATCCTCAATCTTGGTATGCACACCACCCACATGCAAGAGACTAGTGAAAGAAATGGACACATGCGCTTCGATAGAAGTAATGTCAACCTTTTCTTAAGGGATTTAGAAAGGGATTTAGGCTCCCTGACTTATAATAACAACATTGATCAAATTTATTACCATTTTACTACTACCCTTTCCACTACCATTAACAAGTTCTCTAATGAGACTTCGTATAAGCAGAAAAATAGAACTTCCAACCCTTGGTATGACAAAGACTGTAAAATTTCCAGGAAAGCGATCAAAGATGCTCCTAATGAAATCATTAAGCTTCGGAATATAAGTATATACAAAGCTCTCATCAAGAGGAAGAAGAGGTCATATATTAATAAGAGACAAGAGCATCTTCTCCACCTTTCTAAAGTTTCACCCAGAAAGGTTTGGCAGAATGTGCTTGTTTGTAAAACTAAAGATAATCATTTATCCCCCTAGAAAATTGGGACAAATATCTTAAGAGGTTGTAAGACTCTTTGGACACCATGGGCACCATCTTAAACACTCCTATTAAGGATAATATATTTTCCCTAGAAGACGTTGAGTCTGGGATTAATAAGCTCGCTAATGGGAAAGCTAAAGATATTGAAGGATACCAAGATGAGATCTTTAAAATGGGAAGATCTATCCTCATTCCTCATCTCCATAAGCTTCTCAATTTGGTTGCACAACATGGCTTCCCTAAGCTTTGGATGCAAAGCCTTATTGTGCCTATCTTTAAAAATGGGGACAAAAGTGTTCCCTTTAACTATATGACCATTATAATTAGCCACATCCTAGCAAGATATATGGGCTCACTTTGGAAAAGAAGCTTAACCTATGGCTTGAAAACAATGGTAAAAGAGCTAAAGGGCAAGCTGATTTTAGGAGACATCACTCGACTATCGACCATCTTGTCACTCTCAAGATCATTGCAGAGGAATGCCACAATAGTAAAGCTGATCTCTTCTATTGTTTTGTGGACTTTAGAAAATGATAAGCTTTGGGAGAAACTTGAAGAGATCATGGTTCCTCTTGAATTGAGGATTGTTGTGATCCACCTCTACGATACTGGCATTTCCAAGCTTAATACCAACGAAGGGTGGTCTAAAGATATTAAATGCAATATCGGGGTCAAGCAAGGGTGTCCCCTATCCCTTACCTATTTTGGCATTTACATCAATAAGCTTGAGGAGTGTTTGGAAACTATAGGTTGCAAGGGTGCCAAGCATGGTGGTATAATCATTACTCTTCTCCTTTATGCTGATGATATTGTTCTTCTTGCAAAAAGCCATGATGACCTATACAAGCAACTTAAGACTCTTGATGTCTACTACTCCAAGATGGCCCTATGACAACTAATACTAACAAGACTAAAGTCATGATCATTAAATAAAAAAACACCACCCATGGTTGTTTCGTCTATGATAACCATTTTTTAGAGCAGGTTTATTCTTACAAATATTTGGGTATTGACTTTCCTCATCAGCTCAACTGGAATTATAACATCGAGAAAAGGATTATTGGAGGTTGGAAATCTTATTATGAACTTGAAAAACAATTGTAATTCGGTTGAACTTTGCATTTGGAGTAAAAAAAAGTTCCTCTTTGACACTTTCGTCACCCCTGTTGTCTTATAAAGATGTGAAGTTTGGGGTTGTAGTATATCTAGAGGGTCGTGGAGAAATATTGAGATGATTCAAAAGAAATTCATAACCTACAATCTAAAGATCAAGGGAAATACTCCCTAAACTATCCTCTTGATCGAAGTTATCTTGTCCCCCATTGAAGGTACGACTATGTTTAGATATCTGATGTATAAGAAGAAGCTTTACAACATGGAATCCAAGAGGCTCCCAAAAATTGCTTCTAACTTTAGTCAAAACCTCCACCTTCACCTCAAGCGTAGGTGGCATAAGGATGCCTAGTCTTGGCTCAATCATTGGGGGATTAAGGAGGAGATCATCATGGGAAGCAAAGATAGTGTCAAAGATACTATTAGCTCCAACTTTAAGGACAAGTTGTGGGATGATAAAGAGCTGGAGGGTAAAAGAAAACTAGGATATTATAAGGAGGTGATTAGCGCCACCCTTGATAACCAGAATTATCTCTTTGTGTTGGCCAACGCTAAGAAAAAAATGATAATCGCTAGGATAAGAACTAATTCTCATGAGCTTCGAAGTGAAACCGGGCGGTGGTCTACTCCCAAGGCTCCCTAGGCTAATGGAATATGCCAGATTTGCGATACTAAGAAGGTTGAAGATGAAAAACACTTCCCTTTAGATTGCTCGGCTCTTACTCACATCCACTCTCAATTCACTTACATCTGCCACACTTCCAATCTTCTTGATTTATTAAGCCAACCAACTATAGCGATCTTGAAGCGTTTCTTTCTCTCTCTTTTTTTATCACAGAAACAAGATTTTGAAAAATCACAATTAGATTATTTTTGTTTTCTTGAGGTCTGATAGATTGCATTGGTCTTAGTGGACATTAATCATCATCATCATTATTATTTTTTTTATCAAAAATATATTATAAAAATTAAATAAATAGAATTAATAAACATTTTTTATCTATGTATTTTATATCAATATTTGGTAGGTTAGAAGATCATTTTTCTTGGATATATAGAAGTAAAGTTAATGGTCTAAAACTTTATAGTGAAAGTGAAATTCTCCTTTTACTAATCTAATATTTGACCAAAAAATCATTTAATAAAAAGTAAAGTTTTATCCCCTTATATACCACCAAATGGATCAATGTACATTTAATAATAACAACAACAGTGAACCTATTATTTAAATTGATATGTGAATAATAATTTTACATCCAAAAATTATTTACTAAAAATAAGAACCTATCACTTATAAATTACCAATATTTTTTTTAATAAAATACTTATTCTTAAATGATGAGAATGAGTTAATAAACATTTATGATAACAATTAACATTAATTAATTAATTAATTTTGATAGTATGAATTTTTGGAAGTTTTTTTGTTATATTTTTTATTTAAATTTGTCAAAAATCTTATAAAAAATTATTGGAATCACAAGTTTAATTTGTAAAGTTTACACAATCCTCATGCATTGTAAATTTTTCATGGTACTAAATCTATTTATACCTTAAAAATATATTTTAAACAACTAAAAACACATGATTTAACCAAAAAAATATTAACCCTTTTTAATTAAAAAACTTTAAAACTTAAAATAATTAAATACTAATGAATATAACCCGAAACAAATTTAGATAACACTGGTCGCAGAAACCTCAGATCTGAAAACCTTTCTCAATAATAATTATTTCAAAAAGAATATTTTACCTAATAATCACTATAATATTTTAACTTAAATTTAAATACAATGTTGTGCCTTCCTAAGATTGGATTCTTTGAACATCTTTTTAAAGTTTTGGAGTCATCAAAACGTTTGAATTAAAAATATAAATAACATTCAAATTAGTATAGGAAAAATAAATTAAGACAGTGTCACAACCAAAAATCCAACACCAAAGATTATAAAGCTAACTCCATAGAACCATGTTGCGATTCTTTGTGATAAGCCTTTGGTCATTTCTTTCCCCGTACATTAGAAAATGGGTAACGACACAAGTGGTTTATTGTGGTGCACCATCCGAATAAACTCCCTGTGGTAGTAAAAGGGTTTCCCTCGAAGCTAACAACGAACCTTGACCTGAGACGCTCGTCTTTCATAAGCTTTCCCTTAAGCTAATGACAAGCCTTGGCATCAAACGCTCATCCCACATAAGCTTTTCCTCGAAGCTAATGACAAGCCTTGGCATGAGAAGCTCATCCTTCATAGATCAAGAGCAGGGCCTTTAACACTTCAAATGCAAGCATAAAGCTGGACCGAGTCGAAACAGAGACAAGGAAGCAGCACAAGGAGGTCAAGGTGGTTGGAACAAACGGAATGGGAAGGCCGTCGTTGACAACCTGCATGAAGAATTGGAACCGCAGAATGACACACAGGCAGCGGCAAGTGGCATGAGGGACGCGCTGGACCCGCAGCTGGACGCAGATAGCAGAGAAGGCGAGCAGCAGGCCATGGGCCAAACTCAGTCTGACAACTCAGATGACTGGGCTTGCCCGATAGTGGAGGAACCTGCCACGGAGGAGTTCATTACAAGCGTCACGATGGCACTTTACTTAGATCTTGGTCTTTTTCCTCTTTTTGTCCATGTTGGCGATCCTATGCGGATGTAATGTTGGTTTTCTGGGTGGTCTGCTGTTCTTGGATGGAGTACCTGGGTTTACTTTGCTGGTTCAATGGCTCTCTTTAGAAAGCTGTGGATAAATTTTAATTTTGTCTCCCTTTTGTATCTCTCTCTCTATCAGACTGGTTTCCCCTCTGTTGGGGCAGTCTCAGATCTAGTTAAATGGCAACAAGCTGAGTTAGGCTGTATTCCTTTACGGCCAAAACACCTTTGTAAATATCTTTTTACTTTCTTTTAATAGATTACTCTTACTTAGAAAAAAAACATTAATTAATTAATTAATTTTGATAGTATGAATTTTTGGAAGTTTTTTGTTATATTTTTTATTTAAATTTGTCAAAAATTCTATAAAAAATTGTTGGTATCACGAGTTTGATTTATAAAATTTGTTGGAATCACAAGTTTGATTTGCAAAATTTATGCAATCCTCATGCTTTATAAGTTTTTCATGGTACTTAATCTATTTATACATTAAAATTATATTTAAACTAAAAACACATGATTTAACCAAAAATTGTTTAGTCATTTTTTTATTAAAAAACTCTAAAACTTAAAATAATCAAACTAACACCTTTCTTAAATAAATACTAATGCAATATAACCAGAAACAAATTTACATAACACTGATCGCAGAAACCTCAGATCTCAAAACCTTTCTTAATAATAATTATTTCAAAAAGAATATTTTCCTTTAATAATCACGATAATAATTTAACTTAAATTTAAATACAATGTTGTGCCTTCCTAAAGTTGGACGCTTTGAACACTTTTTTAAAGTTTTGGAATCACCAAAACGTTGAATTAAAAATATAAATAACATTCAAATTAGCATAGGAAAAATAAATTTAAACAGTGTCACAAGTAAAAATCCAACACTAAAGATTATAAAGCTAACTCCATAGAACCAAGTTGCGATTCTTTGTGATAAGCCTTTGGTCATTTCTTTCCTCGTATATTAGAAAATCGGTAACAACACAAGTGGTTTATTTTCCCTCCTCTTTCTTAGTTTCTCACATGCATGCTCACATAATTAACAACACAATGTGTCTTGCATAGCCACACAATGCATAGCCACACAACCTACTATTTCACATTAGTTGCACACCAAAGTGAACTCCATATCCACTAGTTTTTTCTCTCTAATATTTTGTTTAGGGTTATTATTATATTTCTTTTCACTAGGAAGGTCCAACAATCCAGTGGGAGGTTATATATCTCTTCCTATCAATCTCGACTTCAAGGTTAGGAAGGAGAAGCAAAGGCACCCACCCAATACTGAAGAATGTTTCACTTGAACAAAATGAGGATGTTATGGTTCCTGTGTGCTTCCCCAGCATTTTTCATGTTATGACACAAAATCCATATTTGATAAAGCTTACAAGGTGGTGGAAAATTTAAAATGGTGCAAAGAAAGATCATATTTGAGTTTTCCCAAATGGAAAAAACCCATATTTTTATTCAACTTTTGAAAAATGAACAAAATTACATTTTGAAGATGGGATCTACATTCAGTGAGAGCAACCTTCCTACTTCGGTGGAAAATTAGATGAAAAGTTGGATAAAAAATTATAGATATAATAAATTTAAAACCTCCATAATATAACTTATATCTTTTTATCATAATGCAAAATCATAAAAATGGTTTTTAATAATTTTGTAATTGTGAAATTGATGTGTTAGTGCTTAAGTGGAAACAACATCATTATTCATTTATAATTTTATAATTTTTTCCTGATTTTTATATAAAATTTTATTTTATTTAAAAAAGTAATTTTGATATTATTTAAACGCATGTTAATTTGGATTTATTTATGAATTTCTTTTTCCTTTAACATTTGAATTGTCTTTCCATAGAAAACGGAAGTGCACTCCAACACATCCTCTCAAATATTATTAGCACTCCTCAATTGTGGTGTCGTTCACTGTATAAGTCACGTCGTCCCACTACGTCGTATGTCATCTTTGAACCAAAAACTTTGACCTCTCATTATTCTATATGCTATTATTCCCTGTTGGGATGGAATTTGACGGGAAAATGGCTCGTCACCGGGTAATTTGTCCCATCAAATACGAAGAAAAAGTTTCCACTTTTAAAAATGTCAAACCGCGTTAGCGTCAAAACCATCGGATTTGGACAGCCTGGTTTCCAAATTCCAACCCTGAACCGAATCTAACCAAGGGCGTTTGACAGTTTATTATTCTGTACATCTAAGAGTAAAGATGGAAATAACTCTAACAGTGGAGTCAATAATAGAATTTAAAATTTGAATGTTCACTGATTCAACCTCAAAGGTTTTGAGAGAGATAGACGTGCACGTGAGAAACATGCATTTTACTTTACAGTGATATATACAGACACAATTATCTTAGGAAAACATTATTAATAAACGTGACAAGTAATTTCCCAATCAAATTCTATTCCCCATCTATGAAAAACCATTCCTAATCTAAATCTATGAAAAACCGCGAATCGTTCAAATATAGAAAATAGAATTTCCAATATTTGAAACTGCCATAGTGGTTTATCAAACGATTAACATTCCAGATAAATAATAAAAAAGTGCAATAATTATGTTCAATGTTTTAAAATTTAAATAACGCCATGCATATTTTTGGGTCAACGATATAGGTATGGATAATACATGGTGGATATCTTTCCTTGGATTAAAGATAATCTACGAGTAAAAGGATATAGTTTAATCAAATTTAATAAGATTGATATAGTTCAAATTTTTAAAAATTTAAACAACGGCCTGCATACTTTTTGGTCAACGATGTAGGTATGGATATTAGATGGTGGATATCTTTGCATAGTTTTTGGTCAACGATGTAGATATGGATAATAGATGGTGGATATCTTTCTTTGGGTTAGAGATAATGTATGAGTAAGAATGATATAGTATAATAAAAATTTCAAATAAAATATTTTAATAAAAAATTCAAATGAGTAAGAATATATAATTTAATAAAAAAATTTGATAAATATAATTTAAATTATTATGTAAAATTTTAAATTTTTATTATAGACTTTTTTATTTAAAATTTATAAAAAAATATAATGAAAATAGATTATATTATACGTTTTAGAGTGTAATTTAAATTTCTTTTTATTATATGTGAGTTTAAAACAAGTAAACAATAAAATAAAATAAATATTTATAGGCATTATTTTATATTTTAAATTAATTAATTATATATATATATATATATAGAATTTAATTATTTTTTAAAGAAAATATAAGTTAATTAAAATAAAAATATTAAATTAAAAGAGTAAAATAAATTAAACTTAATCTATAAATATATAATAAACAAATATTTTGAAATATACATTTTTTTAGCATTAATATGATTTTTTTTTAAATAATAATAATTAACCATTCATATTTTTAAATATGAAATGACAAAAATTAATAATAAAGAATTTAAGTATATTATCTCATTCATTAAAGTTATTTAATGGTAAGATATGGGGAGACGCCCCTATAACCTCAATAACTATTTAGCACTCTCTATGTAATCATGACAACACATCATTTAACAAGCTTCAGTGATCACTACTGAGAGTGGATTTTAATGAATTTGTGGTGGATTATCATGTCAATGATAAATGAGAAGAATGGTAGTCTATAGTTGAGTTTATGCTGAATGCTCGTACAAAGAGCTAGGGAGGGTTGAGCTTGCGTACCAGTGGTGTTATGCAAGATATGGTGGCCTCCTCAAGGTATAAGGATTGAAAATATGAGTAGTTTTGGCACCTAAAGGTTGTGATTTCCTACATTTTCATGGTGGATTAGTCATGAAAATATTTAATGTTTTTTTCCAAATGGAAAAAACCTATATTTTTATTCAACTTTTGAAAAATAAACAAAATTACATTTTGTAGATGCTATCTACATAAACTAAGAACAACCTTCCTACTTTAGTGAAAAATTGGGTAAAAAATTATAGATGTAATAAATTTAAAACCTCGCTAATATAACTTATATCTTTTCATCACAATGCAAAATCATAAAAAATGGTTTTTAAAAATTTTGTAATTGTGAAATTTATGTGTTATTGCTCAAGTGGAAACAACATCATTATTCATTTATAATTTTTAAATTTGTTTTTTAGAATTTATATATAAAATTTTATTTTATTTAAAAAGGTGATTTTGATATTATTTGAACACATGTTAATTTGGATTTATTTATGAATTTTTGTTTAGTTTAATATTTGAATTTTCTTTCCACATTTTTGATATAAAGGTTTATTATATTTATAAATAAATAATTTTGAATTAAATAAGTATAAAAGCACTTTCCAATTTAGAAACTTCAAACATTGCAATTTTGGAGATAAAAAATGACATCTTTAGCTAAAAGTAAGATTTATTTAGAAACATTAAAAAAACATTATAACATAATACTTATTTTAATTTTTAAAAATTACATATAACTTGTAATCTTTCTATATTTCCTCAATTCTCTAATTGATAAGTGATGCATACCAAGGCTTTCCTTGAGATGAGGTTGACTAAAAACACAACATATAAATACTCAACAACAAACTAGATCATATGTTGTTTTTGGTCAATATGATTTCTAAAACCCCAAGGCTACTTTCACATCAAACTTTGTTGATTAATTAGTGAACATATTTCTTATAGGATTGATCATCAACGACTATTATAACAGTATTTAGTCATAATTGACCATGGCTTGTATTGGCTAAGATATATCTAATCTAATATGTTTGCTCCACTTAATTCAACTTTAAAGACAGTTTCACTAGGTACACATGCTTTCCCTTAAGAAAGCACATGTCTCATAGATACTTTCCCTTAATGTAAAGTGTGTATAAGTTCTAAAAGTTGGAAATTTAATTATGCATTAATTGTACACTCTAATGTAAGAATTATGAGTTTCTTAGCATTGTAAAGCCCTACTTTCCATTTCTAATGAACTTCACTAACTTCTAAAAATATAAATAATATTTATATATTAGATAAAAGACTATTAATCATTTTCATACCTTTATATTAGAATATTCATTAAGATCTAAATATTTTAATCTTATAATTGTTTTTTTTATTTATAAAAAACTAATACTAAATAGCAAAGCTGCGTATTACACTGGTTTAAATATCAATCTTGATTGCAAATTAGAACTAAATTACTAAATTATAGAAAAAAAACAAGGCGACATGTTCAATTTTAAAAATATGCGTAGTCTAACAAGGTGGAGGAGTTGCCCAGAAAGTTATGGAAATTCTGGTCATATTTAGAGAAAATGGGAAGGATTTTTGTAAATCCAAGTTATAGCTGTTAAACTTCAAAATCAAGTTATGTAAATTCTGGTCATATTTAGAGAAAATCTGGCAAGGATTTTTGTAAATCCAAGTTATAGTTGTTAAACTTCAAAATTTTAGGTGTCCTAAACGTTTTTTATGGTGTTGAATCCATTTCCACCATCAAAAACACGATTCAAACATTGCCTTTACAAAAAATTTTGAAATTTTTTTGCCCAGATTCCAGCCACTTTTAACCGTACAGACAATTCCTCCACCTTGTTAGACAAATCCTTAAAATATGCAAGAACAGATAAAATAGAATAGAATATGCCGGAGGCCACTTTTTAAAAATATGTCAGAGCCCACTTCATATATAGAATGAATATGTCGGAGCCCACTTTTTTAGATTCCGTTCGTATAGAAAACGGAAGTGCACTCCAACACATCCTCTCAAATCAAATATTATTAGCACTCGTCACTCTCCCGCAGGTTCACTGTATATGTCACGTCGTCCCACACGTCGTATGTCATCTTTGCACCAAAATGATTGACTTCTCATTATTCTATACGCTATTCCCGGGATGGAATTTGACGGGAAAATGGCTCGTCACCGGGTGATTTGTCCCGTCAAATACGCAGAAAAAGTTTCCACTTTTAAAAAGGTCAAACCGCATTAGCGTCAAAACCATCGGATTTGGACAGCCTGGTTTCCAAATTCCAACCCTGAACCGACTCTTACCATGGGCGTTAGACGGTTTAGTATTCTGTACAGCTAAGAGTAAAGATGGAAATAACTATAACAGTGGAGTCAATAATAGAATTTAAAATTTGAATGTTGACTGATTCAACCTCAAAGGTTTTCAAACACAAAATAATGTGCACTTATCTTCTTTTGACCGTTCACTGATACAACTTCCATGGATTTGAAGCATAAAATTATTTACACTACCATTCTTTATATGCGCTTACATGGAGATCAAATTTTTAAATCATAAAATTATGTAGGGTTCAATTTTATATATTGAGAGAGATAGACGTGCACGTGAGAAACATGCATTTTACTTTACAGTGATATATACACACATATTTTTCATATGCATAGGAATATATCACTTTTTGACCATCAAATCAATTCAAAACAATTCCTTCACTTGACATATAATAATTTGATATTTTATTTATTTATATATCAAAATAATATTTACTTGACTGCTTCATCTACCGCTCTGCATTTAAGTAGAAAAATATGAGAATTACATCAACTAATGTATGAGCCTTGACCGCCGCCCTGGGCACATGAAAATGAAATGGTAGTTTTCAGTGTTAGTGTGTCTGTATATATAACAGATGGTCTCGCCTTGATAGGAAACTCAGGCCTAGAACTGGACGCAAGATTTCAGAAGATCCAACGCAATTGAGATGGAGAGATCCGAGCATGAGGAAGTTGGAATATTCAGGTCCGTGAGGCCACCATTGAATTTTCCAGAGAGATCCGGGTATGGGAAAGATGGAATATTCAGGTCCCTGAGGCCACCATTGAAATTTCCAGAGGATGAGAACACCAACATGGTCTCTTTCATGTTCAGAAATTTGGAATCCTATTCTCAGAGATTAGCTCTGGCAGATGCAGATTCCGGGGAGAAACTGAGTTTCAGGGAATTCAAAGACAAGGTAAGCATGGTGGGTAGTGGATTAAACCAGTTGGGTATTAGAAAGGGAGACGTGGTGCTGTTACTTTCTCCTAATTCCATTTATGTACCTGTTTGTTTCTTTGGGATTGTTTCAATTGGGGCCGTGGCAACTACTGTGAATCCATGGTATACTGACATGGAAGTGGCTAAACAAGTCAGGGATTCAAAACCCAAGCTCATCATTACTGTCACAGAGCTCTGGGATGGAATTGAGGGTCTGAATTTATATGCACTAGGGTTCCCCAAGACACCCATTATTTCATTTTCTGAGTTCTTAACCATTGGTGCCCAGAAGAACCCACCTGATGTCATTATCAAGCAGACAGAGACAGCTGCACTGCTGTTTTCTTCTGGGACTACTGGGGCAAGCAAAGGGGTGGTTTTAACCCATAGGAATTTCATTGCAACTGCTTTGATGGTGACCAGTGACCAGGAAAGGAAGGGTGAGAGGCATACAGTCTTATGTGTCCTTCCCATGTTTCATGTCTTTGGGCTGGCTGTGATAACGAATGCGCAGCTTCAGAGAGGAAATACTGTGGTTTCAGTGGGGAAATTTACTATGGAGAGGATACTGAAGGCCATAGAAGAGTACAAGGTGACCTATTTCCCTGTGGTGCCACCCATTGTGATTGCCATTGCAAAAGAGAAGATGGTGGCACGATATGATCTGTCTTCTCTGAAGGAGGTTGTCAGTGGAGCAGCGCCCCTGGGAAAGGATATCATGGAGGAGTGCGCCAAAATAATCCCGCATGCTGCAATACTTCAGGTACACATCCAGCTCCATCTTTTTCCAATGCATGGAATCCAGCGCGATATTAAGTATTAACAAATTTATGTGGTTTTTTTTTTTTTTAATTTAATTTTCTGTGATTCATAAACAATTAGTAGAGTTTTTGTTTTTTGTTTTTTGAGTGTAGAAATCACATAAAAGCATTTTTAACCGATGATTAAATTTATGTAGTGTTTTTATATTTTATTTATTAGATTTTATATTATTTTTATAAATAAATTAGATGTAAAATTAATAAGTTAATCAGTGATTTTTCATTTTATTTATCGCATTTTAGTTTATTGCATTTCTATCAAATATATTTTAGTATTTTATAATTTCATTTATCAACATTTTATTATATTTATATTATTTATATTATATTTCTATTATTTCTATTAAATAAATAAGATGAAAAAATAATAAGTAAAGTATCCAATTTTTTAGATATTTAATAGGTAAGGTATTTTCCTTTTATCGGTTAAATTTCATATTGCGTTTATTAAACAATAAGATGAAAAAGGTATTTATATCTAATGTTTAATACTTATTAATTATACAACTTTATAATTTAACTTCGGAAATTTTATTTATCAACATCTTATAAAATTTTATATTATTTTTGTTAAATAGATAAGTTAAAATGATAATAAATTAATCATTTATTTATTTAATATTAAATACCTAATGTATTTTTATTTTCTTATTACATTAAAATTTTATATTATTTCTATTAAATAGATTAGATAAACAGTCAATTACTTATTTATTTAATATTAAATAAAGATAATGGCTTTGTATTTTATTTATTAAAGTTTATATTATAAATCACTGGCTCACTTATTATACCTATGGTTTCATATTTACATTTAAATATATTTTATAATTTTATAATATAATTTTCAAAATTCCATCTATCTAACATTTTGTTAAGCTCTATATATTGTTTGTAAACTGCATTCTATGACTTGAAATATAAGCGGCACTTTTCATTCGATGACTTTGAAATACGAGCAACGTTGATTTATACCGGCATAGATTTCCGCTCTTCATTATATGACATTAAATGTGTAGTGTGGGTTTATGGATTTCTGTATCTATTAAAGATGTGAAGGGATGCAAAATGAATTGTTTAAAAAATATAAAATAAAGATGAGTGATGTTAATTAATTTATTGTTTATATGAATGTTTCTTTCGTTATATTTAATGAATTTTTAAATAAAAACCATTTTTAAAAACAAAGTGTTTAAATGAATTCATATTTATTCAAATGAATATGTGAATTATGAAAATTATTTCTTTAATGAGCATATTTCCAAAAGTATTTTTGCTCTCTATTTAGAATCAATCGTTCTCTTTTATATTGAAAAGTACTTTAAATGGCCCTTGCAAATAAACCTTAAATGTTTAAGGGAGGCATGGGACTACGAGGAGGTACATTATTATGTTTTACAAGAAGTAGCCAAGGGCTTTTGTTGTGGCAATGTATTATGGCAAGGGCTAATCTTACTGGATTGATACAAAGTGACCAATTTCTTCAAACTTAGGATGATTAACGAAAATACATGTGGTGGTTTTTGAGAAAAAGGTTTTTACCACTTTAACAAAGAAGGGTCAAAACCCCAAAATCTTTAATGTTACAATCATCAACCACCACTCAACCTAAACATATGAATTTTCAAAATCAAATTTAAAGAGTAAGGACTTTAGCCTTGGCCTCACTCTCCATTCAATACCATCCCAACCTATGATTACATATCCCTAATAAATCATTCACTTAAGGACGTTAGTCTACAAAGGCTGGATAATTTTCAACAAATATGCTTTAGTGTGAAGGAAAGGATCTTGTCCAAAAATTTATATGAAACATTAATAAGAGTCAATAAAAAAATAGTGAGGTTAAAAAAGAGTCTCAAAACAAAAAATGTGCTTTCAACATCAACCTTAAAATAACCAATAGGATTCAAGGTGATGGTCTTAACTATAAGGCTAAATAGTTTTGGAAGGGAAAACAACTACCTTTTTAATCATATGTTTAACATATCTTCTTACATGTTTACTCAAATTTCAAGTGTAGGCACTTGTTGGATGTGGACTTTACATACTTTTGATAGAACCATAATAAGAAAAAATTGAAATACATGAAAAAAATGTTTCTTTTGTTATGTATTTTAAGTTCATATCTTTGTGAGTCTATCAAACATATCTAAAGTGCTTGAGCTTTAAATTTGAGTAAATGAGTAAATATAAGGAGATAAGTCAAAGTAACGATGAAAAAATAGTATTCTTTTTACCTTATAAAAATCAATTTCTTATTTTAATACTTTAACTGTTATTTTATTATTTGCCTTAGGAGGATCACAATTAGGCCTCAAAATTTCTCTAATGTATCAAGTTTAGTTCATGATTAGCTTAGTATTCCCAAGGTTTGAGATGAAATTAATCCAATGCCTTATTGATGTGATCCCTCAATGGTTGAGACTAAATGGATTCTTTACATAATTAGAGCAAATTAAGGCCCACAAAATCCCATGTCACTTTGTAAAACTCACATTGTTAACCATGAAAACCTAGAGACTTGTCATCAACAATTTCCTTCAAGGTAGTCCAATTTTGGTTACATAAGTTTTACACTTTATTTGTCAACTTTCGAGGGACTACATCAATACAAGTTTGCATGTCCACCCTCTTTTCATTTTTCATCCCTTTAGTATGGAACACTATATATTGTAATGACTAACAAATTCCCTTTCCATTTCAAATTGGTTTGTAATTCTTCCTTTAAAGGGTGTTAAGGACTTGATTCATTTGACCATTTATTTTGAGGTTATAGCTTTAAAGAAGGCATTCATTGACTTGCCACCCATCTTTAGCCAGTGCATATGAGTTCATATTTGAAACCCCCTTGCTTTGTATGATTCTTTGACTATTAGAAAATGTACAAACTTGGTTGCTCTAGATTATAACTACTTATTGTAGGGATAAGGTGTAACTTTTTTTTGTAAGCTTGGTAGGACTACATCTTCATCATGTCCAACTTCTCACCTTGATTGGGGGGGATAGCACAAGATTTGAACCCAAGACTTTTGGTTCGGTGAGTCTTCATTTTGACAACCATTGCCAATTGAGCTACCCCAAGCGGACAAGGTGCAAGTTCTTTGAAACCAACACCATATTCTCTATTTTTATTTTATGTAATGCACATCCAGGGGAGACCCACTAGGAATTTCCCCTCATTTCAAAGATGGAACCCAAGGTAAATCGACTATTTATAGTTTCGGCAACCTAACCTAATAGGGACATTGAGTGAGGCCCATAAAATTTATAGTGGAAGTCGTTCTAAAATCTTGACCCTACAACTTCCTACTTTTAATTCATAGCACTCGACCACTTGATCTAACCCACTAGGCTCCATATCCTCTATTATAGCCTTAATATTTCTTCTTATGAATGTTGCTCGTTGCTTCCCATAGACACGGAGAAAGGTAGTGACATGTTGAATGACAACTTACCAACTAGATTACCCATCCTCTATCACCTCTAGGAAAATGCATCGAATTCCAAATCCTTTTGATAAGTTCAATGCAAGATGCTTGCTTTGAAAGAGACATGTTTAATAGAAGTCTTGTGTTTTGCGTCCTGGGTTTGGCTAAGCCCTCAAAAGTTAAGAAAAAAAATGGGTTGGTGATTAGAAAGGGTGGGCTCACCCAGTACTTGCATCGACATTCTACCCTTATGCTAAAAAAAGAAGTAGCTTTACTTCGACAACATGGTTTTATCTATTTTTTTCAAGATTCTTTTGTCACCCTTTTAGAAACTAAGGAAGGCGAACCATAATTAAAGAGAATTGTTGTCACAAAATTTATTCGGGTTACACATTTTAAATTTGGCCTTAAGGTTGTTCTAAGCTATTTGCTGCCTTGGGGGAATGGGGAAGATAAAAAAAACCCTACTTATGTTCTTGTGATTCAACATTGTTAAAATCTCCACAAATCAATGGAGAGGCTTCATGAAGCTTATTAACCACCCATTTCCATAATGCCACTCTTTGTCTACATCATGAATTGTGTAACCCTCACATTATGCACTTTGCTCTTACATTATGCTCATGAATTGACGCCTTCTTACTATTGTGTTGGTCAATTTGACTTTTAAGTTTTAACCTACTTTGTAAAACTCGGGTTCTATGAAAATGTACCTAGTTTGAAAATTTTGTCGAGGGAACATTTGTGAATTTTTATTTTGTAGTTTAGGTCTCTATTGCAATCTTTCTTGATTTTGTATGTTATTTACTCTTTTTTTTCTTTTTTACATCTAATCAGTTCCAACATCTTTGCATTAAGTTTTCTATGAAAACCTAAGGTTTCACTAAAAAGAAGAAGAATGCATTATCTAAGTACTTAAACATGCTACAACTAGAAAATCATCTCTCTTTTGAATCAACCATTATGTTTTATGTTTATGTATCCCACAAGTAGTTATCCTTGTGTTCTTTGTAAATTTATATCTTCTAAAAATCATATTGTTTTCTAGAATTGACTTTTTTTCTAAGTGGTAGAAGAAATAATGAAGAAGTTTATATCTTTGATGAGAAATTTCCTATTGCCAAAATATCAATACCATTATGAAAATATTGTGTTGCTGCAAAATAGTAGCTAATAGTAATTAGTGAATATGAACCATCAACTCTACATAAGTGAACCAATGAGGCCCTAAATCAATATTCAATAATGTGATACCAAGATGTTTATCTAATTAGTAAAATCTATAGGATGATGAGAGAAACTTATTTTCCCTTTACTTGGTTGGCTCGTTTGGTATATATTTGAAAAGAATATTTCAAAAATTATTTTGAATTTTTAATGAATCAAATGTGGTGTTGGAACAGGGTTATGCCCTAACTGAATCTTGTGGCATTGCAACATTGGGAATTCAAAAAGAAAGGAACATTCACTTTGGATCAGGTGGAATATTAGTTCCAGGCATTGAAGCAAAAGTTGTAAGCCTAAAAACAAGGAGGCCTCTTCCTCCTAATCAACGAGGAGAGTTGTGGTTTCGTGGGCCTAATATTATGCCAGGTAAATACATTTCAAACGCAAATTTGCATGTCCATATTATATTGATGCAATATTGATTATGGCCTTTCATATTTCTTATAGTTTATGAAATATTTTACCTCTTCAAGTTTCTCCCTATTATCATTTTAGATGTTTAGAGGAGATACTCCCAATATGTTGCCAGCGTTAAATTTGTTTGAAAATATTTGATGTTATCTCCAGCTCAACTTAAAATTACAATGTTATTATATTATAGTATCCATTTAATATATAATATCTGAATCAGCTATAACCTTAAAATTAAACCGTCATATAATGTTTTGCTTTGCATTAGGTGTCATGAGGCTTGTAAACATTAGCTGTTGTAAGGAGAACAAACAGACAAGAAAAAAGGGTGTAGGCATGGACAATAAAAATGTGAACGGTCTGGAATCGTCCAATCCTGTTTTGAATCCCGGGAAGGAGACGAATATATTCCCTTCCATACAACAAAAGATTTTCAATGCTGGATTTTCTCTTGTCATTCCTCGAGATTATTGGCTACAGATTTTCAATCGCAGGGTCTCGGTCAACAAGGTATTTACTCTGTTATTTCTCATGTGGATAGTGGACTCAACCATCATTCTTTCAGCTCCAGCGAGGTTGCTTTGTATGGGCCTGAGTGTTCATGTTTTGGTGCTTTTTGATCCCTGCTGCCATGTTGCTTTAAGTTGTCGCAGGCGCGTCATGGGTTGCGACTGTGGGCCTTGAAGGGTTAGCTAAGCTTTCCGCTGATCATCGCGTTTGGTAGGTGGAAATTTTCTGGTGTTCAAGCTTCGAGTGTGCTGTCTGTCTTGGTTGGTTTTCACAGGTCATATTTTTAATAGGCTGTACCAAGTTGTTGGTTCTGCAAGTGTAGGATTGCCCTGCCTGTGTCGATATTGTGGTTCGATGCTCGATTATTGGTGCAAATGTTCGCACGCTGCAAGGGTTATCTGGTGCAAATCCCCTACCTGCCTTTCCCCCCGAGTCTTATGCCCCATTTTATTGTCGTGTCCAGATCTATTGTCGGTGACTTGCTTACAAAATTCTCCTATTTCACCCCTTTCTTGCTGGGATTGCCAATTGGCCTGCTTATAGGGTCATGGTGACTTCTCTGCGATGTTTGCCCCCCAGATTTATTCTTTTTCCAAGATCTGCCCCCAACAATCAGCAGTGTGAACGAGGGGCTTTAATGAGAAGTGAGTAGGTACACCAACATATTCTACTGGTTAAACACTATTACACTTTCTTCCTGTAATTGACTTGCCTTTATAACCCTTTCTTCAAGTGTTGTAGCAAGTCTCAGGTTATCCTTGACATTTCATAGGCTAAGAGCATGCTCTTATGGGAGAAAATGATTAGGTTCTATGATGAAGAAGGCATGTTTTGAATATGCCTCTGCAGCAAAGGATGACAACAGAGGGAAGCAAAATTTTGGCCAGAAAGAAGATGAGAGGTAGCCAAAAGGGAGGCCAAAGAAAAGCAACATCGGGCATGGAGATTCAAAGAAGGTTAACTTCAGCTTAGGTATCAAAATTAAGTGCTATTATTGTGGAGGGCTTGGTCATGATGAGAAGGATTGCAAGAAAAATTAGTATGTTTTCTTCTCATTCAAAGCCTAAAAGGCATTAAGAAGTTATGTTGAAAAGGAGCATGATAGTAATAGTATAAAAAAGGAAGAAAAGAGAGATCATACACACTTTATTACTTCACCAGTTGTCAAAAATACATCTAAGGAGGCATGGTATATAGATTCAGCTTCCATATGGAAAAAAACAGAGTGGTTTGCCTCCGTGGATGAATGAAAGTCTAAGGAAGGACCATTACTTTGAGACATGACAACATACACATGGTGAAAGGACAAGAAACAATCCCAATTTGGAATGCCTACTGGGGTTGTTGAAGATGTACACGATCTGCTATATATACTGGCATGTGAAGGAGTCAAATGCAAGGTGACATTTGAGCAATGAATTTGATGAAGATGAGTGAGTGATAAAGGACCAGAGGAATCACTATAGTTGCTAAAGGTGTTGAAGTAGGTATTATAGAAGCAGGACAACAAGCATTAGTGGATGGGAACAATTCCAGCAGTGAACTGAGAAAGGGTCCATTAAATGAGAGTAAGGACTGTTATTTAATGTTGGAAATTTCCACCTTTAGTACTGTAGAATAATTATAGCAGGGTCTTTTGGGTTTTTTTTTTTTTTTTTGGCATTTCAATGTCAGTTTTTCAGAGGATATGCAGGCAGGCTGAGGTGGTCTCAATGATCCCAAAAATTGCTCTAGAATTTTCATCTTGACATTTTTAGCAGATGCATCTAGGAGAATCCACATAACCAACTTTTGAGGATGCTTACAATCTAGATTCAGGAGATCCATTAACTGTGTTTAACCTAGTCAAATATTATAAAATAATTAGTATTGTTATCCTTCTCAAGTTTACTAGTTTGACATACATATACGATAATTACAATTCACTATTAATGCTACAGTAACGTATTAAAGATAATTGCAACTTAAACTCCATGAAGAGTTTCTGTGACTAAAACAACTGTTCATGTCACGACGAACATGGAATTTGCTGCTGATGCTTCCTGTACACAGGGTCATCTCCTTTCTCTTATATTAACAATTTCATCTGACTGATACATGGATTATAAATATTGTTGAACAAGGTATCATGGACTGCAGAAATTTTTAAACAGGCAGATTTTATATTTGAGTGTACATTACAAACTGGAGGCACGATTACAAATTGAATGTGTATGTCAAACTCTGAAATCATAATATGAGGACAAGCTTACCGAAAAATAAAACACTTTGGAGTACATCATGAAAGCATCAACATAAGTCTCACATATAGCACCCATCTTGATTTGAAAATCCATGGCATTCATCAGGGTCCAAAAGAAGGCAATACAAATGTATCAATCTCCATCCAAAAACCCACCAACTGATACCAATTATGAAAATCTGTTGTTCATCCTATGCAAACTCTATCTACAACCGACTGAAAATTGTCATGGGGGACAAAGTTTGTACTACTTTCTTCAAAATCCTTCAAATCTACATAACATAAATCTTTGTTATGAACCCAGGAAAGGCCATGATCAGGTACTGGTCAAAATTTTAGGTTTCATGTTGATCAAACAACCATGCAATCATCACTGAAAATTGCTAAAACAAAAGTCACCTAACTTGCAGATCAAACGGGCTCCTAAAAGTCACTTTGCTTGGATGTCAGCAACCTTATCCTGACCTCAAAGCTTGGTATCAAGCAAATTTCTCACTTGTGATAAATCCTCGACTGTGAAGTTCGCAGATGCAGAAAACTTAAAAGTTAACAATATCTCCATGTAGGGTTTAATTTCTCAATATCGCATTCAAACTCAGTGGAAGAATTTCTCAACAGATGTGAGGATTTTATTTAGTAGGAAATCTAATTTTAAGTTTTGTTTCACGACCTGCCCATATCTAAAAGTTGCACCACTCACTACCTTTCTAACAAATGCAAAAGTCTAATATTTGAAACTACATTATTCTTGCAAGAGTGATATTGGAAACTACATTATTCTTGCAACAGTGACTTATCTGTCATCCATATGCTCTTTTATGTCATTCTGCAGTTGGCTTTGAGATCTTTTTAGATCAAATTTTCTTTTAAAACTCTTCTGACTTGTTCAATTATTTGGTGGGTTACTGTGGTTTTTTGAATTTGTATATTTATCTTTCATTATTTCACCCTTATGACATCCAAAAGCAACATAAGATGAACATGGAAACATGTGGTTTTAAATGAATTTTTTAAGTATCGCCTCTTGATTTTTTTTCTTTTTTATTTTTTATTTTTTTATTTTGTGTTATGGATAGGTTGAATGAGCTTTTAGTTGGTTTATATATATATATATATGGATTTTGAAAATCTACATATAATAACTTTTTGTTGTTCTTCAGTGAGCTTTTGTGCTATCAAAAATTAAAATCAAGTGGGACTTGGACTTGGCCTCATCCACACCTAGGGAGATTTTAACCAAGGTCTCAATGTTAACACAAGTTTGATCCCCTGGCATTTGCCACTAGACCATATACCCATGGGAAGTGGTTATATTTTCTTTTGTCTTTCCTTCAACTGCAAACTTGTTAACCCATATGTATTCTTTCTCAAGCTTCGAAAAGTCAAATTATCAACTTAGAGAATAATTTGAACCACATTAATGAGCACTTATAAACTTATTCAACTAGCATTTTATCTCTAGTGTGCAACTTGAGTGAGCCTAATGGTTAAGAAATCTATTTTCTTTTAAGAGATCACAAGTTCAAATTCAAAAGATAAGACATGTACACCTTCATAGACTTTAGTAGTCAAATCATTATACGAGAAAGTTTAAACATAATTTTAGTGTCAAGCTTGAGTGTGACTTAAAAATTAGATTATTATTATTTTTATTGTTATCAATATATGATGTTTATCCAAGAAATTCCTTTATTCCATTGGTATATTATCCTTTTTAAAAGCTAAAGATGTTAAATTACAATGCTTCGCGTATCTCTCTAGTTAAATGCTCATTGCCCAAGTGGCAGACATTCATTCTAACAATGTTATTTTGATGAAGATTGTGTGCATTATGATAAAATATATAAAATGTAGTCTAACCATGTTGGTTGCAATTCAAGAATGTTATCTAGGTTGAACTACTGTACATATAAGTTTGTATTTTAGCCAGTGTAGTGTTTTTAAAATTCTGACATTTTGAAAAGCATCAAATTCGAAAATATCTGAGATAAGTTATGTAACTTGTAGAATACTTTAACAATCCTAGTGCAACTAAAAGTACACTTGATGAGGAAGGTTGGCTACATACTGGAGATATGGGTTACTTTGATGAGGATGGAGGCTTATATATTGTGGATCGTATCAAAGAAATAATCAAAGTCAAAGATTACCAGGTAATCACTATATTCTTAAGTGTAAAATATGGAAAACATTACAATGTGTGAATAGAATATACTTGATATTGATCTTGGAGGCATTATCTCGTTTTGTGATTAATATTTTTTTTCTAGTAATAGTCATATGTGGAAGAAATTATATGTTTAATATTATTTCCCCAACTTGCACTTAATAATAAAAGGCTTTGCAAGGTGCAACCCAAGGGCAACCATTAATATAATCGCCATTGCCACCTAAACAATTAATTCTCACTTTTGGTGAGCTCTTCTCCAACTAACATGAGTATCCCTGGCAATTAGGATTATGAAAGTTGCAACAATGAAGCTCAAAGGTAATGTTAAGAGAAAATTCTAACAAAATCATGTTTTCGTGTCTTTTTGTAGTATAATGAGAACAAAGGAGAGATAGGAAGATAAGGAACTAGTGACTATTCAATTTTGGGCCAATAGTGTCAAGAGCCCAAACCACTAAACGAATGGTTAAGACACATAGAATTGTTATACATGTCGCATTACGCTCGAACTTGTTGTTAAATGATAAAAAACTACTTGAAAGGGCCCTTAAAAATATCATACTCAACCGTGTTATAAAAGTGAGTCTTACAATAAAATATTGTTTCAACCACTTTCAATAACATAATAGATAAAAAAAAAAAAACTAAATTAAAAAGGTACACTTAAAAAGTATGATCTCTCATAGAGATATATATAAAGTTCCATTATCTCCATCTTTTCAAAGCACACCTATAAAACACCCAAATTATACAATTTTCCTTTGTCATTGTTGGAGGTCTCCCATACCCAAAACAAATTTACACTTGAAGAAGTAAGTCTGAATTTTCTAATAACAAAACACTCACATATATAATGGTTTGAGCATTATACTTTGTAATAGGACCTTTGTGTTGGGGTAGGGAGGTAGTTTATATCTATATATATATATATATATATATATACTCACACTTTTCAGGTTTATGGTGACTTTTGAGTTGTTCTTTACAAGTAATTTTAGTTGTATGATTTGTTCTATGGCTTTAATATATATGAAAATCTATTTAGTTTTCTAGAGGCACGTGAAGCTAACGATCACATTTGATTGGTTTGTTATTAGGTTGCCCCTGCTGAGTTTGAGGCATTGTTGTTGACACATTCCCAAATTGTAGATGCTGGAGTTATTCCGTATGTGAAATTTTAAGTTTCCATTGATACCTTCATGTTTTTAATATTTTTAATATGGTGTTTGAGTTACATTTAGACATGTAGAAGGAAAAACAATGGCATGAAAATTTGTAAATTACTTTGTAACGTGAGTTCTTTGGTGCAGCTTTCCTGATCCAAACTCTGGAGAGGTTCCAATAGCATATGTTGTACGCAGCCCTAGAAGCTCTTTGACAGAGATAGATGTCATGGATTACGTTGCCAAGCAGGTAATAAGAAAATAAGATGTGAATAATCAAATGGAATTTATAATCATATTTTAGTATGTAGGTTTTCTTAGATTGACATGCTGTAAGCCTTTTTGTTTAGTTAAAATTACCTAATATAATTTTGCCAACCTTACCAAATCAAATGTTACCAGAGATTTTATATTTAATACTACTCAGGGTAAGGTTGTAACATAATTCGATTTCTTTTCTTATGCAGGTAGCACCATACAAAAGGTTGCATGGCATAAATTTTGTAAACTCTATACCCAAATCTTCTGCAGGGAAGATTCTACGACGAGAGCTTGTTGCAAAGGCGAAATCAAAGTTATAACCATAAAAAAAACTATAAGATTCAAGAATGGTTGTAACAATAATGTAAATCCCATTTGTTGCAAAGGCGAAATCAAAGTTATAACCATAAAAAGCTATAAGATTCGAGGATGGTTGTAACATTAATGTAAATCCCATTTTAAAGTCTCATCTACATAAATGCCCCATTTTTATGGTTCTCAATAACATTCCCTATATTGATATAATTAAACTAGCGATGTATATGCAAATTTAAATGTTGGAGTTAAGATGTGTCAATGTTCTCTTGGCCTCTCTATTCTTGCAGAGCATTAACCTAATAAATAGTTGTATTGTTTATGAATGTATATGGAAAATGCAATCAGATGCGTACATTTTTTAAATGTTAAATACTAAATAATTTCTTATATTACTCTCCATTAAAAATGAATAGATTTAGTATTAATAAATATGATTTATATTAAATATAGAAAATGTAATTATGGTATTTGATAAAAAAATAGTTTTCCGTATAAAGGAATTTCAACCAACTTAAAAATTATTAAGAATTATTAAAAATATGATTTTCAATATTGTAAATATTATAGTTATATTTTCCTTGTTTAAGTTAATGTTGTTTAATATAAAAGTAATTGTTATAGAAAACATAATTTTTCAAATTATTAAGGATATGATTTTAAGTAGTGTAAACAAAATTATTTACATGTGGTCTTCTTTATTATTAAATTGGAGGATGCATGAGTAAAATGATAAAGGGGACAACATCCAATGAGGAGAGATATCATTACAATATATTTTAAAAGACATCTTATTACATGGCTTTTATAGTTCCATCTACCTCTTAGGAACATTCTAAAGAGTAAATTTTTTAGTAGGTGGAACCTTCTAGTAAGCACTTTTACAAATATTGCTTTCACATTTACATATTT
The DNA here is from genome assembly GCA_031772625.1 of Pinus tabuliformis. Taxonomy (NCBI): domain Eukaryota; kingdom Viridiplantae; phylum Streptophyta; class Pinopsida; order Pinales; family Pinaceae; genus Pinus; species Pinus tabuliformis. Next base: position 843,593,048 of record CM062806.1, on the reverse strand, counting down.
CTTTCTTAATATAAATGACCTCTATACATAGCAATCTATTTTATCTATTTATGGGGTTAGGTAGGACGTTAACATGCCCTCCTTAAAAACAAACAATGTTCTCAAGGTTGGAGGTGAGGGAATTGCATATTGATCTTAATTGATTTCCTTTTGGCATCTTTAGATTACTATATTGAAATATCTTTAACAATGCACATGTAAGGATGATAGTCTTTTTGTTGAGGACAATGTTTGGTTGCAACCAAATGGAACATTCCTCATCTAGTTTTAGAATCTAGTTTGAACACAACAATTAAATCCAACCATTTTCTTGAAGCAAGAGACATAAACAATTGGATGGATTTTAGAGTGTCGTAGAAGTTCCAATTTGAAAGCCACTAGCCCAATATGTTTGAGGACCTTATAAGGGCCATAAAACTTGAGAGAAATCTTCTAGTGGTGATTGTCTTTGATGTATTTTTTCTTATAAGAATATAGACAAGGAACACCTTATCCCCTTCTTCAAAATGGCATTCAAACAATGCTAATCAACCTATTGCTTCATCTTGTTCTAGGCGATGACAAATTATTTTGGAGAGTGTAGAGCATGTTGACTTGAGTTGTGAGGGTTTTGGTTACCTCCTACACATTTGAGATGCCTAGTAAATAGGGTATTATTGATGGGAGTTGTTGGCCATAGATAGCTTCAAAGGGATTCATTCTAGGTGCAACATGATAACTTGTATTCTACCGACATTTTGCTAGATATAATCACTAGACCCATGGGGATTGTCGCTTTGAAGTAAAGCACCTCAAATATAATTCCAATCATTTTTTGCTAGAGGTAACCACAAAACCCATATGGATTGTCATTATGAAGTAATGCACATCAAATATACTTTCAAGCATTTGTTGATAGCTTTAGCCTAAGCATCTAATTTGGTGTGATAGGAAATATTAAGATTCAATAGAGTGCTCTATAGCCAAAATAACTATTGCAAACATTGCTAGTAAATGTGGGGTCATGGTCTTTAATAATAGAGTGTGTCACACTATAGAGTTTAAAGATATTATCTGAGAATACTTGAGTCATAGTGGAGGCTTTAAAGGAGTGTTGTAAAGCACAAAAATGGCCATTTTGGAAAGATGATCAACCACAATCATGACAGTGAATTTATTTCTAGTCTATTTGGGAAACCCCACAATAAATTCCATAGAAATGTTAGTCCATATAGTTGGTGCAATGGGTAAATATTATTGTGTGACTAGAGGTTTCACTATCTCTCCTTGTGTTGTTGGAAAATGTCACATTTTTCCACAACATTACAGTGGATGTCCTTCTTGATTCCCTCCCAAAAGAATGAACATTTGATCATTTCATATGTTTTATGAAATCTTGAATGACCCGTTCTTGCAGAGGCATGGTGTTTAAATAACACTATTGATTTAAAGGATGATTAATTTTTAAAATAAATATGCCCTTTATAGCAAACCTTGTCGGTGTGCCAAGTGTAGCCTTGATATGCATGGGGTTCCATATGAAGTTGTATCAAGTGAGTAGCCTTGGTATTTGTCAACAATTCTTTGTGGGAGTCATTCAAGTAGCCTTGTGCTATGAAAAAGAGTGAAAAAAGGGACTCACCCTCTTCATACTTTTGAGAGAGAGAATTTTCTATGACACCTTCCATGCCCTTCTTGCAAATGATCTCATAGTGATATCCCAACATTTTGGTGACCCATGTCCATTGCTCTGGGAATGGATTCCTTTACTCTCGGAAGTATTTTAGGCTACAATGTTTTATTTTAATCTAGAAACATTGCTTGAATAGGCATGGATGCCAAATATCTACAGCATGCAATATAGGCAACATTTATTTTTCATAAGTCGATTTTCCTAGATTCCTTTCACAATTTTTTTCATTGGTAAAGGCTAATGGGTGTCCCTCTTGCATGTGTATTGCTGCCATGCCTTTATTGAAGGCATTACATTTTAAGACAAAGGTCTTAATGAAGTTTTATAGAGTGAGTACTGGGGTTTTACACATAACATTCTTCAAATCTTGAAAGGCTATTCTGTGACATCATTCCAACTAAAAGCATTTTTTTTTTAAGGTAGTAATCAATGAAACCAAGCAAACCTTTTAAAATTGAAAGAGTTTTGGGATGGGGCTAATCCTTCATTACTTTAATTTTCTTAGGATCCACACATACCATTTTGACTAATAATATGCTGAAATATTCTATTATAGACACACCAAAGGCACATTTGGACCTTTTGAGAAAGAGTTAATGATTAACAAGCAATGGTAAGATTCAATTCACATAGGTAACATGGGGATGCCAAGCTTTACTATAGGTCAAGATGTCATGAAAAGGGGCAAGGAAAAATGTGATAGAAAGGGTTGAAATATTTTGTTCAAGAGACTCTAGAAGGTAGAAAGTGCATTACAAACGCCAAAAGACGTCAACAAAACTTTTAATGGCTAGCATGAATGCAAAAAGTCATTTTGAGAACATTTGCCTCCATGCAAATTTGGTGATAAGTTAAGTGGAGATCAAGTTTGGTGAAGAATTGAATGCCTTTGAGCTCATATAAAAGATTATTAATGACTAGAATAGGGAACTTATCCTTGACTATTATTTGATTGATAGCATGAAAGTAGGGACACATGCCAAGTTCCATTTTCTTTAGGACCATGAAAACTAGTGACGAATAAGGACTAGTGACTAGGATGGATAACATGAACACCTAGCAATTTTTTACCTTTATTTATTAAAAAAAAAATGAAAAATGGATGAGAAATATGGTTGTGTAGGAGGTGGGTGATCCAGATGGATATTGGTGGCCACCCACCTATTCCACTTGGACCCTCACTATTGTTTCTTTTAGTTTCCTTAATTGTAGCACAATTTAATATTTTTGGCAGCTTTTTCAGCTCTTGAACTTATAGAGCCATTTGAGGCCCTAAACAACATTTATTTTGAAAACGGGCAAACTCAATGTATACATCAAGGGTTTGTAGTCAAAAGTTGTAGTACTCATATATATTTTTTTAATGAGGCATCATAGACATCAAACAAAGATCGTATGCCAAAGTTATGACCTTGGGAAGTTGATGTACCAATTTACCCGAATGGGGCCCACAAAGTTTTGGTGCTTCATCTCCTAGGGTCAGGTTTTGTATTTTTAGGGTTTTCCATTGTTTATTAATAATAAATAGGACTTCAAGCCTAATTGTAACACATTTTAGAAGGCATGTAGCCGCCACATCTCTTCTAAGAGATAAGCTACCATCACCTAAGCTAGTTTATTTCTGTTATGCATGTAAACAATTTTCAGTACTTTGTTATTAATGAATTTTATTTTATTTTATTGTATCTTTGTGTCTCTATGTTTATGTGTATATCTTTATTTCATTTTGTTCCTTCAAAAAACTGGATCAATTGAAGTTTTGTTTCATTGTATCTCTGTGTCTCTATGTATATATGTATTTCATTTTGTCCTTCATAAATATGGATCAGTGGTATCAAAGAGGTTTGCTATTTCTCTGCCTTTTTGTGCATGTTCCCAATGAGATCGAGGTATAAGGATTTAGGGCTCAAACTAGTTGAACCTTTGCAAAACTGGCCTCACCGACCTCGACGACCTGCCATGGCAGAAGATAAGAAAGATGAGGGAGTAGGATATCCTTTCAAAATATTTCTCGAAGAAGCCCTTGAGTCACAAAGGAACGCGATGATGGAAAACTTTTCCCATGTCCTTCGACACATGCCCACGAGCGACACATCTTCATCCAGCAACTACACTCTAGGGACCACTCTCTTTAAGTTACAAGTCAACTTTGAGATTCCCATATTTGAAGGCCAGATAGATGAAAATGCCATAGATAAATGGTTAAATATGTTGGAAGGATATTTATCAATTCATGAATTTTCCAATAGGGAAAATATTACTTTTTCATTCCTCAAATCCAACCCCCACATCAAGGATTTGTGGGAAACCTACTATGAGCAAAGGGACGAGAGGGAACCCTCACTATTTTTAGCTGCACCCACTTGGAATTCTTTTCGAGACGCCGTCAAGGAACAATATTACCTTGTTGGAAGATGTGAAGATAAGTACATAAAGTGGGCCACAGAACAACAACGAAGGGACCAAGATGTCCCAGAGCTCACAAATATTTTTCATACCCTTCACATGAATTTGAGTATCAAGGATTCTGAGTAACATACTGTAGTCAAGTATCACGACTTTCTACACAAATACTTCTAGCATGAGATGGAGTTCCTGGACATCTCTTCACTTGGCATCGCCTATCAATACCCTATCAAGATCGAGAAAAAATTTAAACATAAGAAGTGAGACTTTGGATATGCAAATCCTAAGCTAGGGAAAGGAACCCCCAAACCTCAGAACAAAGGACAAAGCCAAGGTGGGGTGACCTTGGATAACCCGTCAAAGCCACAAGCAAAGAACAACACCACGAAGACAAAGAAGGACACCTAAAATTGGTGGTAGTTCCATAAGAGCCCCACTCACAACACAAGTGAGTGTGAAGCCAAGTAGTCACTGGTGGCTGAGATGAACACTTCAGATTCAGATACTTGTTCTAACTCTGAGTCAGAACCTGATAAGAGGAATGATAGAGGGACACAGATGATTGATGTGGAGCCTAGCGCCACTATTTCCATCACCAAGGTCCAGAAGATTAAGCCCAAAGATCCAGAGGAGGGGGAGCGTCTCTTCCACTCACAGATGTGGGTGAAGGGTTCTTCGTTACAGTTCATTGTTGATATCAAGAGCCAAAAGAACCTCATTTCAGCAGAGGTCGTTAAGCAGTTGGGCCTACCAACCACACCAAACCCACAGTTTTACACCATCGGGTGGCTTCACCAAGGATGAGATCTTTGTGTCAGCCAGCAATGTCGCCTTCCGTACAACATCAAGCCCTTCAATGATGAGGTACTATGTGATGTTGCTCCTCTTGAAGTTTGACGTGTATTATTAGGCCAACCATACTTGTGGAAGCATCATATTGTGTATGGGTCTAGGCCTCGCACCGTTATTATTAATTTTGACAATAAGTTATATAGGATACTGAAGGTATCCCCATTTACCACCATCTCTTTGATTTCTACTAAGCAATGTAGTAAGATCATCTCCTAGACCAGGAAATTTGTCTTCTTTCTTATTTGCTCTCAAAATAAGGGGAATATTGTGGCCACATCCATGGCCCCTGGGGAGGGTTCCTCCATGAAGCAAAAGAATGTGGATAAGGTCGTGGAAGAATATAGGGACATCTTATCCTCACCCACAGGGGTACCCTTGCACTGTGAGTTCAAGCATTCGATCAATTTGACTCCCAGAGCACCTCTTCCTAATGGGTCGATATATCGTTGCTCCATTCTAGAAAATGAAGAGATGAAGCGAAAAATCTAGGAGTTGTTGCAAAAAGGGGACATCCGATGAAGTTCCCCACCCTGTGGGAGCTCGATTGAACTTATATAGCAGAAGGATGGGACATAGAGTCTCTGCTTTGATTATAAGGAAGTAAAAAAAATCATTATCAAGAACAAGTATTCAATCCCACAGATTGATGCACTTTTGGATCAGCTCAAGGGGGCCAAGTATTTCAACAAGATCGATTTGAAGTTTGGCTATCATCAGGTTCCAATAGAGCCACAGATGTATGGAAGATCTCCTTCAAATCAAAGGAAGGCCTTTTTGAATAGTTGGTCATGCCCTTTGGGTTGAAAAATGCCCCTGCTACTTTTTATGAGGTTGATGGATGACATTTTGTGGTCCTTCACCAACTCAGTCGTGGTTGTTTATCTGGACGACATCCTCATCTTTAACAAGAGTTTCGAGGAGAACTTGAAACACATTCGATAGGTCCATCAAACCCTGTGGTAGCACAAACTGTGTGCCAACTTGAAGAAATGCACCTTTGGCATGAGCCAAGTCTAGTATCTAGGTTACGTCATAGATGAGCAAGGCGTGCATGTGGATCTGGCTAAGATCCAAGTCATTCTAGATTGGACAACCCCGACTACTCTAATAGGGCTTCACAAATTTTTGGGCCTTGCCAAGTTTCATCGGAGGTTTGTGTTGGGAGTCTCCCATATCACTTGGCCTTTGAGTCAAATTACCAAGGGCGGAGTGAAAACAAAGTTTTCCTAGTCTAAGTCCCAAAAGAAGGCATTCATTGAAATAAAACACCGCCTCTAATTTGCACTTGTACTCACATTGTCTGACCTGAAACAACTATTTGAAATTGACACAGACACCTCTGACTATGATATTGGTGTAGTCCTCACCCAACACAGGCATTCGATGCCCTATCGTAGTGAGACAATTTTTGATACAATTCAGAAGTACCCCACCTATGATAAAGAGATGTATTTTATCGTGAAAGCTTTCCAACAATGGAAACATTACATTCTAGGGTAGGAGACAGTCATCCACATTGATCACCGACCTCTTTAGTTTATACAGACATAAGGGAAGTTATAGAATGATCACCATCAAAAGTGGCTACATATCTGCAGCAATTCCACTTGAAAATTAAATACAAAAAGCACAACACCAATAATGTTGTAGATTGTCTCAGTCAACCCCTAGTTGGAGCTTTGACTACTGTTCTCAACTCTTATGGCCATGTGACCTTTAGATGGATACAATTGTACAAAAATGTTCGAGAGTTCGCCACCACATACCAGATGCTAGTGGATGGCAAGCAAGTTCTTGATTTACACCTCCATGATGCATTATGCTACTTGGGCCACCTTTTTGTTCCTTCAAGTGAGCATGCCAATCTAATTTGGGAGGCGACTATAGTTGGGTCGTAGGACACTTTTGTGTGGATAAAACTATGGTCATAATCTAGAAGTACTTTTATTGGCCAAAACTCCAATATGATGTTGGAAAATATATTAGATCTTGAACTGCCCATGCCATCGCCAAGCCAACCATTAAGAAGAAAGGCTTGTACACTCCTCTTCCTACTACCAACCAACCCTCGGAATCAATCTCCATGGACTATCTGTCTAGCCTCCCTTTTACTAAGCATGGTAATGACCATGTATTTATAGACATGGATAATTTTTCTAAAATGGTTATATTGGTAGCATGCAAGAAAGTATCACAGTAGAGGACACTGCCAAACTCTTCTTTGAACGAGTGTGGGTACATTTTGGGATCCCGCAGAACATTATATCAGATTGGGGATAGAAGGTTCTTGAGAACATTCTGGTCAAGCCTTTGGACACTATTGGACACGAAGCTCACCAAGTCGAATGCATTCCAATCCCCAGACTAATGGCCACACAAAATTCGTCAACATGATGATATTGCACATAATGTGAATGTACAACACCAAGCATCCATGAACATGGGATGAGAGTCTTCCTTATTTGCAACACATATATCACAGACCTCTCCATAGCTTGACTAGTCGTAATCCCTTTCAAGTGGGTATGGGATATTAACCATTGTGTCTAATTGTTGTTTCCATGCCTCATGTGACTACACAGACATAATCCAAACATGTCTAGTTTGAGGTTGATAAAGAAACTAGGTTTATTGAACACATCTATCACATCTTCCAACACGTTCATGAAATTTTGGAGAAGTCCAATGCTAAGTACAAGCAGCGACATGTGTTAGGGCCTAAATCTACATCAGGCTGAGAAAGGTAGGATCTAGGATAATATCAAACCACGCTTAACTTGGTAGCTAGCCCTACCAGGTCGGGAGAGGGCTCTCTCCTTGTCAATCTCAGCAAAAGATGATCAATGAGGCTTGAGATGACTGATGTGAAGACTGATTTTAGGCTAGGTATGTATGCAGAAGGATTTGTTTGAATTTGATGATGTTTTGTTGGCTCAAATGGAAAGGCAGATTTGGGTCTGGGGAATGAGGCTCAGTAATGCAGAGATATCTATGAGGCAAGGTAGGAAACTGATTTGGCACTTCAAATTGAAAGAAATGGAGAGATTTAGACAGGTGAGGAGTTGAAGAGGGCAAGAAAACCTCAGGGATCCTCTTCAAACAGTTGAAAACATCAATAACTAAGCAAACCCTAGGTAGAGCACTGCAATTTTCAATGGATTCTACCTTTATCCTTGTTTGTTTTAGTTAAGAAGAAACAAGAGAGATAATGGCATACATAAACACATATAAACTTACAATTTACAGAAGGAAACACAATACCAAAGCAAGATGCCACATGAATCCCATAAAGTGCTACAAACCACTGGTCTATTCCTTAGCTAAACTGCTGAATTGAGTATACAATGAAGCTCCAAGCTTTCCCAAAAGTCAAACTATGATAATGACTGAAAAACATAAGATATAGGCAAGAAACAACTCATCCTAGCCTCTAGGGGTCGAGCTCATGAGTTTAGGAGCTGTTTCAATAAATTCTAAACTGAGAACTAAAAAGTAGGCAGTGGAACAACATGCCTCTAAAAACTAGGGAATTGATTCATTCAGTTGCAAACTAACTTTTCATGGATGAATCTACCTCTATGGGTAAAATTCAACATACTTACATCAATATCCATCAAATCTATGGGTAAAATTCAACATACTTACATCAATATCCATCAAATTACATTAAATTACATCATGAGTTTGACATTAAGAAGGAGAAAAGTCAAACTGTCAAGAAACTAGGCGAAAAACACGCCGCGCTGATTTCCCTATGCGTAGCGCCTTTTTACATCTGCTTTTGGAGGCCTTCCCGGTGTCCAAATTTGCTCCAAGTGGGCTTGTTGGAAAGGTCTGCCTATCTAATTTCCAGAACAAGTGGAATTTTTGAGTTTTGCCTCCATTTACCCCTCCAAAAATAAGTTCTCCCAAGACTGCTACCTGTGTGTCAAAAAAGGGGCAGAAAGGTCATTTTTAGGATGTTTTTGACCTTTTTGGGGGCTCAAAACCTGTCAAAATTTCTTGGCCATTGGTGAGCATGCATATTTTTTCATGAAAAATCCAAAAATTTTGAGTTTTCATCAAAAGGAGCCCCCCATCAAAAGCGAGAGCCAGGTGGCGCGACGCATTGGGGAGAAAAACCTATTTTTTGGCCCAAAAATTCCAAAAATGCAAAAAGTGTTCCAATTTTTTTGAAATTTGGGCTGATTGTCCTCCATTAGGTGCTATGCTAGGCCAAGGAAGCCTTGGCCAAGATCTGAAGTTTATCTTGTGCTTTTTGTCTCCTCGATCTCTTCTTCAACTTGGCCTTCAAGTTCCTAATTCTAGCTTGGCACACCATATTCCTTGAAAAATAGTGATATGCCATGTTTCTCAACATATTTTTCTTGTTGATGGCCTTCTCCAGCATCCTATCCAAGTGGATATTAGTCCTCTCCAACCAAGACTCACGATCAGCATTGATTTCTTGCTCAAGTGTTGTGAACTTGACTTTCCTCCTTTTGGCAGCTTGTCGATTTTCTCGTATGTTTCTTAGCTCCATTATGGTTTGCTGATCCTCTAATTGTTTGTTTCTTTGCTCCAGATATTTGATGATCCACTTGGCTCTTTGTAAATTGAGAGACAAATGCTGAATGTCGGCTTGTTGCTCTTGGATGATCTCTCTAAGCTTTGAGCTTTGTGGGCCCAAATCAGTGTCATCATCCTGAATGAGAATGAAATCAGTCTCCTGCTCACCTGAAGGCCCCTCATCATGTAATGGCCTCTTGCCTTTGTCCTGAACCTGTTGTGCTGATGAAGGAAGCGAGACCCCTTCCACCCCGGGTGGAGATAATACTCGCTTTGCTGCTGCAAACAACCTTCTAGTGCCCTTTTGATAGGTGACAAACACCAGCACACTAGCGGTCTATGTCTCATGACCCTCCTACTAATGTGAAGGTCCACCTAGCTCATGAAATGCTTCTGGAGGTACCTGAGGAGCCGTGAAGAACTCATGAGAAATGAAATGCTCCCATGTGATGCCCTGCAAACCAAGCTGATGCATGACCACAATTTTGATCAGTGCAAAATGATATATTCTGTTAAACTGTTGCTGAGGAGTCTTCTGTTGTACTAGGGTGGTCATCTTCTCAATATTTCGGTACATGAAGTAGGGGAGATTCATCATTCTCACCCTGGTAAATTACATCAACAATCTGATATGATAGGCATATAGGTGAGAAAACCGGCCCTCACAACTGAAATATGTCATTATGAGTTTCATTAAGGGAGCATATGAGTCTTTCAGGTACTGAAAGGGAAAAACTCTGTTGAGCTATCTCAAATGACTGGGCTTGATGTATGGTTCATAATGTTCCCTGTCAATTTGTTGCCTTTTGTTCCACTGCTCTCCAACATTAGGAATGCCGGTTGCTAGAGAAATAGACTCCAGTGTCAAGGTGAATGTCACACCAGCTAGAGTGGCTTGGCCATTATGTAGATGAAGCACAAACAACCTGGCCAACTCATGATGGCACTGGACTCTTGCAACCATCTCACAGAACTAATAACAAGATTGGTGTTGGAAGCATGTGATAGCAAGAGGGCATGCCTGCAGCTCGACAAGTGAAGTAGGCTCCTCTCGTATATGTTTGCCACCCTTGTGGGGTCTCCTTGGTGCATGCATTTTTGTAGGAGATTCACTGTGTGTCTCTTCATCTCGGTCATATGAAGGATCAGATTCCATGTTTGCCAAATGTTTGTGTTGTCTTAGATGAGTATGAAGAGATTTTAGGTGTCTTTGATCTTTTGCTGCCAAGTGTATGAAAATGTATGAGGGACTATGAAGGGAGAGGGTAAGAGGGGTTTGGAAATGTTGCTGACTGGAATTGAGGGAATAGAAGGGTTTTAGGGACAATTTTTAGGCTATGGGATAGCAATTAGGGTTTGGGGATTTTGCAGCTAGGGTTTAGGATAATGGGAATTGGGGATAGGGGTGAATGAATTTAAGGGTATGGGGGATAGTAAAATGGGTTAATGAAACTAAGAAAGAAGTGAGGGAATAAAAGGTGAGGGAGTGATGGCAACAAAAACAAATTTACAAACCCTAAGCAATCATGTTTTGAACAAAAATTGCAAGGAGGTAGGGTTTTGATTTTTTTTTACTAAATCATCATAAACATCTTAAGACACTCTTTCATTGGCACTTGAAGAGTTTTTGACTTACTTCGGACCGGAGGAAGCCAAGCAAATTGGGAATTTGGATGAATTTGTGGTGAAAATGGCTTGCAGCTCTATGCGTCGCGCCACAAACCCAATGCGTCGAGCCTCCTGTATGTGCCACGCTAGTATAGTTTTTACACTGTGGAGGGCGGCCCAATGCGCCGCGCTGCTCATCCAATGTGCCGTGCCCCCGAAACTGAAACTCTTTGCTGCGATTTTGCTTCCTTTCTCCAACACGACCTTCACTTGCTCAATCTTTCTTCTTTGAATGCAAATAAGCTTTTTGAATCATGAAAAATGATTTATATACAAGAGATTTTGATTTTTCATTCATAAAACCCACTTTTATAATGTTTGCATTATAATTTACTTTTTCAACTCTGTTTTTTGGGCAGTTTACTTTATTTGTGCTTCTGATGAACTGAATGACTTGATTTTTTGTTTGCCTTGCAGGGGATGGAGCGCCTGAAGCTTGGCAAGATGACCAGGGTTGCCACTGAAGTTTTTTACATATGAGAGAATTGAAATTACATCAATTTATAATAAAAACCTAAAATACTCTGTTTTTCCTCAAAACAGGGTTTTGAGGAAAAATACATTTCTGAGCATGAGATTATGAATTTATTTGTACTGGAACTATATTCAACCTCCTCATACGCCTGTTGATCGTTATTGGACATTTTGAAGACCTTTTTGATGAAACCCTAGACCTAATGAAACTGAAACCCTAGAAATGACTCTTGCAAATTTAAAGACAAAAGGTGAATGCAGATGATCTTGATGAATGGAAATGGGCCAGTAGGTAAAGGACATGAGGGAAAATGTAAAACAAGCCACTACCGTCAGATGATCCATGCTCCTAATGGAATGCAACTTACTAAGCGAGACACCTAATATGCAATGCAACAAGAGAATTTGATCTCTGACGAAGAGATGAAGATATCGACACTAACATTGGCTCTAATGGGGATGGTAGCTCCTTAGAGGTGCCAAGAACTACAGATCTCTGGGAAAGCAGGTAGTGCCTTCGTCCATTGGGCTATGGAGTCATTAACTTCGAGAAACCAAAACCAGACTCTTGACTCAATTTCAGGATTGAAATTTGACTCAAAACTGACTCAATTTCAAGACTGAAATCGACTTGAAAGACCTGACTCAGACATACCAAATCAAAACTGAAATCAAACCTCAGTTTTATAGCGTTCACCTCAGGCCCCAAACTGAAAGAATGAAAATAGTACACACTTGCAATGGAATTTAAACAAACCGGTATGTACAATGACACATATAACAACAGAAAACACTTCACAAATAGTGCCATTTGAGTAGCCCACTGTTAACCGGCCCACCGGGATAGTCTTCGCCATTCATTTCTTCCAAAAGGAAAGCATTTTGGCCCCGATATGCAACAATCCTGTAAGGTCCTTTCCAAAGATTTTCAAACTTGCCATGCTTACCTTTCTCTTCATTTCTTGCATCCCACTTCAGTACTATGTCTTCTATTTGAAACTTGTCCACCTTTGCCTTTCAATCATATATCTTCTTGATTCTCTCTTGCAGCTTAAAAGTGTTTTGAAATACCTCCTCTCTAGTTTGCTGCAAATGAATCATTTGATTGATTATCCGCTGCAAATGATCATCTTCGCTGCCCGCTTCTTGTAGGAGTTTAACCACCAGGACTGCAAGAGAGGTCGAGAAGATTGTATCCACACCATACACGAGCTTGAAAGGAGACATGCCTATAGATTTCTTTTGACTTACTCTGTCTGCCCAAAGTGCATTGACCAGCTTTTTGTGCCAACTTTTCTTGTTCGTTTCCAGCAACTTTTTGATAATGTTGACCAAAGATTTATTTGAGGATTCTTCCAATCCATTACCTTGGGGGTAATATGCAGTTGAGTGCCCCAGAGTGATTTGATATTTATGAAAAAAGTCAATCATTATTTTAGATTCAAAGGCTGCTGCTTTGTCAGTGATCAGCTTATTTGGACAGCTAAAACGAGACAAAATGTTGTTTTCAAGAAATGAAATAATTACTGAATCAGTGGCCTGCCTCGTGGGAATCGCCTCAATCCATTTGGTGAAATAATCTGTCGTTGTGAGGATCCATTTGTGCTGCACTGAAGAAGAAGGATGGATCTTGCCAATAAAATCCAAACCCCACTGCTGAAATGGAGCACTTACTTCAATGGGCTTGAGTGGTAAAGGCTGCAACTTCCTCCTACCTTGAAAAATCTAACATTCATGGCAGCTTGCTACTGTTTTATACACATCAGCAAAAAGAGTTGGCCAATAATATCCCGCTCTCAAAATTTTATTGGTTGTTGTCTTCCAGAAAAGATGGCCTCCGCAATCTCCCTTGTGAAAGTCCTCCATAACCTGTTTTGCCTCTTCTTCAATGAAACAATTGAGTAAGACACCACCAGGATCTTTCCAATAGAGTGTGTTATTCATGATATGAAACTTGACAGCCTTCAATTTTAGTGTCCTACTTTTGTTCTTAGCCATTCCAGGTGGTGATGATAGATTTTGGAGTACATAAACAATGTCTGAATACCAAGGAGAAAGAAGAAAAATTTCTAATACCTGAGCGGGCAGATTCTCTTCATCTTCCTCGGACATAGCAGCAATGAGATTAATGTCCAAGGCATGCAAATTTGACTCAGCCATTAGTTTGGCCAGCCCCTGTCCTTTGATGAGCTTTGTTGGTTTGATCTCCACGTCATATTCCAACAAGGCAGCAATCCATTTGCCTCTTCTCCCCTCTGGATCTGTTTGCACTAAGACATCTTTAACAACAGCATTAGGGACATAAGCAAGGATGTGAGAATGCAGAATATAAACCCGAAAATCTTTCAATGCCTTTACCAAAGCGAGAGCTTGATTTTCAATAATATTGTACTTTAATGCTGCATCCCTTATGGTTCTGCTGAAAAATGCAATTGGTTTCTCAAGCTGGTCTCTTTTCTGCATCAAGACCGCTGCCATAGTATGATCCGAGGCAAATGAAAACAAAATGAAATCCTGAGTATAGTCCAGGCTGATCAACACCGGAGCTGAAGAAAGGGTCAATTTCACCAAATTGAAAGACTTAAATGATGAGAATGAGTTAATAAACATTTGTGATAAAAATTAATGTTAATTAATTAATTAATTTTGATAATATGAATTTTTGGAATTTTTTTGTTATATTTTTTATTTAAATTTGTCAAAAATCTTGTAAAAAATTATTAGAATCACAAGTTTGATTTGTAAAGTTTACACAATCCTCATGCATTGTAAATTTTTCATGATACTAATTCTATTTATGCATTAAAAATATAGTTTAAACAACTAAAAACACATAATTTAACCAAAAAATATTTAACCATTTTTTAATTAAAAAACTTTAAAACTTAAAATAATTAAATACTAATGAATATAACTCGAAACAAATTTACATAACACTGATCGCAGAAACCTCAAATCTGAAAACCTTTCTCAATAATAATTATTTCAAAAAAATATTTTACCTTTAATAATCACTATAATAATATTTTACCTTTAATAATCACTATAATAATTTAACTTAAATTTAAATACAACGTTGTGCCTTGCTAAGGTTGGACCCTTTGAACACTTTTTTAAAGTTTTGGAGTCATCAAAATGTTTGAATTAAAAATATAAATAACATTCAAATTAGTATAGGAAAAATAAATTAAGACAGTGTCACAACCAAAAATCCAACACTAAAGATTATAAAGCTAACTCCATAGAACCATGTTACGATTCTTTGTGATAAGCCTTTGGTCATTTCTTTCCCCGTATATTAGAAAATCGGTAACAACACAAGTGGTTTATTTTCCCTCCTCTGTCTTTGGTGCACCATCCGAATAAACTCCCTGTGGTAGTAAAGGGTTTCCCTCGAGCTAATGACAAGCCTTGGCATCAAACGCTCATCCTACATAAGCCTTTCCTCGAAGCTAACGAAAAGCCTTGGCATGCACGCCACTAAATGACTCACTATCAACCCTACGTGGCAAGAGAAGCTCTTGAAGTGAATGACCGGCCTTGGAATGAGACATTGATCCTCCCCAGCTCAAGCTATTGATTTTATTGCAGATTAAATTATGTGTTTTATCATTTAAGAAGCTCAACGTTGTTGCTTTCGTTAAGGAAGGTGAATGCTACTATCGAAGAGAGAGGGATTGAATGCTACTATCGAAGAGAGAGAGGGATCAATTAGCTCAGTTGATTTTATTTATTTCACATAGCAATGGGAGGATGTAATATCAAAGAATAGGGATGAGAGTGAAAACCAGAAGAATAATTAGCTCAAGGGAAAGGGAAGTACCTTGGGGTGATGTTCTGCCCACATTGATATCAACTCTTTTGAACATGTGTTTTCATAAGGGCCATGCATCGGTGCATTAGGATTTGCACAACCAACTCTAATCACTTCTAGTGATTAGGGTGAAAACCTAGATTTAAATTTATAATCAGTTAATATAAACATTGCGGAGGAAAGGACAAATAGAAAGAATGATTTATAAATAAAAAACATAGGTAACCCAACAACCCTTGCAAGCAAAAATAGAAGCATTATTTTCAAGCTTGCAAGTATACACATGGGAATTTGTTTTTGGGTAGAAACAAAATCATTCTTAATAACCCTAAAGTTACATGGTGCTTGATGCCTAATCCCTAAATTATTTATTAGATTGTTGGTTCATTCTTAATAACCTTAAAATTACATTGTGTTTGATGGCTAATCCCTAAATCATTTGTTAAATTGTTGCTTGCTTGTTTTTTGACTGATACATATTAAATTATTGCTTACTTATTGATTGGTACATACCACCCCATGGACCATTTTCTTTTTGTCCCGCAGCATGCTCACATAATTAACAACACAATGTGTCTTGGGTAGCCACACAACCTACTATTTCACATTAGTTGCACACCAGGGTGAACTCCATACGCACTAGTTCTCCCTCTCATATGTTGTTTTTCTCTCTAGTCTTTTGTTCGACGTTATCATTCTCATATTTCTTTTCACACAAGTCAAGAAAGTGAACAGGAAGGCCAAGCAATGGAGTGGAATGTTATAGATCTCCTCCTATCACTATGGACTTCATGGTTAGGAAGGAAAAGCAAAGGCACCCAATACTGAAAGATTTGAACAAAATGAGGATGTTATGGTTCCTATGTGCTTCACAAGCATTTTTCTTGTTATGAAACAAAATCCATATGTGATAAAGCTTACAAGGTGGTGGAAAGTTTAAAATGGTGCAAAGAAAGATCATATTTGAGGGATACTCATGAAAATATTTAATGTTTTTTTTCCAAAGAGAAAAAAGCCTGTATTTTTATTTAACTTTTAAAAAATGATCAAAATTACATTTTGTAGATGCTATCTACATTCACTAAGAGCAACCTTCCTACTTCAGTCAAAAATTAGGTAAAAAATTGGATAAAAAATTATAGATGCAATAAATTTAAAACCTATATAATATAACTTATATCTTTTCATCCTAATACAAAATCATAAGAAATAGTTTTAATAATTTTATAATTGTAAAAATGATGTGTTATCGCTTCAGTCGAAAGAGCATCATTATTCATTTATAGTTTTTAAATTTGTTTTTTTTTTAATTTTTATATTAAATTTTATTTTATTTAAAAAGATAATTTTGATATTATTTAAACTCATGTTAATTTGGATTTATTTATGATGTAATTATGTTTATTATTATTATTATTTTTTTTTTAATTAAATGAACATTATATTTTGCTATTATTATTCTTAATCTAGTATATGACCACAATTTTTTTCATTTTATTAAAATATTTTATTTCAAATTAATATTAATTTATTATTATTTAATTTATTAATATAAAATATTATTTTATTAATATTATGAAATATTTCTATCTTATTGGTATACATTGGCAACAAATAAATCCTATGTTATTCATTGACAACAAATAAATCCTATGTTATTGGGTTCTATTGAGAGTGACTGCTATATATATCCACAGTTCAGTGAGTATATACTGTTATATATACCCACAATTCAATAAGTATATACAGCTGCCATTCAATTAAAAACCGATAACATAAAATTTATTTATTACCGTATCATTATCCAATTCAGAATTATTCAAGTACGAGTCATGGCCATAAATGATCAGAATGAAATCCTAATGACCAATTCATATTATGCATTATTTAATTCATAATCATTTAAGTACGACTCATGGCCATCAATGGACAACTTTTTTATGAATGAAACCCTAATGAGTAGTGCATGCTTACTTAAGCGAGCTGAAAAGACGTGCCCAAATGTTTGGTGAATGCACAAATAATCGCGCGTGCAACTGTCACATCGTGCTGTATGCCGCGGGGCAGACGCTTCTTACTTGTCGTGTCGTTCACTGCATAGCTTACGTCGTCCCACTACGTGGTATGTCATCTTTGAACCAAAATGATTGACTTCTCATTATTCTATACGCTATTCCCTGCTGGGATGGAATTTGACGGGAAAATGGCGCGTGCAACTGTCACATTGTGCTGTATGCCCATCAGACAAACGCTTCTTACTTGTCGTGTCGTGTTACTACGTGGTATGTCATTTTTGAAATACGCAGAAAAAGTTTCCACTTTTAAAAAGGTCAAACCGCATTAGCGTCAAAACCATCGGATTTGGACAGCCTGGTTTCCAAATTCCAACCCTGAACCGACTCTTACCATGGGCGTTAGACGGTTTAGTATTCTGCGCAGCTAAGAGTAAAGATGAAAATAACTATAACAGTGGAGTCAATAATAGAATTTAAAATTTGAATGTTGACTGATTCAACCTCAAAGCTTTTCAAACACAAAATAATTTGCACTTATCTTCTTTTGACCGTTGACTGATACAACTTCCATGGATTTGAAGCATAAAATAATTTACACTACCATTCTTTATATGCGCTTACATGGAGATAAAATTTTTAAATCATAAAATTATGTAGGGTTCAATTTTATGTGCGATATTTCTATGGAGTAGTCTTTAACGCGACTTTTTGAAAGCTTTTCCGGCGATTTTTTCCGGTGAAAATCCGGCAGTAATTTATTGGAATCCAAGTTTGATAGCTAATTTCTGCACAATGAAACCGTCCCAGGGGTTTTTCAGGGTGCTGAATCCGAATATGCAGTTAAAAAACCATTTTAACTGCAACAAATCATGATTTCATCTCAATTTCTTCCGCCGGATTCCGTCACCGGAATCTCAAAAAATCACATTATAGATGTGCACGTGAGAAACATGCATTTTACGTTACAGTGATATATACCGACACAATTATCTTAGAAAAACATTATTAATAAACGTGACAAATAATTTCCCAATCAAATTCCATTCCCCATCTATGAAAAACCATTCCTAATCTAAACGAATCGTTCAAATATAGATAATAGAATCTCCAATTTCCAATATTTGAAACTATCATAGTGGTTTATCAAACGATTAACATTCCACACAAATAATAGAAAGTGCGATAATTGCACGTGGGCTTATACCCCGCCGTACGGTCGGCTTGCCACTTTTCGATCCGGGTTCTATTCCCCTTGCTGCATGTTTACGGCTGTTTCTGTAATTATATGTTGTTAGATACTTGCTCCGCAGATATTTGTATTATCTTATTTTTGTAAAATGTGATTGATATGATTGATCCGACAATTGTATATAAAGTAAATATTGTATTTTAGACCTAATACAAGTTCTTAAAAGGGGACTAACCTCTCATTAATCAAACAGTTGTATATAATGTAAATATTGTACTCCTAAAGAGAACTAACCTCCATTTAAAAAATAAAAAATGCGATAATTATGTTCAATGTTTTAAAATTTAAATAACGCCATGCATATTTTGAGGTCAACGATATAAGTGGGTATCTTTCCTTGGATTAAAGATAATCTACCAGTAAAAGGATATAGTTTAATAAAATTTAATGCATATTTTTGGGTCAACGATATAGGTATGTATAATACAAGGTGGATTAAAGATAATCTACGAGTAAAAGGATATAGTTTAATAAAATTTAATAAGATTGATATAGTTCAAATTTTTAAAGCAGGCATACTTTTTGGTAAACTATATAGGTATGGATAAGAGATGGTGGATATCTTAATTAATAAATATAATTTAGATTATTATGTGGACTTTTAAATTTTTATTATAAAGTTTTTATTAAAACTATGTAAGTGCACTCCAACACATCCTCTGAAATCACTCTCCCACAGGTTCACTGTATATGTCACGTTGTCCCACTACGTCATATGTTATCTTTGAACCAAAAACTTTGACCTCTCAAAAATTTGATGTAATTTTTTTTTTTTAAAAGAAAACACAGTTATATAAACTAATTAAAATAAAAATATTAAATTGAAATAGTAAAATAAATTAAACTTAATCTATAAATATATAAAATAAACAAATATTTTGAAATATACAATTCTTTTTAGTATTAATATGATTTTTTAAAAATAATAATAATAATAATAATAAATAACATTTCATATTTTTAAATATGAAATGACAAAAATCAATAATAAAGAATTTAAGTATGTTATCACATTCATTAAAGTTATTTAATAGTAAGATATGGGTAGAGGCGTCTATAGCTTCAATAACTATTTAGCATTCTCTATGTAATCATGACAACACATCATTTAACAAGTTTCAGTGATTTTAATGAATTTGTGGTGTATAAATATATAAAATAAACAAATATTTTGAAATATACAATTTTTTTAGCATTAATATGATTTTTTTTAAATAATAATAATAATAAAATTAACACTTCATATTTTTAAATATGAAATGACAAAAATCAATAATAAAGAATTTAAGTATATTATCACATTCATTAAAGTTATTTAATAGTAAGATATGGCTAGATGCGCCTGTAGCCTCAATAACTATCTAGCACTATCTATGTAATCATGACAACACATCATTTAACAAGCTTCAGTGATCACTACTGAGAATGGGTTTTAATGAATTTGTGGTGGATTATCATGTCAATGATAAATGAGAAGAATGGCAGTCTATAGTTGAGCTTATATTGAATGCTCGTACAAAAAAATAGGGAAGGTTGAGCTTGCGTACCAGTGGTGTTATCTAAGATATGGTGGCCTCCTCAAGGTATAATGATTGAACATATGAGTAGTTTTGGCACCTTAAGGTTGTGATCTCTTGCATTAGACATGGTGGATTGACAATAAGCCTCAACATATGTTTTTCCTTTAAATGCAACTCATCTATGGCTTTTCTTGGTGCCTCTTTTGATTGCGATTCCCCCTCCCCCTTGACTAAGCCCTCAATACCCATGTTGACCCATCCTTTTTTCTCTCAATGCTTCCTTCACTCATGTTTTCCCTAACGGTTTCTTTAACATGGGGCTACTTCAAGTTGTGGTGGCTATCCTTCCAATCTTTGCTTCACACACTCATGAATTCGTTTTTTCCATCACCCACTATGTTAATCACCACACTAGTCAATAACCAATTTTTTTTTTTTTGCAATTGGATAAGGTTCTTGGTATATCATATAACATTCTAAGATGAAGAACCTAAGCACATCACAGTGTGCCTATTATAGACAAATGGAATGTAGAAATTTTGAATAATAAACACATATTCAACAGAGATTATCCTGATCATGCACTATTGCGGAATACATGCACAATACATAAGCTCCTCTACATTGATCAACAATTTAGCAGCATCAAAAACAATGAAGACATCAATAGCATGCACACATTAACACAGTATGACCCGGGGAAAGCTTACAGCTGAAAACCCCACACTATCTATATATTAATGATTGAGAACATGTAACATTACATAGTACAATACTCCTCTCAAGTATCCAACACTATCTCCACCTGTTACACACAAACCAGCTCAGACCTGAACAAGTCACAGGTTCAAATATTCTCCACTGCTTTGCCTGCCTCTATTACATAAACCTACTGAGAATCACTCACACTGGAAATCACGTGAGCACAGGCTATTCTACATGGAAAATCAACGCAATACTCATTGGCATACTCAATACATTGCTTGTGCAAATCCTCATGCACAACTATAGTCACAACTGATAGCAATCTTAACCTCTAACACCTATCCCTGTTGAACTGTACATGCACTGACATGCAACTGAGTTAACTGATGTATTCTTTAGTTGCTTTATGAGTTAATAATTAGTTTAAAAACTCATCATTAGTCTATTTGTAGTTAGACTAATTACAACTAGTTTAAACAAGTCAAACTGAACACAACTCCATCAACTCCACAATCAACTCCACCAAACTCAACTGCTTGAGTTCTAACTGAAGTCCTGCACGCAACAACTCAAATGACCCACAAAGAAAGAGTATTTCCTTCTGACAGTTGCATGTGCCACATCTGTAGCTCAAACTGAAGTGCTCCAAGAGAATAAGATAAAGTTTATAGTCTAAATATTATTATGAGACAATAATATTTGACTTTTCTATTTTTGACTACCAGTTTAAAAATAGACTTTGATCACTCCTGTTGTGATCCAAAAATAGAAGTCCATCTATTTTTCCCAACATGACCAATCATCCATAAACAACATTCTACAGTTCATAGACCATGATCCATATGTCTAAAAGTAGACATAGTCTAAAAATAGACTTTGCGCCATAATTTGCCTGCGGGCCCACTTAGTGAAGGCGACTCCTTTCCACTAAGCTCCATCATCTTGTTGCATTCTCAACACTCCCTCTCAACAAGATATGGATTATTAGCAACCCCTATCCTGCCTCGGTGGTATTCGAATTTGCTCCTGGTGAGCGCCTTCGTCAAGATATCAGCATCCTGATCCTCCATTGGAATGTATGAAAGTAACATGATTCTTCGTTGCACACAATCTCTGATATGATGGTACCTGATGTCAATATGCTTAGATCTATCATGAAATACAGGATTAGCCGAGAGTTTAATGCAACTCTGGTTATGAAAGTAAATCACAGTAGGATCCAAGTGAGAACCGAACAAACCGACCAAAATCTTCCTCATCCATATAGCCTCGCATGTAGCCAAACTAGCTGCCATATACTTGGCCTCTGCTGAACTGAGTGCCACGGATCTCTGCTTCCTAATGTACCAAGAAACTATTGTCGACCCGATACTGAAGACCCCTCCTAATGTGCTCTTTCTATCCGTTGGGCTCCCTGCCCAATCTGCAGCCGTGAATCCACATAGCTTCACCTCATCCTCCTGTCTGTACCACAATCCATATCCCGATGTGCTTCTCAAGTAACGCAAAACATGCTTGCCCGCCTTCCAGAAGAGCTTGGTAGGCTTAACCATAGCTTGTGAAAGCTGGTTAATTGCATAGCATATATTGGGTCGTGTATTGACCAGATACATAAGCGACCCCACCAACTGTCGATAAACAGTGGCATCCACTTCTTCTGCCGAAGTGGCATCCTCCTTCCTCCAACCTCCAGGAAGAGGAGTATCAACAGGCTTGCATCCATGCATGTTGAACTTCTCTAGTATCTCCCGAGCATACTTACCCTGAGAAACAAACAGTCCACCACTGCGCTGCCAAATTTCCAATCCCTGGAAATAATGAAGGAGGCCCAAGTCCTTCATCTCAAACTCCTTAGCAAGATCATCCTTGCATGAAAGTATCAACAGCTCATCACCCGTTAGAACCAAAATCATCTACATAAAGTACAATGATAAGCAACTTACCCTCCACCACAATCTGGTATAGGTTAGGATCCGCCTCACTCTTGGAGAATCCAAGTCCCGTGAAATAGCTGTCTATCCATGTGTACCAAGCACGTGGTGCTTGCTTCAACCCATACAGCTCTCTTTTGAGCTTGCACACATCCGACTCGCTGCTGAAGATCTCAAAACCTTTCGGCTACTCAATGTACACCTCCTCCTCAATGACTCCATTGAGGAACGTAGTCTTCACATCCATCAGATGAATGTGCCATCCCATCTGCGCTGAGAGAACAAGAATCGTCTGTATGGAAGAATACCTTGCGACAGGTGCAAAGGTCTCCTCATAATCGATCCCCTATATTTTTGAAAAGCCTCGGGCAACAAATCTTGCCTTGTACTTCTCCACACTCCCGTCAGCTGCCTGCTTAACTTTGTAGATCCATCTCAAACCCACCACTGATTTCCTTCTAGTCTAGGAACAATCTCCCATGCACTATTTCTGACAATAGAATCATACTCTTCCACCATGGCGTCTACCCATGCGGGATCCTCCACAGCTTCCTCGAAGGAGGATGGCCCAGTCACAACACATTTGCTCATAAGAGCCATGTATCTAGTGTACCGATCAGGTGACTATCTCTGCCTACGTTGGGCTATCGGTGGTCCTACAACTTTCTCTGCATCTTGAGCCAGTCGCTCAGCTTCTGTCAAGCGCTTTCGCCCTCTGATGGTTGGCGCCGCATGAGTAGTCTCTTCCACTCCATGGACCTCGTCCTGTGGCTGATCCACGTCCTGAAGCTCATCCTTAGGAACTAATAGCTCCTCATTTGCATGCAAGTGTAGCTCCCTCTCAAGCGAACACTTCATGGCTTTCTCCTCCTGAAATTTTATATCTCGTCGCACAACAGTTTTACCATTGTCTGGCAAATACACACGATAGTTGTGGGGCGTATCAATGTACCCCACAAATATCCCAACCTCTGCGGTCGGCTCCAACTTCTTCCTAGCATCCTTCGTCACATGCATGTAAACGTTAGCACCAAAAATCCTCAAATGAGAAAGATTAGGCTTCTTACCAGAATAAGCCTCCTCGGGTGTACTCATGCCAAGTATCCTGTGAGGACAACGGTTCTACACATAAACTGTTGTATTGCATGCTTCCGCCCACAAGTGAATGGGTAGGCTGTAATCATGCAACATCGCCCGTGCAGCACCCACGATCGTTCTGTTCTTCCGCTCAGTAACCCTGTTCTACTGTGGGTTATGGGGATCTATGAGCTCTCTTCGAATCCCTTCTGCCTTGCAGAAATCCTTGAACTCATCAGAGATGTATTCACCACCAGCCTTCACCTTCTTCCCCGACTCCTTATCGACCAATGCTTTGAATTCATAGAACTTTGAATATGTCTCACTCTTCTTCTACGTGAAGAAGATCCAGCACTTACGAGAGAAATCATCAACAAAAATCACATAATACCTGTGTTTTGCTGTTGAAGCAACTGAGAAAGGTCCACACACGTCTGTGTGAATTCTCTCAAGGATCGTCGTGGCGTGACTATCCTTCTCGTGAAAGGTGGCTTTCACAAACTTTCCCAAAGTACACCCCTTGCACTGATCTGACTGCGCAAGAGTGCCTTTAGGAAGCCCTGTAGTGATCTACTGCAGTATCTTCAAGGCTCCATGGTTAAGGTGACCCAGTCTCCTGTGCTACAACTTGCCATCATCCCAGCTCACCAATCCTTCTGCCTTGCATGCCATTGTTGCGCATCCATCTACATGCAACTGATAAAGGTTCCTCACTAGAACTCCTATCTTTCGTGTTTCTCCAGTTGTCTTGCTACGCAGGAAAGCCTTTCCCTCGCTGAAAACAACATCATATCCCTTGTCTTCTAACATTGCCAAAGAGATAAGATTCTTCTTCAATCCTGGAACATGCATCACTTCCTTCAATATGAAGGGTTTACCAAAATCCCTCTCAAAGGAAATGGTACCAATACTAGTCGCACTATATCTACCATCATCGCCCATCTCGATGTGCACTCCAAGATCTTTGTCCTCCAGATCAGAAAACAAATCTCAATCTCTCGTCATGTGAAAATACACACCACTGTCCAAGAACCACATCGATCCCATCACACTTGAAACCAAGCATGCGATAAATGAAAAATAAAGCTCAAACTGCGAGGCTAGAGCCTCCCCTACTGCAGATCCAGCAGCTTGCTTGTTTTTCTTCTTCTGCGGATAATTAGTGGCATAGTGTCTGTGCTGGTGAAAGTGAAAACATTTCACCTTGGACATGTCCTACTTCTTGCCTTTTGCACCAGACTGAGAAGCTTTCTTGCTCTTCCCCTTCTTTGCTTTGGCAGCCAAAGCGAAATTTTCTTCATCAGTTCCCTTTGATGAAGATCCGTCCCTCGTACTTCGCCTGATTTCCTCCTGCACAAGATCTTACCACAGTCTCTCCCATCCTAGCAATTTCTCCTGACCATTGACAGAGTCCTGATAGGAATGCCAACTCTTCGAAAGACCAAGGAGAGCCAAGCTCACCAAGTCCTCATCATCAACAGTAACCCCCACACTTCCCAGCTCATCTCGACATTGAGTGAACTTCATGAGATACTTGGGCATACTATCACCCATCTCGCATTTGATGTTTCTGAGTTTATCTTTGAGTGCCAGCTTCCTCTGATCACTCTTGCTTTGGAATAGATCTGTTAAAGCCTTCCACATCAAGTATGGAGAAGTCTTTCCATGCAGGCTGGACACAATGTGATCCTTCACGCCCTCTAACAAAATCCTTCGACACTTTGTTGTCTTCTTTTGCCAAGCATTAGCTTGAGTAGCATCAGTAGGCTTTGGGACATCAGTCTCTATGAACTCCTTCAACCCGTTATCATCCGATACTGCCTCCATCTTGTCCTTCCATGTAATATAGTTTGAGCTGCCCTCAAGAGAATACTCCAATCGCAATCTGTTGAAAGACATTGCAACGTTGACACCAAGAAAACACTGCCGCAAATTCGAATTCCACCAGCTCCAAACTCAACCGCCTCGGATCTAAGATTCGTGAGAACAAAGTATTTCTCGTACAAAGATTGACTGTATGGGCATTCACCGGATATCTCACCTTCCAAAGGAAGGATGAATCCAGAGGCTACCTCGCTCGATTACAGACTCTGCCTGAAGAAATAGAATGTAAACACTTCCTGAATAGTAGATATGATGATCAACAGCTCTGATACCATGTATAAATTTTGAATAATAAACACATATTCAACAAAGATTATCCTGATCATGCACTATTGCGGAATACATGCACAATACATAAGCTCCTCTATGTTGATCAACAATTTAGCAGCATCAAAAACAATGAAAACATCAATAGCATGCACACATTAACACAGTATGTAACCCGGGGAAAGCTTACAGCTAAAAACCCCACACTATCTATATATTAATGATTGAGAACATGTAACATTACATAGTACAATACTCCTCTCAAGTATCCAGCACTATCTCCACCTGTTACACACAAACTAGCTTAGACCTGAACAAGTCACAGGTTCGAATCTTCTCCACTGCTTTGCCTGCCTCTATTGCATAAACCTGCTGAGAATCACTCACACTGGAAATCACGTGAGCACAGGCTATTCTACTGGGCAAATCAACGCAATACTCATTGCCATACTCAACCTCTAACACCTGTCCTTGTTGAACTGTACATGCACTGACATGCAACTGAGTTAACTGATGTATTCTTTAGTTGCTTTATGAGTTAATAATTATTTTAACAACTCATCATTAGTCTATTTGCAGTTAGACTAATTACAACTAGTTTAACCAAGTCAAACTGAACACAACTCCATCAACTCCACAATCAACTCCACCAAACTCAACTGCTTGAGTTCTAACTGAAGTCCTGCATGCAACAACTCAGCTGACCCACAAAGAAAGAGTATTTCCTTCTGACAGCTACATGTGCCACATCTGTAGCTCAAACTGAAGTGCTCCAAGAGAATAAGATAAAGTTTATAGTCTAAATATTATTATGAGACAATAATATTTGACTTTTCTATTTTTGACTAGCAGTCTAAAAATAGACTCTGATCACTCCTGTTGTGATCCAAAAATAGAAGTCCATCTATTTTTCCCAACATGACCAATCATCCATAAACAACATTCTACAGCTCATAGACCATGATCCATATTTCTAAAAATAGACATAGTCTAAAAATAGACTTTGCGCCATAATTTTCCTGCAGGCCCACTTAGTGAAGGCGACTCCTTTCCACTAAGCTCCATCATCTTGTTGCATTCTCAACATGGAAAGCTCTTGAGCTCAACAATGGGTCGAAAGCTCAGCTAATCAATACAGAGACAACATGACATTGCCAATGTCAAAGGAGAAATAAACGGTTGAAAGGGAAATCATAGGAAAAAGGGGATGTCTCTCAGACATCAAAATAGCTAGCGAAATTGTTGATTGAATCCCAAACATTAGTCATACAAGAGGGAGGCTCAACTAATATATGTACACTATTGACATATATCCACACCTCAATATGTTGATGGGACGTGTATTGGTGGAATAGAATGTAGCCATGGATGCAATTTTTTTATGCTTGATGACTTTAAACTCACAGTGAAGGGGAGGGATCACCACTTGTAGAGAATTGAGACACAGCTTGGGCTTCCATCTGACCCAAGTTTCTCTCTAGGTGGCAGCAAAGAGCTGATAGTGATGGAAACATTTGACTTAGTCTCAAACTAGTGATTTTGTGGTTGTGTTATCTTTGAGCATACTTATATGAATGATACTGAAGCAACTCTCAATCTACAAATGGTCTAGTTTCCCTAACAACAAACCTCAAAGAAGAAAGTATACTTATTTTCATCAAATTCAAGTTATGAATTTATTTTTTTAAATTATCATAAATATATTATAAAATTTAATAATAATTAAATAAATAAGCGTAATAAACATTTTTTTTATCTATGTATATTAAAAAGAAAAATTATCAAAATTATATTATAAAATTTAATAAAGATTAAATAAATAAAATTAATATACATTTTTTATGCATGTATTTTATATCAATATTTGGTAGGTTAGGAGTTTATTTTTCTTGGATATATGGAAGTAAAGTTAATGGTCCAAGACTTATAGAAAAGGTGAAACTTTCTCTTTACGAATCTAATAGTTGACCAAAAGACATATAATAAAGATTAAATTACATTATATATATATATATATATCTATATATATATATATATATATATATATATATATATATATATATATATATATATATATATATATATATATATATATATAAATTAAATTAAATTAAAAAAATATGTAATGTAAACATTTTAACTTGGTCAAAATAAAATAAAGAAAAATAACCCTATAAAAATAAAATAAAAACGACTAGGGCATTGAGAATCCATGGTATTCATGTGGAATGCAGTCTATTTTAAGGGAGAAATTAAGCCAGCCTACATATTTTTTTATCAAATTCAAGCTATGAAAATTTGCTTGAAAAAATATTTTATAAAATTTAGCCTCTCCAGTCAGATGACCTGTTTACATGGGCTAGGTAACAGTGTCATGGATTATGCGATTTTTGACACGCATGTCCTCAAGTGTATTACAAACTTTGAGCTACTTGACTCTGACCACAAACCTCTGTCTTTATCCCTCAATCTTGTTATGCACACCGCCCACATGCAAGAGACTAGTGAAAGAAACAGACACATGCGCTTCAATAGAAGTAACGTTGACCTTTTCTTAAGGGATATAGAAAGGGATTTAGGCTCCCTGACTTATAATAACAACATTGATCAAATTTATTGTCATTTTACTACTACCCTTTCCACTACCATTAACAAGTTCTCTAATGGGACTTCGTATAAGCATAAAAATAGAACTTCCAACCCTTGGTATGACAAAGACTGTAAAATTTCTAGGAAAACGATCAAAGATTCTCCTAATGAAATCATTAAGCTTCGGAATATAAGTATAGACAAAGCTCTCATCAAGAGGAAGAAGAGGTCATATACTAATAAGAGACAAGAGCATCTTCTCCACCTTTCTAAAGTTGCACCCAGAAAGTTTTGGCGAAATGTGCTTGTTTATAAAACTAAAGATAATCATTCTATCCCCCTAGAAAATTGGGACAAATATCTTAAGAGGTTGTAAGACTCTTTGGACACCATGGGCACCATCTTAAACACTCCTATTAAGGATAATATATTTTCCCTAGAAGACGTCGAGTCTAGGATTAATAAGCTCGCTAATGGGGAAGCTAAATATATTGAAGGATACCAAGATGAAATATTTAAAATGGGAAGATCTATCCTCATTCCTCATCTCCACAAGTTTCTCAATTTGGTTGCACAACATGGCTTCCCTAAGCTTTGGACACAAAGCCTTATTGTGCCTAGCTTTAAAAATGGGGACAAAAGTGTTCCCTCTAACTATATGACCATTATAATTAGCCACATCCTAGCAAGATATATGGGCTCATTTTGGAAAAGAAGCTTAACCTATGGCTTGAAAACAATGGTAAAAGAGCTAAAGGGAAAGCTGGTTTTAGGAGACATCACTCGACTATCGACCATCTTGTCATTCTCAAGATCATTGTAGAGGAATGCCACAATAGTAAATCTGATCTCTTCTATTGTTTTGTGGACTTTAGAAAATATTTCAACATTTTTCCTCGAGACAAGATTTGGGAGAAACTTGAAGAGATCATGGTTCCTCTTGAATTGAGGATTGTTGTGATCCGCCTCTACGAGTGTTATGAAACCAGCTCAAGAAAAGGTAGAAAAGGTAGAACAACGCCTTAGAATTCAGCCTCTTCGAGGGGGCAACCTCCTTTACATTACATAAATGAACAATTCTTGGATGATTCAAATGACAAAACCTTCTTTCTATATATAGGAGTCTAAGGAGTCACAATATAACCCAGTCGACCTAACAATAATAATATAAAGCCACAAAAATAGTAATAGAGGGATTCTATGGGGCACAGTAATAACAATATGGGGACAATAGGGGCACAACAATATTAATAAGGGGTACAACTACAATAGTAATGGGGTAATCACTAGTATTATAGGGACCCAACATGCCCCTCTCCTTCAAAAAAGTGTTGTCCTCAACGCTTGAGTAGTTCTGGATGCTTCTGTATAAAATTCTCATCCTCCCATGTGGAATCTTCAGCAGATAAGTTCTTCCACTTGATAAGATACTCTGAAATTGATCGATTTCGTAGTTGTCGAGTTCTTGTTTCTGTGACTGCTTCTGGTTCCAATATAATTTTTCCTTCCTCGTCAAGTTCTGGCAATATTGTTTGAACTGGGAGCTTGTCGCCTATAACCTTCTTTAAACATGAAACATGGAAAACTGGGTGCAATCGAGAAGCTGCAGGAAGCTCCAATTTGTATGCCATAGTACCAATCTTTTGCAACACCTTGTACGGACCATAATACTTTGGTGATAATTTATTATCCTTCTTAGCTTGCTTGAGGGACATTTGCTTATATGGTTGTAGCCGTAGGAATACCCAATCACCTACATCAAAACTTCTTTCGCTGCGATGTTGATCTGCCTGTTGTTTCATTCTATTCTGTGCCAACACGAGGTTATCCTTTAAGAGTTGGAGGACTTGTTGTTGATGTTCGATGTGATGTTCCACTGCTTGAACCTTAGAATTTTCTCTTAAATATGATGTGATGGATGGTGGTTGATACCCATAAAGTGCCATAAATGGGGTCATTTTTGTTGTTGTATGGAAGGAAGTGTTATACCACCATTCAGCCAGAGGCAACCATTTGACCCATTGTGTCTGTTTATCAGATACAAAGCAACGAAGATATCCTTCCAAACATTTGTTTACTATCTCAGTTTGCCCATCAGATTGAGGATGATAAGATGAGCTATGAGCTAACTGAGTACCAAGACAAGAAAATAATTCTGTCCAAAAATTTCCAGTGAAAATGGGATCTCTGTCACTTACAATAATCTTTGGGTTTCCATGTAGCTTTTGAATTGTTTCCATAAATGCAGTAGAAACTGTACTGGCTTTAAATGGATGTGATAATGCACAAAAGTGTGCATACTTGGTAAGTCTGTCAACTACCACCATGATGACACTCTTTCCCTCAGACTTGGGTAAACCTGTGATAAAATCCATTGAAACCTCCTCCCAACGTTGGCTTGGAATGGATAAAGGTTGTAATAGACCCAGTGTCTTAATTGTTTCAACTTTATTTTGTTGGCAAACCAAACATTCCGCCACAAACTTTTGAATATCTGATTTAAGGCCATCCCAAAAAAATTCCTTCTTAACCCTGTGGTAAGTTTTTAAAAATCCTGAGTGCCCTCCTAAGGGAGAAGTGTGCAATTCCATAAGAATCTTTTGTTTTAGCTGGGAATTCTTACAGAGGTATAAGCGATCTTTGTACCATAACGAATCATTTTTCCAGCTAAATGTATCAGACGTACTGGAATCTTGTTGTAACTTTCGAATAAGTGCCCACACTTCTTCGTCATTCTTCCATTCCTCCCTTGCTTCGTTTATCCAATCTGGTTGGATAATAGAAATGGCGCACAACAATGCTTCCACATCCTCATCCTTTCTTGAGAGTGCATCTGCCACCACATTTTGCTTCCCTTTTTTGTAGATGATTTCAAAGTCATAACCCAACATCTTTGTGACCCACTTTTGTTGCTCTTCAGAGGATAATCTTTGTTCTAAAAAGTATTTAAGGCTATCATGATCCGTTTTTACCTTGAAGTGTCTTCCCATTAGGTAGGGTCGCCATTTCTTAAGTGCATGGAGTATTGCCAACATTTCCTTCTCATAAATAGCTTTGTGTAAAAACTTTCCCTTGATTGGACGACTTTCAAAAGCAATGGGTCTTTCATCTTGCATTAAAACAGCACCAATTCCATTTCCTGAAGCATCACATTCCACAATAAAGGTTTTTGTGAAGTCCGGTGTAGCTAAGACCGGTGCTTGGCACATTGCCTCTTTAAGATGTTCGAAGGCCTTTGTTGCTTCTGGAGTCCATGAAAATGCATCTTTCTTCAATAATGTTGTTAGAGGTGCTGCTATTCTCCCATAATTCTTAACAAACTTGCGATAATACCCTGTCAACCTGAGAAATCCTGCAGATGCTTTATGGATGTGGGGATTTTCCATTCCTTAATGGCTTTAATTTTGCTAGGGTCTACCTTAACTCCTTCATGAGATACAATATGACCCAGATATTCCACCTCTTGTACTCCAAAGAAACATTTGGATCTTTTTGCATATAATTGTTTCTCCTCCAATAGTTGTAGCACCCTGTCAACATGTTCAACATGATCCTTCCAAGACTTGCTGTAGATTAGTATATCATCAAAAAATACTAACACAAATTTTCTAAGGAATGGTTTGAAAATTGAATTCATCAAACCTTGAAATGTTGAAGGTGCATTGGTAAGGCCAAAAGGCATGACCAAAAATTCATAATGACCCTCATGAGTTCTAAATGTTGTTTTCGGAATGTCTTCAGTCTTCATTCTGATTTGATGATATCCTGAACGAAGATCCAACTTGGTGAAGTAAATTGATCCATGCAATTCATCCAGTAATTCATCAATGACAGGAATGGGAAACTTATCTTTAATAGTGAGCTTGTTGAGCTCCCTATAATCCGGACACATGCGCCATGATCCATCCTTCTTGTGCACCAATACTACTGGAGCAGAGAAAGAACTTTGACTTGGTTGAATTATACCAGCCTCTAGCATTTCTGCAACCATACGTTCAATTTCACTCTTTTGGGCATAGGGATATCTGTACGGCCTGATGTTTGGAGGAACACTTCCTGGAATCAGATGAATAGCATGATCATGATCACGAATAGGTGGGAGACCTTTGGGAGTCTCAAATACCTTGGAATGATTGTCCAAGACTTTTTGGAGATCTAGAGAAATAGATGATTCCAATGTGGAAACATCTAGCGAACATAATTGTGCAATTACACCTTTTTGTTCCTTTTTTAGAAGCTTTGTCATACCGTTAGAGCTGATTATCTTTCCTGGTTTCCCTGCAATACCCCTTAATTCAACTTCCTTTCCTTCCATAGAAAATTTCATGAAAAGTTCTTGAAAATTAAAAGCTATTGTACCCAAGGATTGTAGCCATTGGACTCCTAGTACAACATCAACACCTCCCATTGGAATGGAAAGCATTGGGCTAGTCAATACATATTCTCCCATGGATAGCTTGATATTATGGCACTTTCCAGAGCAATTTATTGTTCCTCCATTTGCAACCATCACTTGACACTCTGGTGCTGGATATAAGAAGCAATTCAATTCTTTTGCTACCTTACAATGAATAAAATTGTGGGTACTTCCTGAATCAATCAACACTATTACCTTTTTCTTCTTGATTTGTCCTTCTATCTTGATGGTTTGAGGAGTGGTAATTCCTGCCAATGCATTACAAGATATGGTCGGATTCATTTTTTCTTCATCTAGGCTTTGTTCCTGGAGTATATCCTCTTCTTTTGACCTTTCTTGCTCCTTTTCTTCTTCCTCTTCACAATCTATGTAGAATAATTTCTTCTCAGCACACTTATGACCTTTAGTGTATTTGCTATCACAACTGTAACAAAGCCCTTTTGCTCTTTTTTCTTCCAATTGTTGTGGTGTCAACCTTATAGGTTGTGGAAGACTAGCGGCAACAACACTTCCGTCTTTATAGTTGTGAGTGGTATGCTTCCTGGTTGCCATAATTTTGCTTTCCATTTTTCTTGCTAACCTGAATGCCTTCTCTAATGAATCAGGTTCCAAAAGGCGAACATCATGTTGGATATTATCCTTTAAAGACCCTATGAACACATCAATCCTATGCTCCTCTGGAATATTTTTTACCCTTATGTTCAATTTTTGGAACTCCTCAATGTGCTCCATTATTGAACCCTTTTGTTTGAGACTTATCAATTGGCTAAAAAAAGTGTTGCTTTTTGTATCCTCATAATGTGCTATCAATTCTTCTGTAAAAATTGCCCAAGTGATAAATGTTTTACGAGAGCAAAGCCATTGATACCATACAAACTGATTTGGTTCCAAATATAAAGTTGCAATACGTACCTTTTGTGTGTTTTGCACATTATTGAGATCGAAAAATTGCTCCATCTGTAATATCCATGTTGTCGGATCCTTGCCATCAAACTTCCTCATATCGATTTTTGGAATATGGTGTGTCTTCGATCCAACATTAGAGTCTATGGAATCATGATTAACATTTCCTTTGTTCGCATCATGAGTTTCCTTTATTCCCTTTTCACCATTAGTAAGTATTTCTTGTAGAAAATTTGTCAAATCTGCCTTCAAATCTATCTTCAAATTGTCAATCTTGGCTTCCACGCCCTTTATCTTAGATTCCACGCCATTTATCTTAGCTTCTGTTAGCTTTTGTGAGAGTGAAATTTGTTGCACTTGGTCTTGTAATTTTGATATATCATGTATCATTTCTTCCTCTTCTTCATGAGTCATGCTAGAGCTTTCAGATTGCTTACTAGGTGTTTGAATTTTCTTTCCTCGGGGCATTAGTTACCGATACTAATGCTCTACTATGCCCTTTGAATTCCTTCAAAATAATTTTTCAAACCAAGCTTAAGCAAAAATTTAAAAAATCTACACACCTTTTTTCACTTTGTAGGAGCTCGATATTGCCTCTGATGTATCTCTGTAATTTGGGATCATCCAGTTCTGAAATTGCGAACTGTAGTAGCCCTCTATGTCCTATTTCCAATGCCACCAGTCTAACCCCAATTGGATTCTCCAATTAAGAGTTATGCCAAACCTCCCACAGTGACCTGATTATAGACTAATTCAGTAGAGCGAACTTGTACGACGTGCCACGTGTCCCTGTTTCGACCTTTGGCTCTGAAAAATATATACAAGAAACTATAGTCCGTCCTCTTTTTGTACCTTCTTACAAAATTTCAATCCAATGCTCACAGAGAAAGTTATGATGATTTTCCCCAGGTCACCTGTTTGGAATGTAATTCAGGAGTTTGCAAAAAGACCAACTTCCTCATATCATATCTCCACAAATATAGCGCGAAAAACTTCGAATTTAGGATCCAAGGTTCAATACGATTTCATCTCAAATGGGTTTTTTTTTTCGCTTCTGAAACATTAGAAAAAAAATAAAATTATAGCGAAAATGCCACAATGACCTGTTTGGAGCAGCGAAACCCTAGAATCCAAAGCTCTGATACCAAATGTTATGAAACCAGCTCAAGAAAAGATAGAAAAGGTAGATCAACGCCTTAGAATTTAGCATCTTTGAGGGGGAAACCTCCTTTACATTACATAAATGAACAATTTTTGGATGATTCAAATGACAAAACCTCCTTTCTATATATAGGAGGCTAAGGAGTCACAATATAACCCAGCCGACCTAACAATAATAAAATAAAGCCACAAAATAACAATAGAGGGATTGTATGGGGCACAGTAATAACAATATGGGGACAATAGGGGCACAACAATATTAATAAGGGGTACAACTACAATAGTAATGGGGTAATCACTAGTATTATAGGGACCCAACAACGAGACTGGCATTGCCAAGCTTGAGACCAACGAAGGGTGGTCTAAAGATATTAAATGCAATATCGGGGTTAAGCAAGGGTGTTCCCTATCCCCTACCCTTTTTGGCATTTACAGCAATAAGCTTGAGGAGTGTTTGGAAACTATAGGTTGCAAGGGCGCCAAGCATGGTGGTATAATCATTACTCTTCTCCTTTATGTTGATGATATTATTCTTCTTGCAAAAAGCCATGATGACATGGACAAGCAACGTAAGACTCTTCATGTCTACTACTCCAAGATGGCCCTATGATAGTTAATATTGACAAGACTAAAGTCATGATCATTAACTAAAAAAACACCACCCATGGTTGTTTCGTCTATGATAACCATTTTTTAGAGCAGGTTTATTCTTACAACTATTTGGGTATTGACTTTCCTCATCAGCTCAACTGGAATTATAACATCGAGAAAAGGATTATTGGAGGTTGAAAATCTTATTATGAGCTTGAAAAACAATTGTAATTCAGTTGAACTTTGCATTTGGAGTAAAAAAAGGTTCCTCTTTGACACTTTTGTCATCCCTACTGTCTTATAAAGATGTGAAGTTTGGAGTTGTAGTATATCTAGAGGTTCGTGGAGAAAGATTGAGATGATTCAAAAGCAATTCATAACCTACAATCTAAAGATCAAGGGAAATACTCCCCAAACTATCTTCTTGACTGAAGTTGGCTTGTCCCCCATTGAAGTTATAACTATGTTTAGATATCTGATGTATAAGAAGAAGCTTTACAACATGGAATCCAATAGGCTCCCGAAAATTGCTTCTAACTTTATTCAAAACCCCTACCTTCACTTCAAGCGCGGGTGGCATAAGGATGCCTAGTCTTGGCTCAATCATTGGGGGATTAAGGAGGAGATCATCATGGGAAGCAAAGATAATGTCAAAGATACTATTAGCTCCAATTTTAAGGACAAGTTGTGGGATGATAAGGAGCTAGAGGGTAAAAGAAAACTAAGATATTATAAGAAAAAAATGAACATCGCTACTATAAGAACTAATTCGCATGAGCTTCGAAGTGAAACCGGGCGGTGGTCTACTCCCAAGGCTCCCTCGGTTGATGGAATATGTCAGATTTTTGATACTAAGAAGGTTGAAGATGAAAAACACTTCCTTTTAGATTGCTCGGCTCTTACTCACATCCACTCTCAATTCACTTACATCTGCCACACTTTCAATCTTCTTGATTTATTAAGCCAACCACTATAGCGACCTTGAAGCATTTCTTTCTCTCTCTTTTTTATCACAGAAACAAGATTTTGAAAAATCACAATTAGATTATTTTTATTTTCTTGAGGTTCGATAGACCGCATTGGTCTTAGTGGACATTAATCATCATCATCATTATTATTATTTTAATAAAAAATATATTATAAAAATTAATAAAAATTAAATAAATAGAATTAATAAACATTTTTATCTATGTATTTTATATCAATATTTGGTAGGTTAGAAGATCATTTTTCTTAGATATATAGAAGTAAAGTTAATGGTCTAAAACTTTATAGCGAAAGTGAAATTCTCCTTTTACTAATCTAATAGTTGACCAAAAAACCATTTAATAAAAATTAAAGTTTTATCCCCTTATAAACCAACAAATGGATCAATGTGCATTTAATAATAACAACAGCAGTGAATCTATTATTTAAATTGGTATGTGAATAATAATTTTACATCCAAAAATTATTTTCTAAAAATAAAAACCTATCACTTATAAATTACCAATAATTTTTTTTAATAAAATAATTATTCTTAAATGATGAGAATGAGTTAATAAACATTTATGATAACAATTAACATTAATTAATTAATTAATTTTGATAGTTTGAATTTTTGGAAGTTTTTTTGTTATATTTTTTATTTAAATTTGTCAAAAATCCTGTAAAAAATTATTGGAATCACAAGTTTGATTTGTAAAGTTTACACAATCCTCATGCATTATAAATTTTTCATGGTACAAAATCTATTTATACATTAAAAATATATTTTAAACAACACATAATTTAACCAAAAAGATATTTAACCATTTTTCAATTAAAAAACTTAAAATAATTAAATACTAATGAGTATAACCCGAAACAAATGTACATAACACTGGTCGCAGAAACCTCAACTCTGAAAACCTTTCTCAATAATAATTATTTCAAAAAGAATATTCTACCTTTAATAATCACTATAATAATTTAACTTAAATTTAAATACAATGTTGTGCCTTCCTAAGGTTGGGCCCTTTGAACACTTTTTTAAAGTTTTGGAGTCATCAAAACGTTTGGATTAAAAATATAAATAACATTCAAATTAGTATAAGAAAAATAAAGTAAGACACTGTCACAACCAAAAATCCAACACTAAAGATTATAAAGCTAACTCCATAGAACCATGTTACGATTCTTTGTGATAAGCCCTTGGTCATTTCTTTCCCCGTATATTAGAAAATCGGTAACAACACAAGTGGTTTATTTTCCCTCCTCTGTCTGTGGTGCACCATCCGAATAAACTCCCTGTGGTAGTAAAAGGGTTTCCCTCGAAGCTAACAACGAGCCTTGACGTGAGACGCTCGTCTTTCATAAGCTTTCCCTTAAGCTAATGACAAGCCTTGGCATCAAACGCTCATCCTACATAAGCTTTTCCTCGAAGCTAACGAAAAGCCTTGGCATGAGAAGCTCATCCTTCATAGATCAAGAGCAAGGCCTTTAACACTTCAAATGCACGCCACTAACTGACTCACTATCAACCCTAGAGGGTTTGCACAACCAACTCTAGTGATTAGGGTGAAAACCTAGATTTAAATTTATAATCAGTTAATATAAACATTGTGGAGGAAAAGACAAATAGAAAGAATGATTTATAAATAAAAAACATAGGTAACCCTACAACTCTTGCAAGCAGAAATAGAAGCATTATTTTCAAGCTTGCAAGTATACACATGGGAATTTGTTTTTGGTAGAAACAAAATCATTCTTAATAACCCTAAAGTTACATGGTGCTTAATGGCTAATCCCTAAATTATTTATTAAATTGTTGCTTCATTCTTAATAACCTTAAAATTACATGGTGTTTGATTGCTAATCCCTAATTCATTTGTTAAATTGTTGCTTGCTTGTTTTTTGGCTGATACATATTAAATTGTTGCTTACTTATTGATTGGTACATACCACACCCATGGACCATTTTCTTTTTGTCTCGCAGCATGCTCACATAATTAACAACACAATGTGTCCTGGGTAGCCACACAACCTACTATTTCACATTAGTTGCACACCAGGGTGAACTCCATATGCACTAGTTCTCCCTCTCATATGTTGTTTTTCTCTCTAGTCTTTTGTTCAAGGTTATCATTCTTATATTTCTTTTCACACAAATCAAGAAAGTGAACAAGAAGGCCAAGCCATGGAGTGGAATGTTATAGATCTCCTCCTATCACTGTGGACTTCAAGGTTAGGAAGGAAAAGCAAAGACACCCAATACTGAAGGACGCTTCACTTGAACAAAATGAGGATGTTATGGTTCCTATGTGCTTCACAAGCATTTTTCATGTTATGAAACAAAATCCATATGTGATAAAGCTTACAAGGTGGTGGAAAGTTTAAATTGGTGCAAAGAAAGATCATATTTGAGGGATACTCATGAAAATATTTAATGTTTTTTTCCAAAGAGAAAAAACCCTGTATTTTTATTTAACTTTTAAAAAATGATAAAATTTACATTTTGTAGATGCTATCTATATTCACTAAGAACAACCTTCCTACTTCAGTCAAAAATTGGGTGAAAAATTAGATAAAAAATTATAAATGCAATAAATTTAAAACCTATATAATATAACTTATATCTTTTCATCCTAATACAAAATCATAAGAAATAGTTTTAATAATTTTATAATTGTAAAAATGATATGTTATCGCTTCAATAGAAACAACATCATTATTCATTTATAGTTTTTAAATTTGTTTTTTTTTTTATTTTTATATAAAATTTTATTTTATTTAAAAAGATAATTTTGATGTTATTTAAACTAATGTTAATTTGGATTTATTTATGATGTAATTATGTTTATTATTTTTTTTTTTATTTTTTAATTTAATGAACATTATATTTTGCTATTATTATTCTTAATCTAGTATATGGCCACAATATTTTTCATTTTATTAAAATATTTTATTTCAAATTAATATTAATTTACTATTATTTAATTTATTAATATAAAATATTATTTTATTAATATTATGAAATATCTCTATCTTATTGGTATACATTGGCATACTACGTGGTATGCCATCTTTGAACCAAAATGATTGACTTCTCATTATTCTATACGCTATTCCCTGCTGGGATGGAATTTGACGGGAAAATGGCGCGTGCAACTGTCACATCGTGCTGTATGCCCATCACTCTGCCACCCGACAAACGCTTCTTACTTGTCGTGTCGTGTTACTACGTGGTATGTCATCTTTGAAATACGCAGAAAAGTTTCCACTTTTAAAAAGGTCAAACCGCATTAGCGTCAAAACCATCGGATTTGGACAGCCTGGTTTCCAAATTCCAACCCTGAACCGACTCTTACCATGGGCGTTAGACGGTTTAGTATTCTGTACAACTAAAAGTAAAGATGGAAATAACTATAACAGTGGAGTCAATAATAGAATTTAAAATTTGAATGTTGACTGATTCAACCTCAAAGGTTTTCAAACACAAAATAATTTGGACTTATCTTCTTTTGACCGTTGACTGATACAACTTCCATGGATTTGAAGCATAAAATTATTTACACTACCATTCTTTATATGCGCTTACATGGAGATAAAATTTTTAAATCATAAAATTATGTAGGGTTCAATTTTATGTGCGATATTTCTATATATTGAGAGAGATAGATGTGCACGTGAGAAACATGCATTTTACGTTACAGTGATATATATTATATACCGACACAATTATCTTAGAAAAACATTATTAATAAACGTGACAAATAATTTCCCAATCAAATTCCATTCCCCATCTATGAAAAACCATTCCTAATCTAAACGAATCGTTCAAATATAGATAATAGAATCTCCAATTTCCAATATTTGAAACTATCATAGTGGTTTATCAAACGATTAACATTCCACACAAATAATAGAAAGTGCGATAATTGCACGTGGGCTTATACCCCGCCGTACGGTCGGCTTGCCACTTTTCGATCCGGGTTCTATTCCCCTTGCTGCATGTTTACGGCTGTTTCTGTAATTATATGTTGTTAAATACTTGCTCTGCAGATATTTGTATTATCTTATTTTTGTAAAATGTGATTGATATGATTGATCCGACAATTGTATATAAAGTAAATATTGTATTTTAGACCTAATACAAGTTCTTAAAAGGGGACTAACCTCTCATTAATCAAACAGTTGTATATAATGTAAATATTGTACTCCTAATACAAACTTTTAAAGAGAACTAACCTCCATTTAAAAAATAAAAAAATAAAAAATGCGATAATTATGTTCAATGTTTTAAAATTTAAATAACGCCATGCATATTTTGAGGTCAACGATATAAGTGGGTATCTTTCCTTGGATTAAAGATAATCTACCAGTAAAAGGATATAGTTTAATAAAATTTAATGCATATTTTTGGCTCAACGATATAGGTATGTATAATACAGGGTGGATTAAAGATAATCTACGAGTAAAAGGATATACTTTAATAAAATTTAATAAGATTGATATAGTTCAAATTTTTAAAGCATGCCTACTTTTTGGTCAACTATATAGGTATGGATAATAGATGGTGGATATCTTAATTAATAAATATAATTTAGATTATTATGTGGACTTTTAAATTTTTATTATAAAGTTTTTTATCTAAAACTACGTAAGTGCACTCCAACACATCCTCTGAAATCACTCTCCCACAGGTTCACTGTATATGTCACGTTGTCCCACTACGTCATATATGTCACGTTGTCCCACTACGTCATATGTTATCTTTGAACCAAAAACTTTGACCTCTAAAAATTGTAATTTTCGTTTTTTTTTAAAGAAAACACAGTTATATAAACTAATTAAAATAAAAATATTAAATAAAAATAGTAAAATAAATTAAACTTAATCTATAAATATATAAAATAAACAAATATTTTGAAATATACATTTTTTTTTAGCATTAATATGATTTTTTAAAAATAATAATAATAATAATAATAATAAATAACATTTCATATTTTTAAATATGAAATGACAAAAATCAATAATAAAGAATTTAAGTATGTTATCACATTCATTAAAGTTATTTAATAGTAAGATAGTAAGATATGGGTAGAGGCGCCTATAGCTTCAATAACCATCTAGCACTCTCTATGTAATCATGACAACACATCATTTAACAAGTTGTTGGCATTATGATACATATGTTGTACTTGATGGCAACCCACTCATCTCAGATAATAAATTTCACGTAGAGAAAAAGTTCACGCACTTTCATGCAAGGAAAAGCGCGTATATGTTGGAGAACTTACCTTTGGTCCATGGTAGTTAGTCCTTGGTATTTGAACCTATGAGGAAAAGCACGTATATGTTGGAGAACTTACCTTTGGTCCATGGTAGTTAGTCCTTGGTATTTGAACCTATGAGAAAAGCGCGTATATGTTGGCGAACTTACCTTTGGTCCATGGTAGTTAGTCCTTGGTATTTGAACCTATAGTTTTGGACCATGGTACCTCGTTGAAAGTGTTGATCTCACGCAATTTCATGGTTGGTTCATGGTATTAGTCCAACAGTTTTTTTTTTATCCTATGGTTTTGGCCCGTGGTATTGTGAAAGGCCTAAGACTATATAAAGCAAAGGAGATCACTTGGCTAATTCATTCTTGCAAATCGAATATCTTAAGATCTGAAATATTGGGTTATTGTTTTAAAAGTTTGATCTATGAAAGGGAAGTTGAAAGCGAATCTGTGAAGGGTGATCTCTCGAGCGCTGCAGCTGCGGAAGTGCGGAGACGCCACAGAGGCGCCACAGAAGGCGCAGTGCGGAGGCGCCACAGAAGGCGCAGTGCGGAGACGCCACAGAAGGCGCAGTGCAGAGACACCACAGAGGCGCCACAGAAGGCGCAGTGCGGAGGCGCCATAGAAGGCGCAGTGCGGAGATGCCACAGAGGCGCCACAGAAGGCGCAGTGCGGAGGCGCCACAGAAGACGCAGTGCGGAGACGCCATAGAAGACGCAGTGCGGAGGCGCCACAGAAGGCGCAGTGCAGAGGCGCCACAGAAGGCGCAATGCGAAGGCGCCACAGAAGGCGCAGGTGTGGTGGTCGCGGCGCCACAGAAGGCGCAGGTGCAGAGGTAGTACAAATATCCGCAGATCTATACCAGTGAAGTTGTGATCCCTGCTTAAAATTTGTTTTAACTGCCTTTGACTATTCTGCAGGGTTTTGGGTGCATAACTGATGTTTGGTTACTGGTATTGAGTTCAGATAACAGCATGATTAATGACTTATCTTTATGTACTAGATCTGGTTGATAACTCTCATAATATCATTGTATATGTATGGATTTGGTGATTGGGTGATTCAGAAGGTTGTTTGATTATGAGCTTCAATGTTGTTGTTGGATCCAGTTTGAAAATTTATGAAAAGTGGTCCTTGTAAGAAAAGAAGTAGGGGGTTGTAGCTCCCTTCCAGGAAAGACTGGAAAACGAGAGAGAGTTGTAGCTCTCTGCAGGTTGCAGCCTGTGTACTGGTAAAGGACTGCACCAGTACAAAATCATTGTAAAAGGAGTTTCTAATTTGAAAGAAGATAGAGACATATTGCAGTAGGTGGTTTTCACCCACATTGGGTTTCCACCTTAAATCTGGTGTTCTTTGGTGTGACTATCTGTTTTTCTTGTTCATGCTCATTATTTTATGGTATTGATATGCAAAAATAATTCAAAGTATAAATAAGGAAGATCTGTTAAAAGAACTTGATAATACTGATTCACCCCCCCTTTCAGTATTATTTCCAACACAAGTTTAAGTGATTTTAATGAATCTGTGGTGTATAAATATATAAAATAAACAAATATTTTGAAATATACATTTTTTTAGCATTAATATGATTTTTTTTTAAATAATAATAATAATAAAATTAACACTTCATATTTTTAAATATGAAATGACAAAAATCAATAATAAAGAATTTAAGTATATTATCACATTCATTAAAGTTATTTAATAGTAAGATATGGCTAGATGCGCCTGTAGCCTCAATAACTATCTAGCACTATCTATGTAATCATGACAACACATCATTTAACAAGCTTCAGTGATCACTACTGAGAATGGGTTTTAATGAATTTGTGGTGGATTATCATGTCAATGATAAATGAGAAGAATGGCAGTCTATAGTTGAGTTTATATTGAATGCTTGCACAAAGAAATAGGGAGGATTGAGCTTGCGTACCAGTGGTGTTATCTAAGATATGGTGGCCTCCTCAAGGTATAATGATTGAACATATGAGTAGTTTTGGCACCTTAAGGTTGTGATCTCTTGCATTAGACATGGTGGATTGACAATAAGCCTCAACATATGTTTTTCCTTTAAATGCAACTCATCTATGGCTTTTCTTGGTGCCTCTTTTGATTGTGATTCCCCCTCCCCCTTGACTAAGCCCTCAATACCCATGTTGACCCATCCTTTTTTCTCTCAATGCTTCCTTCGCTCATGTTTTCCCTAATGGTTTCTTCAACATGGGGCTACTTCAAGTTGTGGTGGCTATCCTTCCAATCTTTGCTTCACACACTCATGAATTCGTTTTTTCCATCACCCACTATGTTAATCACCACACTAGTCAATAACCAATATTTTTTTTTCTTGCAATTGGATAGGGTTCTTGGTATATCATATAACATTCTAAGATGAAGAACCTAAGCATATCACAGTGTGCCTATTATAGACAAATGGAATGTAGAAATTTTGAATAATAAACACATATTCAACAGAGATTATCTTGATCATGCACTATTTCGGAATACATGCACAATACATAAGCTCCTCTATGTTGATCAACAATTTAGCAGCATCAAAAACAATGAAAACATCAATAGCATGCACACATTAACACAGTATGTAACCCGAGGAAAGCTTACAGCTGAAAACCCCACACTATCTGTATATTAATGA
Organism: Pinus tabuliformis; assembly: GCA_031772625.1. Lineage (NCBI taxonomy): Eukaryota > Viridiplantae > Streptophyta > Pinopsida > Pinales > Pinaceae > Pinus > Pinus tabuliformis. Next base: position 843,548,404 of record CM062806.1, on the reverse strand, counting down.
TTGAGAACATGTAACATTACATAGTACAATACTCCTCTCAAGTATCCAGCACTATCTCCACCTGTTACACACAAACCAGCTCATACCTGAATAAGTCACAGGTTCAAATCTTCTCCACTACTTTGCCTGTCTCTATTGCATAAACCTACTGAGAATCACTCACACTAGAAATCACGTGAGCACAGGCTATTCTACTGGGCAAATCAACGCAATACTCATTGGCATACTCAATACATTTCTTGTGCAAATCCTCATGCACAACTATAGTCACAACTGATAGCAATCTCAACCTCTAACACCTGTCCCTGTTGAACTGTACATGCACTGACATGCAACTGAGTTATGTATTCTTTAGTTTCTTTATGAGTTAATAATTAGTTTAACAACTCATCATTAGTCTATTTGCATTTAGGCTAATTACAACTAGTTTAACCAAGTCAAACTGAACACAACTCCATCAACTCCACCAAACTCAACTCCTTGAGTTCTAACTGAAGTCCTGCATGCAACAACTATACTGACCCACAAAGAAAGAGTATTTCCTTCTGACAGCTGCATGTGCCACATCTGTAGCTCAAACTGAAGTGCTCCAAGAGAATAAGATAAAGTTTATAGTCTAAATATTATTATGAGACAATAATATTTGACTTTTCTATTTTTGACTAGCAGTCTAAAAATAGACTCTGATCACTCCTGCTGTGATCCAAAAATAGAAGTCCATCTATTTTCCCAACATGACCAATCATCCATAAACAACATTCTACAGCTCATAGACCATGATCCATATGTTTAAAAATAGACATAGTCCAAAAATAGACTTTGCGCCATAATTTTCCTACGGGCCCACTTAATGAAGGCGACTCCTTTCCACTAAGCTCCATCATCTTGTTGCATTCTCAACATGGAAAGCTCTTGAGCTCAACAAAGGGTCGAAAGCTCAGCTAATCAATACAAAGACAACATGACATTGCCAATGTCAAAGGAGAAATAAACGGTTGAAAGGGAAATCATAGGAAAAAGGGGATGTCTCTCACACATCAAAATAGCTAGCGAAATTGTTGATTGAATCCCAAACATTAGTCATACAAGAGGGAGGATCAACTAATATATATACACTATTGACATATATCGACACCTCAATATGTTGATGGGACGTGTATTGGTGGAATAGAATGTAGCCATGGATGAATTTTTTTTATGCTTGATGACTTTAAACTCACAGTGAAGGGGAGGGATCACCACTTGTAGAGAATTGAGACACGGCTTGGGCTTCCATCTGACCCAAGTTTCTCTCTAGGTGGCAGCAAAGAGCTAATAGTGATGGAAACATTTGACTCAGTCCCAAACTAGTGATTTTGTGGTTGTGTTATCTTTGAGCATACTTATATGAAGGATACTGAAGCAACTCTTAATCTACAAATGGTCTAGTTTCCCTAACAACAAACCTCAAAGAAGAAAAATATACTTATTTTCATCAAATTCAAGTTATGATTTTTTTTTTTAAATTATCAGAAATATATTATAAAATTTAATAATAATTAAATAAATAGGCTTAATAAACATTTTTTTATCTATGTATATTAAAAATAAAAATTATCAAAATTATATTATAAAATTTAATAAAGATTAAATAAATAAAATTAATATACATTTTTTATGCATGTATTTTATATCAATATTTGGTAGGTTAGGAGTTTATTTTTCTTGGATATATGGAAGTAAAGTTAATGGTCCAAGACTTATAGAAAAGGTGAAACTTTCTCTTTACTAATCTAATTGTTGACCAAAAGACAAAATAAAGATTAAATTACATTATATATATATATATATATATATATATATATATATATATATATATATATATATATATAATTAAATTAAAAAAATATGCAATCTAAACATTTTAACTTGGTCAAAATAAAATAAAGAAAAATAACCCTATAAAATAAAATAAAAACGACTAGGGCATTGAGAATCCATGGTATTCATGTGGAATGTAGTCTACTTTAAGGGAGAAATTAAACCAGCCTTTATATTTTTTATCAAATTCAAGCTATGAAAAATTGCTTGAAAAAATATTTTATAAAATTTAGCCTCTCCAGTCAGATGACCTGTTTACATAGGCTAGGTAACAGTGTCGTGGATTATGCGATCTTTGACACGCATGTCCTCAACTGTATTACAAACTTTGAGCTACTTGACTCTGACCACAAACCTCTGTCTCTATCCCTCAATCTTGTTATGCACACCACCCACATGCAAGAGACTAGTGAAAGAAACGGACACATGCACTTCAATAGAAGTAATGTTGACCTTTTCTTAAGGGATCTAGAAAGGGATTTAGGCTCCCTAACTTATAATAACAACATTGATCAAATTTATTACCATTTTACTACTACCCTTTCCACTACCATTAACAAGTTCTCTGATGAGACTTCGTATAAGCATAAAAATAGAACTTTTAACCCTTGGTATGACAAAGACTGTAAAATTTCCAGGAAAACGATCAAAGATTCTCCTAATGAAATCATTAAGCTTCGGAATATAAGTATAGACAAAGCTCTCATCAAGAGGAAGAAGAGGTCATATACTAATAAGAGACAAGAGCATCTTCTTCACCTTTCTAAAGTTGCACCTAGAAAGTTTTGGCGAAATGTGCTTGTTTGTAAAACTAAAGATAATCATTCTATCCCCCTAGAAAATTGGGACAAATATCTTAAGAGGTTGTAAGACTCTTTGGACACCATGGGCACCATCTTAAACACTCCTATTAAGGATAATATATTTTCCCTAGAAGACGTCGAGTCTGGGATTAATAAGCTCGCTAATGGGGAAGCTAAATATATTGAAGGATACCAAGATGAGATATTTAAAATGGGAAGATCTATCCTCATTCCTCATCTCCACAAGCTTCTCAATTTGGTTGCACAACATGGCTTCCCTAAGCTTTGGAAACAAAGCCTTATTGTGCCTAGCTTTAAAAATGGGGACAAAAGTGTTCCCTCTAACTATATGACCATTATAATTAGCCACATCCTAGCAAGATATATGGGCTCATTTTGGAAAAGAAGCTTAACCTATGGCTTGAAAACAAAGGTAAAAGAGCTAAAGGGCAAGCTGGTTTTAGGAGACATCACTCGACTATCGACCATCTTGTCACTCTAAAGATCATTGCAGAGGAATGCCACAATAGTAAAGCTGATCTCTTCTATTGTTTTGTGGACTTTAGAAAATATTTCAACATTTTTCCTCGAGATAAGATTTGGGAGAAACTTGAAGAGATCATGGTTCCTCTTGAATTGAGGATTGTTGTGATCCGCCTCTACGAGTGTTATGAAACCAGCTCAAGAAAAGATAGAAAAGGTAGATCAACGCCTTAGAATTTAGCCTCTTCGAGGGGGCAACCTCCTTTACATTACATAAATGAACAATTCTTGGATGATTCAAATGACAAAACCTCCTTTCTATATATAGGAGTCTAAGGAGTCACAATATAACCCAGCCGACCTAACAATAGTAATATAAAGCCACAAAAATAGCAATAGAGGGATTCTATGAGGCACAGTAATAACAATATGGGGACAATAGGGGCTCAACAATATTAATAAGGGGTACAACTACAATAGTAATGGGGTAATCACTAGTATTATAGGGACCCAACATGCCCCTCTCCTTCAAAAAAGTGTTGCCCTCAACGCTTGAGTAGTTTTGGATGCTTCTGTATAAAATTCTCATCCTCCCATGTGGAATCTTCAGCAGATAAGTTCTTCCACTTGATAAGATACTCTGAAATTCATCGATTTCGTAGCTGTCGAGTTCTTGTTTCTGTGACTGCTTCTGGTTCCAATATAATTTTTCCTTCCTTGTCAAGTTCTGGCAATATTGTTTGAACTGGGAGCTTATCGCCTATAACCTTCTTTAAACATGAAAAATGGAAAATTGGGTGCAATCGAGAAGCTGCAGGAAGCTCCAATTTGTATGCCATAGTACGAATCTTTTGCAACACCTTGTACGGACCATAATACTTTGGTGATAATTTATTATCCTTCTTAGCTTGCTTGAGGGACATTTGCTTATATGGTTGTAGCCGTAGGAATACCCAATCACCTACATCAAAACTTCTTTCGCTACGATGTTGATTTGCCTGTTGTTTCATTCTATTCTGTGCCAACACGAGGTTATCCTTTAAGAGTTGGAGGACTTGTTGTTGATGTTCGATGTGATGTTCCATTGCTTGAACCTTAGAATTTTCTCTTAAATATGATGTGATGGATGGTGGTTGATACCCATAAAGTGCCATAAATGGGGTCATTTTTGTTGCTGTATGGAAGGAAGTGTTATACCACCATTCAGCCATAGGCAACCATTTGACCCATTGTGTCTGTTTATCAGATACAAAGCAACGAAGATATCCTTCCAAACATTTGTTTACTATCTCAGTTTTCCCATTCGATTGAGGATGATAAGATGAGCTATGAGCTAACTGAGTACCAAGACAAGAAAATAATTCTGTCCAAAAATTTCCAGTGAAAATTGGATCTCTGTCACTTACAATAATCTTTGGGTTTCCATGTAGCTTTTGAATTGTTTCCATAAATGCAGTAGAAACTGTACTGGCTTTAAATGGATGTGATAATGCACAAAAGTGTGCATACTTGGTAAGTCTGTCAACTACCACCATGATGACACTCTTTCCCTCAGACTTGGGTAAACCTGTGATAAAATCCATTGAAACCTCCTCCCAACGTTGGCTTGGAATGGATAAAGGTTGTAATAGACCCAGTGTCTTAATTGTTTCAACTTTATTTTGTTGGCAAACCAAACATTCCGCCACAAACTTTTGAATATCTGATTTAAGGCCATCCCAAAAAAATTCCTTCTTAACCCTGTGGTAAGTTTTTAAAAATCTCGAGTGCCCTCCTAAGGGAGAAGTGTGCAATTCCATAAGAATATTTTGTTTTAGCTGGGAATTCTTACAGAGGTATAAGCGATCTTTGTACCATAACGAATCATTTTTCCAGCTAAATGTATCAGACGTACTGGAATCTTGTTGTAACTTTCGAATAAGTGCCCACACTTCTTCGTCATTCTTCCATTCCTCCCTTGCTTCGTTTATCCAATCTGGTTGGATAATAGAAATGGCGCACAACAATGCTTCCACATCCTCATCCTTTCTTGAGAGTGCATCTGCCACCACATTTTGCTTCCCTTTTTTGTAGATGATTTCAAAGTCATAACCCAACATCTTTGTGACCCACTTTTTTTGCTCTTCAGAGGATAATCTTTGTTCTAAAAAGTATTTAAGGCTATCATGATCCGTTTTTACCTTGAAGTGTCTTCCCATTAGGTAGGGTCGCCATTTCTTAAGTGCATGGAGTATTGCCAACATTTCCTTCTCATAAATAGCTTTGTGTAAAAACTTTCCCTTGATTGGACGACTTTCAAAAGCAATGGGTCTTTCATCTTGCATTAAAACAACACCAATTCCATTTCCTGAAGCATCACATTCCACAATAAAGGTTTTTGTGAAGTTCGGTGTAGCTAAGACAGGTGCTTGGCACATTGCCTCTTTAAGATGTTTGAAGGCCTTTGTTGCTTCTGGAGTCCATGAAAATGAATCTTTCTTCAATAATGTTGTTAGAGGTGCTGTTATTCTCCCATAATTCTTAACAAACTTGCGATAATACCCTGTCAACCCGAGAAATCCGCGCAGATGCTTTATGGATGTGGGGATTTTCCATTCCTTAATGGCTTTAATTTTGCTAGGGTCTACCTTAACTCCTTCATGAGATACAATATGACCCAGATATTCCACCTCTTGTACTCCAAAGAAACATTTGGATCTTTTTGCATATAATTGTTTCTCCTCCAATAGTTGTAGCACCCTATCAACATGTTCAACATGATCCTTCCAAGACTTGCTGTAGATTAGTATATCATCAAAAAATACTAACACAAATTTTCTAAGGAATGGTTTGAAAATTGAATTCATCAAACCTTGAAATGTTGAAGGTGCATTGGTAAGGCCAAAAGGCATGACCAAAAATTCATAATGACCCTCATGAGTTCTAAATGTTGTTTTCGGAATGTCTTCATTCTTCATTCTGATTTGATGATATCCTGAACGAAGATCCAACTTGGTGAAGTAAATTGATCCATGCAATTCATCCAGTAATTCATCAATGACAGGAATGGGAAACTTATCTTTAATAGTGAGCTTGTTGAGCTCCCTATAATCCAGACACATGCGCCATGATCCATCCTTCTTGTGCACCAATACTACTGGAGTAGAGAAAGAACTTTGACTCGGTTGAATTATACCAGCCTCTAGCATTTCTGCAACCATACGTTCAATTTCACTCTTTTTGGCATAGGGATATCTGTACGGCCTGATGTTTGGAGGAACACTTCCTGGAATCAGATGAATAGCATGATCATGATCACGAATAGGTGGGAGACCTTTGGGAGTCTCAAATACCTTGGAATGATTGTCCAAGACTTTTTGGAGATCTAGAGAAATAGATGATTCCAATGTGGAAACATCTAGCGAACATAATTGTGCAATTAAACCTTTTTGTTCCTTTTTTAGAAGCTTTGTCATACCGTTAGAACTGATTATCTTTCCCGGTTTCCCTGCAATACCCCTTAATTCAACTTCCTTTCCTTCCATAGAAAATTTCATGAAAAGTTCTTGAAAATTAAAAGCTATTGTAGCCATTGGACTCCTAATACAACATCAGCACCTCCCATTGGAATGGAAAGCATTGGGCTAGTCAATACATATTCTCCCATGGATAGCTTGATATTATGGCACTTTCCAGAGCAATTTATTGTTCCTCCATTTGCAACCATCACTTGACACTCTGGTGCTGGATATAAGAAGCAATTCAATTCTTTTGCTACCTTACAATGAATAAAATTGTGGGTACTTCTTGAATCAATCAACACTATTACCTTTTTCTTCTTGATTTGTCCTTCTATCTTGATGGTTTGAGGAGTGGTAATTCCCGCCAATGCATTACAAGATATGGTCGGATTCATTTTTTCTTCATCTAGGCTTTGTTCCTGGAGTATATCCTCTTCTTTTGACCTTTCTTGCTCCTTTTCTTCTTCCTCTTCACAATCTATGTAGAATAATTTCTTCTCAACACACTTATGACCTTCAGTGTATTTGCTATCACAACTGTAACAAAGCCCTTTTGCTCTTTTTTCTTCCAATTGTTGTGGTGTCAACCTTATAGGTTGTGGAAGACTAGCGGCAACAACACTTCCGTCTTTATAGTTGTGAGTGGTATGCTTCCTGGTTGCCATAATTTTGCTTTCCATTTTTCTTGCTAATCGAATGCCTTCTCTAATGAATCAGGTTCCCAAAGGCAAACATCATGTTGGATATTATCCTTTAAAGACCCTATGAACACATCAATCCTATGCTCCTCTGGAATATTTTTTACCCTTATGTTCAATTTTTGGAACTCCTCAATGTGCTCCATTATTGAACCCTTTTGTTTGAGACTTATCAATTGGCTAAAAAAAGTGTTGCTTTTTGTATCCTCATAATGTGCTATCAATTCTTCCGTAAAAATTGCCCAAGTGATAAATGTTTACGAGAGCAAAGCCATTGATACCATACAAACTGATTTGGTTCCAAATATAAAGTTGCAATACGTACCTTTTGTGTGTTTTGCACATTATTGAGATCGAAAAATTACTCCATCTATAATATCCATGTTGCGGGATCCTTGCCATCAAACTTCCTCATATCAATTTTTGGAATATGGTGCGTCTTCGATCCAACATTAGAGTCTATGGAATCATGATTAACATTTCTTTTGTTCGCATCATGAGTTTCCTTTATTCCCTTTTCACCATTAGTAAGTATTTCTTGTAGAAAATTTGTCAAATCTGCCTTCAAATCTATCTTCAAATCGTCAATCTTGGCTTCCACGCCCTTTATCTTAGATTCCACGCCATTTATCTTAGCTTCTATTAGCTTTTGTGAGAGTGAAATTTGTTGCAATTGGTCTTGTAATTTTGATATATCATGTATCATTTCTTCCTCTTCTTCATGCGTCATGCTAGAGCTTTTAGATTGCTTACTAGGTGTTTGCATTTTCTTTCCTCGGGGCATCAGTTACCGATACTAATGCTCTACTATGCCCTTTGAATTCCTTCAAAATAATTTTTCAAACCAAGCTTAAGCAAAAATTTAAAAAATCTACACACATTTTTTCTCTGAGCTCGATATTGCCTCTGATGTATCTCTATAATTTGGGATCATCCAGTTCTGAAATTGTGACCTGCAGTAGCCCTCTATGTCCTCTTTCCAATGCCACCAGTCTAACCCCAATTGGATTCTCCAATGAAGAGTTACGCCAAATCTCCCATAGTGTCCTGATTATAGACTAATTCAGTAGAGCAAACTTGTACGACGTGCCACGTGTCCCTGTTTCGACCTTTGGCTCTGAAAAATATATACAAGAAACTATAGTCCATCCTCTTTATGTACCTTCTTACAAAATTTCAATCCGATGCTTAGAGAGAAAGTTATGATGATGTTCCCTAGGTCACCTGTTTGGAATGTAATTCAGGAGTTTACAAAAAGACCAACTTCGTCAGATCATATCTCCACAAATATAGTGCAAAAAGCTTTGAATTTCGGATCCAAGGTTTAGTGCAATTTCATCTCAAATGGGTTTTTTTTTCGCTTCTAAAACATCGGAAAAAAAGTTATAGCGAAAATGCCACAATGACCTGTTTGGAGCAGCGAAAACCTAGAATCCAAAGCTCTGATACCAAATGTTATGAAACCAGCTCAAGAAAAGATAGAAAAGGTAGATCAACGCTTTAGAATTCAGCATCTTCGAGGGGGCAACCTCCTTTACATTACATAAATGAACAATTTTTGGATGATTCAAATGACAAAACCTCCTTTCTATATATAGGAGTCTAAGGAGTCACAATATAACCCAGCCGACCTAAAAATAATAATATAAAGCCACAAAAATAACAATAGAGGGATTCTATGGGGCACAATAATAACAATATGGGGACAATAGGGGCACAACAATATTAATAAGGGGTACAACTACAATAGTAATGGGGTAATCACTAGTATTATAGGGACCCAACAACGAGACTGGCATTGCCAAGCTTAAGACCAACGAAGGGTGGTCTAAAGATATTAAATGCAATATCGGGGTTAAGCAAGGGTGTCCCCTATCCCCTAACCTTTTTGGCATTTACAGCAATAAGCTTGAGGAGTGTTTGGAAACTATAGGTTGCAAGGGCGCCAAGCATTGTGGTATAATCATTAGTCTTCTCCTTTATGTTGATGATATTATTCTTCTTGCAAAAAGCCATGATGACATGGACAAGCAGCGTAAGACTCTTCATGTCTACTACTCCAAGATGGCCCTATGACAGCTAATATTGACAAGACTAAAGTCATGATCATTAACTAAAAAAACACCACCCATGGTTGTTTCGTCTATGATAACCATTTTTTAGAGCAGGTTTATTCTTACAACTATTTGGGTATTGACTTTCCTCATCAGCTCAACTGGAATTATAACATTGAGAAAAGGATTATTGGAGGCTGAAAATCTTATTATGAGCTTGAAAAACAATTGTAATTCGGTTGAAATTTGCATTTGGAGTAAAAAAAGGTTCCTCTTTGACACTTTTGTCATCCCTGTTGTCTTATAAAGATGTGAAGTTTAGAGTTGTAGTATATCTAGAGGGTCGTGGAGAAATATTGAGATGATTCAAAAGCAATTCATAACCTACAATCTAAAGATAAAGGGAAATACTCCCCAAACTATCCTCTTGATCGAAGTTGGCTTGTCCCTCGTTGAAGGTACAGCTATGTTTAGATATCTGATGTATAAGAAGAAGCTTTACAACATGGAATCCAATAGGCTCCCAAAAATTGCTTCTAACATTATTCAAAACCCCCACCTTCACTTCAAGCGCGGGTGGCATAAGGATGCCTAGTCTTGGCTCAATCATTGGGGGATTAAGGAGGAGATCATCATGGGAAGCAAAGATAATGTCAAAGATACTATTAGCTCCAATTTTAAGGACAAGTTGTGGGATGATAAGGAGCTGGAGGGTAAAAGAAAACTAGGATATTATAAGAAAAAATGAACATTGCTATGATAAGAACTAATTCTCATGAGCTTCGAAGTGAAACCGGGCGGTGGTCTACTTCCAAGGCTCTCTGGGCTGATGGAATATGTCAGATTTGTGATACTAAGAAGGTTGAAGATGAAAAACACTTCCTTTTAGATTGCTCGGCTCTTACTCACATCCACTCTCAATTCACTTACATTTGCCACACTTCCAATCTTCTTGATTTATTAAGCCAACCAACTATAGCGACCTTGAAGCATTTCTTTCTCTCTTTTTTTTTATCACAGAAACAAGATTTTGAAAAATCACAATTAGATTATTTTTATTTTCTTGAGGTTTGATAGACCGCATTGGTCTTAGTGGACATTAATCATCATCATCATTATTATTTTTTTAATCAAAAATATATTATAAAAATTAATAAAAATTAAATAAATAGAATTAATAAACATTTTTATCTATGTATTTTATATCAATATTTGCTAGGTTAGAAGATCATTTTTCTTAGATATATAGAAGTAAAGTTAATGGTCTAAAACTTTATAACGAAAGTGAAATTCTCCTTTTACTAATCTAATAGTTGACCAAAAAACCATTTAATAAAAATTAAAGTTTTATCCCCTTATAAACCAACAAATGAATCAATGTGCATTTAATAATAACAACAACAGTGAATCTATTATTTAAATTGGTATGTGAATAATAATTTTACATCCAAAAATTATTTATTAAAAATAAAAACCTATCACTTATACATTACCAATAATTTTTTTTAATAAAATAATTATTCTTAAATGATGAGGATGAGTTAATAAACATTTATGATAACAATTAACATTAATTAATTAATTAATTTCGATAATGTGAATTTTTGGAAGTTTTTTTGTTATATTTTTTATTTCCTGTAAAAAAATTATTGGAATCACAAGTTTGATTTGTAAAATTTACACAATCCTCATGGATTGTAAATTTTTCATAGTACAAAATCTATTTATACATTAAAAATATATTTTAAACAACTAAAAACACATAATTTAACCAAAAAATATTTAACCATTTTTCAATTAAAAAACTTTAAAACTTAAAATAATTAAATACTAATGAATGTAACCCGAAACAAATGTACATAACACTGGTCGCAGAAACCTCAGATCTGAAAACCTTTCTCAATCATAATTATTTCAAAAAAGAATATTCTACCTTTAATAATCACTATAATAATTTAACTTAAATTTAAATACAATGTTGTGCCTTCCGAAGGTTGGACCCTTTGAACACTTTTTTAAAGTTTTGGAGTCATCAAAACGTTTGAATTAGAAATATAAATAACATTCAAATTAGCAGAGGAAAAATAAATTAAGACAGTGTCACAGCCAAAAATCCAACACTAAAGATTATAAAGCTAACTCCATAGAACCATGTTACGATTCTTTGTGATAAGCCTTTGGTCATTTCTTTCCCTGTATATTAGAAAATCGGTAACAACACAAGTGGTTTATTTTCCCTCCTCTATCTTTGGTGCACCATCCGAATAAACTCCGTGTGGTAGTAAAAGGGTTTCCCTTGAAGCTAACAACGAGCCTTGACCTGAGACGCTCGTCTTTCATAAGCTTTCCCTTAAGCTAATGACAAGCCTCGGCATCAAACGCTCATCCTACATAAGCTTTTCCTCGAAGCTAACGAAAAGCCTTGGCATGAGAAGCTCATCCTTCATAGATCACGAGCAGGGCTTTAACACTTCACATGCACGCCACTAAATGACTCACTATCAACCCCACGTGGCAAGAGAAGCTCTTGAAGTGAATGACCAACCTTGGAATGAGACATTGATCCTCCACAGCTCAAGCTCAAGCTATTGATTTTATTGCAGATTAAATTATGTGTTTTATCATTTAAGAAGCTCAACGTTGTTGCTTTGGTTAAGGAAGGTGAATGCTACTATCGAAGAGAGAGGGATCGATTAGCTCAGTTGATTTTATTTATTTCACAGAGCAATGGGAGGATGTAATATCAAAGAATAGGGATGAGAGTGGAAAACAAGAATAATTAGCTCAAGGGAAGTACCTTGTGTTGGGTTCGTGTTTTGCCTACGTAGATATCAACTCTTTTGAACATGTGTTTTCATAAGGGCCACACATGGGTGTATTAGGGTTTGCAGAATCAACTCTAAGGAGATGATTAGGATGAAAACCTAGATTTAAATTTATAATCAGCTAAAATAAACATTGTGGAGGAAAGGACACATAGAAAAAATGATTTATAAATAAAAAACATATGTAATCTTATAATCCTTAGAAGCATTATTTTCAAGCTTGCAAGTATACACATGGGAATTTGTTTTTGGGTAGAAACAAAATCATTCTTAATAACCCTAAAGTTACATGGTGCTTGATGGCTAATCCCTAAATTATTTATTAAATTGTTGCTTCATTCTTAATAACCTTAAAATTACATGGTGTTTGATGGTTAATCCCTAAATCATTTGTTAAATTGTTGCTTGCTTGTTTTTTGACTGATACATATTAAATTGTTGCTTACTTATTGATTGGTACATACCACACCCATGGACCATTTTCCTTTTGTCCACAGCATGCTTGTAATATCCCTATCATGAATAACCGTAACCCTGCGTAAAAGTAATTCAAGATTACGAATCAGTTATTAACTGATTCTTGGCTGTTGTGGAACTGAACGAGAATGAAGGAAACGAGCGAAGGGATGGAGTTAACGTGGCCTGGGGAATTATTACGCGTGGGGGTAGCAGAGTGATGGTCACGTATTCTACGCTGACTGATTTGGCGGTGAAGTAATGGCATTACAGTATAGAATTCCATGCCCAGTTTTTATTCGGCATAAGCTTGCGGATTCGAAGCGTCGGATCTTGATTTGTTAAACACAGGATTTTATTTGGCAAGCCAGTCTTGGATTCAAAAACTGATTCTTGATTTGCGTAAAAGCTGAGATAATGGAAGGAAGCCTGGGGTAGCTTACCCTCCAACCACCGCACCCTTCAATAAATATATAGCTGAGCTTTTGGGTATGGCAGACACCGCAAGAATGACTGCGAGGTTTTAGGGAAAGGTGGCAGCAAGAAAACAATTCAGTTAAATGTATTTGTGGTCGTCTGGTACCGTGGGATGCGAGAGCATGCAAATTAAAGAAAGCCATTGCAGTATGAGTAAGGGCAGAACCAGAACCTGGAGATAAAAGGACAAATCCAATTCCTGTGGCTTTCAAGCTTCCGTTGTTATGGAAGATAAGCTTCAAAGTTCCTTGCTCGAAAATGCAAACGATGCAGATGATTCCTCGGCGGATTTTGCCGGGCGGTTTTGGGCGGAGTCCAAATGCTTATGGAGGATTGCCGCGGGGGTTTTCGGTGGGACTTTGGCAACTATGGGCTCAGCTGTCATCACCCACGCATTTGTGGGACGCATCGGCAACTTAGAACTGGCAGTTTTTTCTTTAGTCGTGGGCCTCCTTATTCCTTCGATTTCCGTATTCTTGAGATTTCTCAATTTGTTAATCAGAGATTTGAGAAATGCAAAACTTGAAGGGCGGTGTGTATTCAGCTGAAGTCATCGTTCACAGTCTCGGTATTTAATTTCTGAAGTCATTTTCACAGACAGAGAGTTGTTAGCTGCGTCGTTGGAAACTACAGCATCTCTCGTAGAAGACTTGCGTGGAAGCGTTGTTGATCCACTGAGATCTATGGACTGTGTAAAGTCGTTTTGAAATCTATTGAGTGCCAAGTGTGGATCGAGCCTGTGTGAACACTTTGAGAGGAGTTGCGCCCAACTGGTGAAAGGATTGGAGTGGTAAAGTGTTGCCGAAGAGTGAGTATGTGTGCCAGCTCATCGTTGGAGCTATAATGCTGCAGATCTGAGGCGGGGGGCCTGCAGACTTGAGTTCAAATATGCAAGTTAACAAGACCTCAGCATGCGCTATGGCGACCAGTTCCTGAAGAACGTGGAATAAACGTGTGGACACATAAGCTAAGTATATGTAGCTTTTCTTCTAGAAAATTACATGTGAATCTTGTGTTAAATGCTTTAAGATTCTAGTTAACTTTCGATGTTTGAATATGTATTACATGCATGAAGCTATTCATGTATTTATGTTGTTATAGTTTTGTTTGCAAGACCATGGGAATACTCGTGTACGAGTATTAATTTCCGCCTTGGTTTTAGAATGCAGTTTAATATACAAGAACGATCATGTTTATTCACTCTTTTGCTGCTATTTACGAAGATTTATCTTGGAAAATAGGAATCTGGTTTTGATTCTTTTCTCGGTTTTACATGAGCTAATGAGTTAGAACTCTTAAAGAGAGTTATGCATTAATAAACATGGTGGAGGTCAAACAGTATTATTTGGGTACATATGCTAGTTTAATAGTAAGTCATGCTTGCTTAAGCATATGAGTGGATGCTAAAGAATCTCTTTCAAACATTGTTTATTGATTCTGTAATATGGTATCTAATTTTGTTGCCCAAGCTTGTTGTCAACAGTATTGACAGGAAACGATGACGGTTGGTGCCTATGAAAAGTGATGTTTAAGTTTGTGCAGGAAGAGGATCAAGGGTCCATGCAGATGAGTTCGAGTTGCAGGAACATACATTGCCAGAACAATCATGCCACAAGGAATACTATATGTGGCGGTATGTAAGTGAAAGATTACATGAGAACTGTAATAGCCTTTAGCTAGTTATATGACAGCTTGATGATAATTATTGTAATGATTTTATGACAATGGTTAAGGGATGGAATCCCTTATAAGCCATTGAGTGAGGGGTGAAAACCCTCACGAGCGTTTAATAATAAGATTAAACGTTTGCTGGTTTTCACCCTACGGGGTTTCCAGGGTATATCAGTGTTCAATGGTGTGATTGATGTGATTGCCTTTTGTGTCAATTGGATGATGTTGAATCCTTGATGTTGATGGTTCTTTATTTGATGGCATGATCATAATGTCCAAATTAATATGGTTATGGAAATCGTGAAATGGATGCAAGGAATTATGAGATAGTTTATGTTATTACACTACCATGGTCGGGGTTAATGGTTATGCAACTTACTGTTATTGCAAATTTACTTGATGCATTAATGAACACTATGTCTAATGGTTAATGATGATTGTGGAGTTATGAATTTGATAAGTTACTAGTGGGTAATTTGTATAAAAAATTCTAACTTCCTACTTTTACATGCGAGGTTACCGGGGTTTGTGACAAGTGGTATCAGAGCTAAAGGTTGCAGTACTGGCGCCTTTGGGAATTGGTAAGCGGAAAGGATATGGAGGTACGCCATCAGTAGGCATTAACTCAGGTATGAGTTTAATCGTTCACATATTCATTTATGTAGTACACTACTTTTGGCATGATAGGTGTGATTCATGTTTATAACTGCTTTGAGTAGTAAGTAATAAAGTTGTTGCATAACTACGTTCACAACATTGGATTCCTGATGCGGATAAAAGACAATGAAACTTTTGTCACACTTAAGAACAAAATTGAACACTCATTATTGAGGGAAGTAACAATCAACTACCAAGTTTTGATTTGCACATATGGCAATAACAATAATGCATTTATTGAACTAGATTGAAATTACAATGAACGAAACTTAATGAGCCAATGCATGAATATAAATTAGGGGAACATCCTTGAATAGGATGAAAAATTGTTTTAAAAAGGACATTAGAAGAACCCCTTTAGATATTGAAAACATGCAATGAGTCAAGCAGCGAGACTTGATTGTCATAACTAATTTCTGATTAAGTTTTGCCATGGTTTCATTAAGATGATTGGTAGTTGAGATTGGTTGGTGTTGTATGACTAACCCATAGAACTTATATGCATTAATTGAATTGGACTTAAGATTATTACAATTCGAAAACAAGTGAAGGTTGATTGATGTCACATGCATGGGATGTGTGTATGAAGGTTCTTACTCTCTCTGTGCTATAGTTCCAGTTGTTTATGAGAAGAGTTCTTAATTTTATTCACCATGAGAATGCATGATGAATAGTATATGCTTATGTCCTAATAGTTTTAATGATGATTACCTTCTAATTAATTGAAATCCATTAGCATGGTATGTGCTCATGTTAATCATTACTTGTTGGGAGATAAAAACCATTGGAGCCTCGATTTAATGATGGTTGAATTTATCTCTACTATGGGAATGATGGATTTCTTATGCATGTTGCATTCCAGTGTGAAGTTAATTGTAGAGGCATGTGCAGTGAGTAACATTTCTAGGACCCATTCATGGTATAATTACATGTGATAATTATTCATAAATAGACTACCTGTGTTAATACAGTTGTCAGTAAACTCTAACTACCTTCCCCAACTATAGATGCTTCCAAAGGAAATGGAAGTAAGGAGAAGGAAGAAGGTCGTGCTGTAGGGACAGACGGAGATGGGAAAAAGAATTAGGTCTGGTGATGACCAGATAGAGCAAGCTTTGAGTGTCAGAATCTTGCAGAAGACGCTAAGTCTGGGGATGACTAGATAGCGCTCGATGTGCATGTGAGTATTCCGTTGACCATGCTTAAGGAGTTGGAAAATGATAACTATAGTTTGTTGATGTTAATGATTTTCGTAATGTCTCCTTGAAGTCATTATTCTGAAATGGACACACAGTAGTGTTATGATAGTGGTTGCATCTAGCATCAAGTGGTAACTCTGGTGCATGTGTGACACTTAGGAGATCATGCTTCTAATTGCATAAGTAGAGCAATTGCTTCCGGTAAGGGTGGTTTAATTTGTTAGTTATGCATGTTGAACCAAGGAAAAGATAAGTAACTCTATTCATTATAGAGAATAATCAGTTGTGTTTTATCATGGGGTTGATTTCTACAGTAAAGATTGATTGTTTATATGTTTTCTTGGTAGAGAAAATATGATAATACTTGCAGTAAAAGATTGGTTATTTTATATGTTTTCTTAGTAAAGAAAATAGGTAGTTCCTCCTAGTAAGACTACATGTGAGTCTTGTGAGAGAAATGTTTGTCTCTTGTCGTTTTTCTTGGAATAAAATCCTTGCTAAATATAGCCAAAGTATCTTCTTGAGAAAAGAAGATGAGGCATATCAACGCCCTGAGGACATAGCATGAAGGGTGGCCAAGTTTTCTTGAATTAAAATATGTATTTTTATTTGATAAAAGTTTCTTGGAAAATATATATATGCTAATTGCATTATGATACTAGTTAGTTTCTAAGTTCTAGTGAAATGATTATGCATTATATGCATGATAAAGATAGCTAAAGATGTGCTTCTAGGCACATAGATATTCATTTCTAACTTTTTGAAGAAAGAGTATATTATATATATATACATAAATATAGTTTCATTCTAAGAGTGTGCATACTTCATGTATGAAGATGAAGGATTTTGTGAGAGTGTTCTTGAAAATAAAAATAGAGGTTCTTTCCCTTAAAGACACATTAGAATAGTGTTCATGCAAGAAACAAAATCCTTACTTGTTTCATGAAAAGAACTATGTGCATTGAAGTAAAATAATTGTGTTAGGAAAAGACATGTTGCATCATGGTAGCTATTGTGACTTTGGAATTATGATTCTGTGTGTACATAGAGGAAGTGTTCATGTTAACTTTCTTGAAGACAATAATCTTTTGAAGAGATTGTCTTGATAGATGAGTTGTGTGATTTCTTGATTTTGATGGATAAGTAAATCTTGTTCTGTATCTTGATTTTTATGCATAAGATGGATATCTTTAATAATTCCCTGAAAGGGAAGATAGAAGAATGAGGTTAAAATGACTTCCTTTACGAAAGAGGTATGTAGTTTGTTGTGATGGTAGTATTCTAGTGAAGGGAATATGTGTTGCATACATTAAATAAGGGCTTATATGATAAGCAATGGTATGCACAAAGATTAGTCATTGTGACAAGTGGTATATTACATTAATGATGCATGGCCAATGTTGGCCATAGTAAACGTAAGATAATACTCCATTAAGGACGATTTGAATTAAGACAACAGACTATGGAAAAATTGGAAATGTTTAGATTATTAACTCAACTGTTGTTGACATTCATACATTAATGAATATTTGCATATGCTTTTATACATGACAATATTGTATGCATGAAAATGCTTGGAAATTGAATACGTGTTAACTGATGCATATTTATAACTAACGTTGTTGATGGGATTAAGTAGTGGTAGCTTAATGGCAACAAGAAAATTCATCACGTAAATTGCTGCAATGTGAATTGCAATCATAAATGAGAAAGAATGATATTATATGATATGCATGAATTATGTTAATTTGCATGCATACAATGTGTATGATAGATATGTTTCCCATCAATCTGGATGTTGTGGACCCATGATGAGGGATAAGTGTAAATGCGTGGTGTACATGCATGTTTATTTTGTTAATGATAATGATTATATGGCTCATTATGTAAATTACTTTGGGAAAGATTGATAACAGAGGAATTTAACACGCCAGACAGTTGCAGATAGATGTGAAAGGCTAGAATGCCTTGGGTTGATGGCAGTTACCTGCCCGGAGGGGCTGATGGTACTTGTCTGCCCGGATTGTGAAAGGCTGGAATGCCTTGGGTTGATGGCAATTACCTGCCCGGAGGGGTTGATGGTACTTGTCTGCCCAGATTTCCTCTCCCTGGAATTCTTGAGCTGGTTGGCCAGTGGAATTCCATGTTAGACCTGGTAAGGTCTCTATCAAAGAAACTGTCTAGATGTGAAAATGACTCGATTTGGTTGTGGAAACCAGTTCCCATGGGTTGGGAATTCTTTAGCCTATTATGGTGCTCATAGCTAAAGAAATGAACGAATCAACTATATGATATGTTGAAGATGAATTCTATATATAGTTGTGTAAAATATGTTATGCACGTTTAACAGGAAATGAATTTAGTACTCAATAAGGAGTTATTGGAAATTTTAATTCCTTTAAGTATTAGTATTAGTGCTCTTTAAGTACTTGTAAAAGTACTGTGATTTAGAAATCATCTAACATTGCACAATTGATTGCTAGTCAAAAGTATTTCATTTGACTAAAAATATAGTGACTAATGCGATTGAATTTGTTAGTCATATATTACAGGAATTACTTACCATGGAGGATGAAGAGTTGTCCAACCACTATTACAATGCTTACATGAAAGTATTCATGATTTTCAAGAATAGATGGTAAGTAATGGTAAGTTGATATAGAGTTTGGTTTTTGAATTTGAATAAGGGCCAAGTGGTGGCGATTAGAAGTTGCATATTTTTGCAATTACGAACGCTTATGACTATTGATGCTTATAACTAATGATATTTCTTATGACTATATCATTACTATTTTGTTTGTCGTCTTTTCTTGGAATGAAATCGTTGATTTCAAAGAGAAAGGATCACATTTTGTGTGGTTTAGATGGTAATACCATGAATAAAGTCTAAAGTTCCAATGAAAGATGAACACCGAGGACGGTGTTCCTGTTAAGGGGGGGAGTATGTAATATCCCTATCATGAATAACCGTAACCCTGCGTAAAAGTAATTCAAGATTACGAATCAGTTATTAACTGATTCTTGGTTGTTGTGGAACTGAACGAGAATGAAGGAAACGAGCGAAGGGATGGAGTTAACGTGGCCTGGGGAATTATTACGCGTGGGGGTAGAAAAGTGATGGTCACGTATTCTACGCTGACTGATTTGGCGGTGAAGTAATGGCATTACAGTATAGAATTCCATGCCCAGTTTTTATTCGGCATAAGCTTGCGGATTCGAAGCGTCAGATCTTGATTTGTTAAACACAGGATTTTATTTGGAAAGCCAGTCTTGGATTCAAAAACTGATTCTTGATTTGCGTAAAAGCTGAGATAATGGAAGGAAGCCTGGGGTAGCTTACCCTCCAACCACCGCACCCTTCAATAAATATATAGCTGAGCTTTTAGGTATGGCAGACACCGCAAGAATGACTGCGAGGTTTTAGGGAAAGGTGGCAGCAAGAAAACAATTCAGTTAAATGTATTTGTGGTCGTCTGGTACCGGAAAATGCCAGAGCATGCAAATTAAAGAAAGCCATTGCAGTATGAGTAAGGGGGAATCAGAACCGGGAGATAAAAGGACAAATCCAATTCCTGTGGCTTTCAAGCTTCCGTTGTTATGGAAGATAAGCTGCAAAGTTCCTGGCTCGAAAATGCAAACGATGCAGATGATTCCTCGGTGGATTTTGCTGGGCGGTTTTGGGCGGAGTCCAAATGCTTATGGAGGATTGCCGCGGGGGTTTCCGGTGGGACTTTGGCAGCTATGGGCTCAGCTGTCATCACCCATGCATTTGTGGGACGCATCGGCAACTTAGAACTGGCAGCTTTTTCTTTAGTCGTGGGCCTCCTTATTCCTTCGATTTCCGTATTCTTGAGATTTCTCAATTTGTTAATCAGAGATTTGAGAAATGCAAAACTTGAACGGCGGTGTGTATTCAGCTGAAGTCATCGTTCACAGTCTCGGTATTTAATTTCTGAAGTCATTTTCACAGACAGAGAGTTGTTAGCTGCGTCGTTGGAAACTACAACATCTCTCGTAGAAGACTTGCGTGGAAGCGTTGTTGATCCGCTGAGATCTATGGACTGTGTAAAGTCGTTTTGAAATCTATTGAGTGCCAAGTGTGGATCGAGCCTGTGTGAACACTTTGAGAGGAGGTGCGCCCAACTGGTGAAAGGTTGGAGTGGTAAAGTGCTGCCGAAGAGTGAGTATGTGTGCCAGCTCTTCGTTGGAGCTATAATGCTGCAGATCTGAGGCGGGGGGCCTGCAGACTTGAGTTCAAATATGCAAGTTAACAAGACCTCAGCATGCGCTATGGCGACCAGTTCCTGAAGAACGTGGAATAAACGTGTGGAAACATAAGCTAAGTATATGTAGCTTTTCTTCTAAAAAATTACATGTGAATCTTGTGTTAAATGCTTTAAGATTCTAGTTAACTTTCGATGTTTGAATATGTATTACATGCATGAAGCTATACATGTATTTATGTTGTTATAGTTTTGTTTGCAAGACCATGGGAATACTCGTGGACGAGTACTAATTTCCGCCTTGGTTTTAGAATGCAGTTTAATATACAAGAACGATCATGTTTATTCACTCTTTTGCTGCTATTTACGAAGATTTATCTTGGAAAAATAGGAATCTGGATTTGATTCTTTTCTCGGTTTTACATGAGCTAATGAATTAGAACTCTTAAAGAGAGTTATGCATTAATAAACATGGTGGAGGTCAAACAGTATTATTTGGGTACATATGCTAGTTTAATAGTAAGTCATGCTTGCTTAAGCATATGAGTGGATGCTAAAGAATCTCTTTCAAACATTGTTTATTGATTCTGTAATATGGTATCTAATTTTGTTGCCCAAGCTTGTTGTCAACAGTATTGACAGGAAACGATGGCGGTTGGTGCCTACGAAAAGTGATGTTTAAGTTTGTGCAGGAAGAGGATCAAGGGTCCATGCAGATGAGTTCGAGTTGCAGGAACATACATTGCTAGAACAATCATGCCACAAGGAATACTGTATGTGGCGGTATGTAAGTGAAAGATTACATGAGAACTGTAATAGCCTTTAGCTAGTTATATGACAGCTTGATGATAATTATTGTAATGATTTTATGACAATGGTTAAGGGATGGAATCCCTTATAAGCCATTGAGTGAGGGGTGAAAACCCTCACGAGCGTTTAATAATAAGATTAAACGTTTGCTGGTTTTCACCCTACGGGGTTTCCAGGGTATATCAGTGTTCAATGGTGTGATTGATGTGATTGCCTTTTGTGTCAATTGGATGATGTTGAATCCTTGATGTTGATGGTTCTTTATTTGATGGCATGATCATAATGTCCAAATTAATATGGTTATGGAAATCGTGAAATGGATGCAAGGAATTATGAGATAGTTTATGTTATTACATTAACATGGTCGGGGTTAATGGTTATGCAACTTACTGTTATTGCAAATTTACTTGATGCATTAATGAACACTATGTCTAATGGTTAATGATGATTGTGGAGTTATGAATTTGATAAGTTACTAGTGGGTAATTTGTATAAAAAATTCTAACTTCCTACTTTTACATGCGAGGTTACCGGGGTTTGTGACAATGCTCACATAATTAACAACACAATGTGTCCTGGGTAGCCACACAACCTACTATTTCACATTAATTGCACACCAAGGTGAACTCCATACTCACTAGTTCTTGCTCTCATATCTTGTTTTTTTCTCCAATCTTTTGTTCATGGTTATCATTCTTATATTTTTTTCACAGAAGTCAAGAAAGTGAACAGAAAGGCCAAGCAATGGAGTGGAATGTTATAGATCTCCTCCTATCACTGTGGACTTCAAGGTTAGGAAGGAAAAGCAAAGGCACCCAATACTGAAGGACACTTCACTTGAACAAAATGAGGATATTATGGTTCCTATGTGCTTCACAAGAATTTTTCATGTTATGAAACAAAATCCATATGTGATAAAGCTTACAAGGTGGTGGAAAGTTTAAAATGGTGCAAAGAAAGAACATATTTGAGGGATACTCATGAAAATATTTAATGTTTTTTTCCAAAGAGAAAAAAACCTATATTTTTATTTAACTTTTAAAAAATGATCAAAATTACATTTTGTAGATGCTATCAACATTTACTAAGAGCAACCTTCCTTGAAAATTGGGTGAAAAATTGGATAAAAAATTATAAATGCAATAAATTAAAAACCTCTATAATATAACTTATATATTTTCATTATAATACAAAATCATAAGAAATAGTTTTAATAATTTTACAATTGTAAAATTGATCTGTTATTGCTTCAGTCGAAACAACATCATTATCATTTATAATTTTTAAATTTGTTTTTTTTTATATATAAAATTTTATTTTATTTAAAAAGATAATTTTGATATTATTTAAATGAATGTTAATTTGAATTTATTTATGATGTAATTATGTTTATTATTTTTTATTTTTATTATTTTTTAATTAAATGAACATTATATTTTGCTATTATTATTTTTAATCTATTATATGGCCACAACTTTTTTCATTTTATTAAAATATTTTGTTTCAAATTAATATTAATTTATTATTATTTAATTTATTAATATAAAATATTATTTTACTAATATTATAAAACATCTCCTCTTTATTCGTATGCTATACATTGACAACAAATAAATCCTATGTTATCCGGCTCTAGTGAGCTTGACCGCTGTATATGCCCACCGTTCAGTGAGTATATACAACTGTCACTATATTAAAAACCAATAACATAGGAGTTATTTATGGCAATTCCTATTTCATAGACTATTGAATAGTTAATGCGGCCTGACATGCAGGCATTTAACTTTCACCCTTTCAGTGAAAGCACGGCCATCGAGATAGCAGCCTCGAGAGGGAGGATGAAAGTTAAATCCCTGCATGTCAAGCCGCATTAACTATTCAATAATCTATGAAATAGGAATTCCCTTATTTATCACCGTATCATTATCCAATTCAGAATTATTCAAGTACGAGTCATGGCCATAAATGATCAGAATGAAATCCTAATGGCCAGTTCATATTATGCATTATTTAATTCATAATCATTTAAGTACGACTCATGGCCATCAATGAACGATTCTTTTTATGAATGAAACCCTAATGACTAGTGCATAGCTGAAAAGACGTGCACAAATGTTTGGTGAATGCACCAATAATCGCGCGTGCAACTGTTACATCGTGCTGTATGCCGCGGGGCAGACGCTTCTTACTTGTCGTGTCGTTCACTGCATAGCTTACGTCGTCCCACTACGTGGTATGTCATCTTTGAACCAAAATGATTGACTTCTCATTATTATATATGCTATTCCCTGCTGGATGGAATTTGACCGGGAAAATGGCCCGTCACCGGGTGATAATTATGTTCAATGTTTTAAAATTTAAATGACGCCATGCATATTTTTGGGTCAACGATATAGGTGGGTATCTTTCCTTGGATTAAAGATAACCTACCAGTAAAAGGTTATAGTTTAATAAAATTTAATGCATATTTTTGGGTCAACGATATAGGTATGGATAATACATGGTGGATATCTTTCCTTGGATTAAAGATAATCTACGAGTAAAAGGATATAGTTTAATAAAATTTAACAAGATTGATATAGTTCAAATTTTTAAAAATTTAAACAACGGCATGCATACTTTTTGGTCAACGATGTAGGTATGGATAATAGATGGTGGATATCTTTGCATAGTTTTTGGTCCACGATTTAGGTATGGGTAATAGATGGTGGATATCTCTTTTTGGGTTAAAGATAATATATGAGTAAGAATGATATGGTATAATAAAAATTTCAAATAAAATATTTTAATAAGAATATATAATTTAATAAAAAAAATTAATAAATATAATTTAGATTATTATGCAAAATTTTAAATTTTTATTATAGAGTTTTTATTTAAAATTTATAAAAAAATAATGAAAATGGATTATATTATAGGTTTTAGAGTGTAATTTAAAATTGTTGTTATTATATGTGAGTTTAAAACATATAAACAATAATATAAAATAAAATAAATATTTATGCACATTATTTAAATTTTAATATATATATATATATATATATATATATATATATATATATAATTTAATTATTTTTTTAAGAAAAAATAAGTTAATTAAAAAAAGAGCTTGCATACCAGTGGTGTTATGCATCATATGGTGGCCTCCTCAAGTATAAGGAGTGAAAATATGAGTAGTTTTGGTACCTAAAGGTTGTGATCTACATTTTCATGGTGAATTACTCATGAAAGTATTTAATGTTTTTTCCAAATGGAAAAAACTTGTATTTTTATTCAATTTTTGAAAAATAAACAAAATTAAATTTTGTAGATGCTATCTACATAAACTAAGAACAACCTTCCTACTTTAGTGGAAAATTGAGTAAAAAATTATAAATGTAATAAATTTAAAAGCTCCATAATATAACTCATATCTTTTCATCATAATGCAAAATCATAAAAAATGGTTTTTAAAAATTTTGTAATTGTGAAATTTATGTGTTATTGCTTAAATGGAAACAACATCATTATTCATTTATAATTTTTAAATTTGTTTTTTAAAATTTCTATATAAAATTTTATTTTATTTAAAAAGGTGATTTTGATATTATTTGAACGTGTGTTAATTTGGATTTATTTATGAATTTTCGTTTAGTTTAATATTTGAATTTTCTTTTCACATTTCTGATATAAAGGTTTATTATATTTATAAATAAATAATTTTGAATTAAATAAGTATAAAAGCACTTTTCAATTTTGAAACTTCAAACATTGCAATTTTGGGGATAAAAAATGACATCTTTAGCTAAAAGTAAGATTTATTTAGAAACATTAAAAAAACGTTATAACATAATACTTATTTTAATTTAAAAAAAAAATACATATAACTTGTAATCTTTCTATATTTCCTCAATTCTCTAATTGATAAGTGATGCATACCAAGGCTTTCCTTGAGATGAGGTTGACTAAAAAACACAACATATAAATACTCAACAACAAACTAGATCATATGTTGTTTTTGGTCAATATGATTTCTAAAACCCCAAGGCTACTTTCACATCAAACTTTGTTGATTAATTAGTGAGCATATTTCTTATAGGATTGATCATCAACAACTATTATAACATTATTTAGTCATAATTGACCATCGCTTGTATTGGCTAAGATATATCTAGTCTAATATGTTTGCGCCACTTAATTTAACTTTAAAGAGAGTTTCACTAGGTACACTGCTTTCCCTTAAGAAAGCACATGTCTCATAGATACTTTCCCTTAATGTGAAGTGTGTATAAGTTCTAAAAATTGGAAATTTATTTATGCATTACTTATACACTCTAATGTAGGAATTTTGAGTTTGTTAGCATTGTAAAGTCCTATTTTCCATTTCTAATGAACTTCACTAACTTCTAAAAATATAAATAATATTTATATATGAGATAAAAGACTATTAATCATTTTCATACCTTTATATTAGAACACTCATTAAGATCTAAATATTTTATTTTATTTTTTTAATAAAAAACTAATACTAAATAGCAACGCTGCATATTACACTGGTTTAAATATCAATTTTGATTGCAAATTAGAACTAAATTACTGAATTATAGAAAGAAAAAAAAGTTGCCCAGAAAGTTATGGAAATTCTGGTCATATTTAGAGAAAATCAGGCAAGGATTTTTGTAAATCCAAGTTATAGTTGTTAAACTTCAAAATCAAGTTATGTAAATTCTAGTCATATTTAGAGAAAATCTGGCAAGGATTTTGGTAAATCCAAGTTATAGTTATTAAAATCAAAATTTTAGGTGTCCTAAACGTTTTTTTATGGTGTTGAATCCATTTCCACCATCAAAAACACGATTTAAACATTGCCTTTACAAAAAAAATTTGAATTTTTTTTGCCCAGATTCCAACCATTTTTAACCCTACAAGTAAATTCCTCCGCCTTGTTAGAGAAATCCTTAATATACCGGAGCCCACTTTTTTAAAACATGTCAGAGCCCACTTCATATAATATGTCGGAGGCCACTTTTTTAAAATATGTAAGAGCCCACTTCATATATAGAATGAATATGTCGGAGGCCACTTTTTTAGATTCCGTTCGTATAGAAAACGGAAGTGCACTCCAACACATCCTCTCAAATCAAATATTATTAGCACTCGTCACTCTCCCGCAGGTTTACTGTATATGTCACGTCGTCCCACTACGTCGTATGTCATCTTTGAACCAAAATGATTGACTTCTCATTATTCTATACGCTATTCCCTGCTGGGATGGAATTTGACGGGAAAATGGCCCCGTCACCGGCTGATTTGTCCCGTCAAATACGCAGAAAAAGTTTCGACTTTTAAAAAAGTCAAACCCATCGAATTTGGACAGCCTGGTTTCCAAATTCCAACCCTGAACCGACTCTTACCATGGGCGTTTGACAGTTTAGTATTCTGTACAGCTAAAAGTAAAGATGGAAATAACTATAACAGTGGAGTCAATAATAGAATTTAAAATTTGAATGTTGACTGATTCAACCTCAAAGGTTTTCAAACACAAAATAATTTGCACTTATCTTCTTTTGACCGTTGACTGATACAACTTCCATGGATTTGAAGCATAAAATTATTTACACTGCCATTCTTTATATGCGCTTACATGGAGATAAAATTTTTAAATCATAAAATTATGTAGGGTTCAATTTTGGGTGCGATATTTCTATATATTGAGAGAGATAGACGTGCACGTGAGCAACATGCATTTTACGTTACAGTGATATATACACACAATTATCTTAGAAAAACATTATTAATAAACGTGACAAATAATTTCCCAATCAAATTCCATTCCCCATCTATCAAAACCGTGAATCGTTCAAATATAGCTAATAGAATTTCCAATATCTCAAACGCCATGCATATTTTTGGGTCAACGATAGAGGTGGATATCTTTCCTTGGATTAAAGATAATCTACCAGTAAAAGGATATAGTTTAATAATAAAATTTAATGCATATTTTTGGGTCAACGATATAGGTATGGATAATACATGGTGGATATCTTTCCTTGGATTAAAGATAATCTACGAGTAAAAGGATATAGTTTAATAAAATTTAAGTATATTATCTCATTCACTAAAGTTATTTACTAGTAAGATATGGCGAGACGCGCCTATAGCTTCAATAACTATCTAGCACTCTCTATCTAATCATGACAACACATCATTTAAAAAGCTTCATTGATCACTACTGAGAGTGGATTTTAATGAATTTGTGGTGGATTATCATGTCAATGATAAATGAGAAGAATGGCAATCTATAGTCGATTTTATGTTGAATGCTCGTACAAAGAGATAGGGAGAGTTGAGCTTGTGTACCAGTGGTGTTATGCAAGATATGGTGGCCTCCTTAAGGTATAAGGATTGAACATATGAGTAGTTTTGGCACATTAAGGTTGTGATCTCCTACATTAGACATGGTGGATTGGAAATAAGTCTCAACACATGTTTTTGCTTTAAATGCAACTCATCTATGACTTTTTTTGGTGCGTCTTTTCATTGTGATTCCCCCTCCCCCTTGACTAAGCCCTCAATACCCATGTTGACCCATCCTTTTTGCTCTCAATGCTTCCTTTGCTCATGTTTCCCTAACGGTTTCTTCAACCTGGGGCTACTTCAAGTTGTGGTGGCTATCCTTCCCATCTTGCTTCACACACTTATGAATTTGTTTTTTCGATCACCCCCTATGTTAATCACCCCACTAATCAATAACCAATATTTTTTTTTGCAATTGGATCGGGTTCTTGATATATCATATAACATTCTAAGATGAAGAGCCTAAGCACATCACAGTGTGCCTATTATAGACAAATGGAAAGCTCTTGAGCTCAACAAAGGGTCGAAATCTCAGCCAATCGATACAGAGACAACATGACATTGCCAATGTTGAAGGAGAAAGAAGTGGTGGAAAGGGAAATCACAGGAGAAAGGGGATGTCTCTTAGACATCAAAATAGCTAGCGAAATTGTTGATTGAATCCCAAACATTATTCATACAAGAGGGAGGCTCAACTAATATATGTACACTATTGACATATATCGACACCTCAATATGTTGATGGGACGTGTATTGGTGGACTAGAATGTAGCCATGGATGCAATTTTTCGATGCTTGATGACCTTAAACTCACAGTTAAGCGGAGGGATCACCGCTTGTAGAGAATTGACACACAGCTTGGGCTTCCACCTTACCCAAGTTGCTCTCTAGGTGGCAGCAAAGAGCCGATAGCAATGGAAACATCTGACTCAGTCTCAAACTAGTGATTTTGTGGTCGTGTTATCTTTGAGCATACTTATATTAAGGATACTGAAGCAACTCTCGATCTACAAATGATCTAGTTTACCTAACAACAAACCTTAAAGAAGAAAAGGATACTTATTTTTCATCAAATTCAAGTTATGAAAAAAATTAATAATAATTAAATAAATAAGATTAATAAACATCTTTTCTCAATGTATATTAAAAAGAAAAATGATCAAAAATATATTATAAAATTTAATAAAGATTAAATAAATAAATAAAATTAATGTACAT
The DNA here is from genome assembly GCA_031772625.1 of Pinus tabuliformis. NCBI lineage: Eukaryota > Viridiplantae > Streptophyta > Pinopsida > Pinales > Pinaceae > Pinus > Pinus tabuliformis. Next base: position 843,519,134 of record CM062806.1, on the reverse strand, counting down.
TTTTTATATATGTATTTTGTATCAATATTTGGTAGGTTAGGAGTTTATTTTTCTTGGATATACGGAATTAAAGTTAATGGTCCAAGACTTATAGCAAAAGTGAAACTTTCTCTTTACTAATCTAATAGTTGACCAAAAGACATATAATAAAGATTAAATTACATAAAAATAAAAAATTAAATTAAATAAAAAAAATTAATGTAATGTAAACATTTTAACTTGGTCAAAATAAAATAAACAAAAATAACCCAATAAAAATAAAATAAAAACGACTCATGGTATTGAGAATCCATGGTATTCATGTGAAATGTAGCCTATTTTAAGGGATAAATTAAACCATCCTATATATTTTTTATCAAATTCAAGCTATGAAAATTTATTTTAAAAAATATTTTATAAAATTTAGCCTCTCTTCGGTCAGATGACCTGTTTACATGGGCTAGGTAACAGTGTGGTGGATTTTGCAATTTTTGACACACATGTCCTCAATCGTATTACAAACTTTGAGCTACTTAACGGGTGTGATCGTGACTCTAACCACAAACCTCCATCTTTATCCCTCAATCTTGTTATTCACACCACCCACATGCAGGAGACTAGTGAAAGAAACAAACACATGCGCTTCGATAGAAGTAATGTCGACCTTTTCTTAATGGATCTAGAAAGATATTTAAGCTGCCTGACTTATAATAACAAAATTGATCAAATTTATTACCATTTTACTACTACTCATTCCACTACCATTAGCAAGTTCTCTAATGAGACTTCGTATAAGCAAAAAAATAGAACTTCCAATCCTTGGTATGACAAAGACTGTAAAATTGCCAGGAAAGTGATCAAAGACGCTCCTAATGAAATCATTAAGCTTATGAATATAAGTATATACAAAGCTCTCATCAAGAGGAAGAAGAGATCATATATTAATAAGAGACAAGATAATCTTCTCCACCTTTCTAAAGTTGCACCTAGAAAGTTTTGGCGGAATGTGCTTGTGTGTAAAACTAAAGATAATCATTCTATCCCCTTAGAAAATTGGGACAAATATCTTAAGAAGGTGTAAGACTCTCTCGACACCATGGGCACCATCTTAAACACTCCTATTAAGGATAATATATTTTCCCTAGAAGACGCCGAGTCTGGGATTAATAAGCTCGCTAATGGGAAAGCTAAAGATATTGAAGGATACCAAGTTAAGATATTTAAAATGGGAAGATCTATCCGCATTCCTCATCTCCACAAGCTTCTCAATTTTGTTGCACAACATGGCTTCCCTAAGCTTTGGACACAAAGCCTTATTGTGCCTATCTTTAAAAATGGGGACAAAAGTGTTCCCTCTAACTACAGGACCATCATAATTACCCACATCCTAGCAAGCTATATGGGCTCATTTTGGAAAATAAACTTAGCCTGTGGCTTGAAAACCATGGTAAAAGAGCTAAAGGGCAATCTAGTTTTAGGAGACATCACTCGATTATCGACCATCTTCTCACTCTCAAGATCATTGCAAAGGAATGCCATAATAGTAAAGCTGATCTCTTCTATTGTTTTGTGGACTTTAGAAAATATTTTGACATTGTTCCTCAAGATAAGCTTTGGGAGAAACTTGAAGAGATCATGGTTCCTCTTGAATTGAGGATTGTTGTAATCCGCCTCTACGAGACTGGCATTGCCAAGCTTAAGACCAACGAAGGGTGGTCTAAAGATATTAAATGAAATATCAGGGTTAAACAAGGGTGTCCCCTATCCCCTACCCTTTTGGCATTTACATCAATAAGCTTAAGGAGTGTTTGGAAACTATAGGTTGCAAGGGCACCAAGCATGGTGATATAATCATTACTCTTCTCCTTTATGTTGATGATATTGTTCTTCTTGCAAAAAGCCATGATGACCTAGACAGACAGCTTAAGACTCTTCATGTCTACTACTCCAAGATGGCCATATGACAGTTCATACCAACAAGACTAAAGTCATGATAATTAAATAAAAATTTATATGAACATAAAATTGATATATAAATGGTGGAGGATTGACCAGTGAATGAACAACAAGGATCACATTGTGCGACCCCCTTTGTGATGTCAACGGGGAGTGGGTAGCGTTATTGCATATGGATCGTAGGATGATCGGGACAAGGGAGAATCATCGGATGAGTGATCAGATTTTTATACATGCCTTTATATTGTGATCATTTTATAGTCAAAATGGTTTGAATTTCAATTAGTTCTTAAAATTTTAAAAATATTTTATAAGATTTATTAAAGTTTTGAAAAAAAAACTATTAAATTGAATATTTTGAAAATTAGAAATAATTTTTGAAACTTGAATTTCTATTTGCTTATTGGCTCATATAGGTGAAATGACTAATTTTATGGGGTTATAAATATATATATGCCACAAAGTCTCATAATAATACACAGATCAAATCTCAATATTTATGCAAATTTCATTTCTAGGTAAGTGTCAAACTCATGTTTGATGTTTAATTAATGTGTAACTGTTGAAAATAATTTCCAAAGATTACTCAAGTTTTTAAATTTTTTAACGATCACACACACACACACACATATATGATATTTTAAATGTGGAATCACTTTATATATAATATTGACATGTCTAATCTACTTAATATAAGAAAAACATCTAAAATTATTATGTCACTACTTAAATAAAACATTCCTAAATTATAATGGGAAATCTTTAGCAAAATCTCTTTTAAGCCTTACTACTAGGATTCCAATACTATTGCAACAACTACAAAAAATTCCAACAAACACATTTACGATATTCTATCACTTCCTATATCAATATAGAGATATTTTTGAAAATGCAATCTAAGTTCTTCCTCTAAACTTTTGCTGAATTTGAGTCTCTTCCTACATTAATACAACTTTTTTAAATTGATGATCAACATTTGAGTCGAATTATATATATATATATATATATATATATATATATATATATATATATATATATATATATATATATATCATCATCATCATCATCATCATCATAATTGCTTTTTATCTTTATATATTGATTTCTAATTGGAACTAATATTATAGTCTCATATATATATATATATATTATCATCATCATCATCATAATTGCTTTTTATCTTTATATATTGACTTCTAATTGGAACTAATATTATAGTCTCAATTTTACATTTATTGCCTATCTAATCTATTAATAACTTAAAGTATCCCAATACTTATAAATATTTTTCTATTGTTTTTCATAAAAATATAAAATGCCTAAAACTTAACTATTCATTTACTAACAACATATTTAAAAATAATACAATGTATTGACAAGAAAAATCAATGTCCAATTTTTATAGCTCTTTGGTATGCCCCTAAGTCAACATGTCTTTTCATAATTAATTATGTGTTCCTTTAATATTATATAATTGTTTTCTTTCAAACATTTTACCTAACTTGGCTAGAGTCATATAAGCCATGGAATATCAAGTTGTCAAATAACGCAATGTAGATACTTATAAGCATTTATAGATGCATTAGTTATTTAAGAATATAGACATCAAACAAAAGTCAATTGATGCCATTTGTTGTGGAAATTTTTGTTATAAATGATTTTAATGCAAAATAGAAATTTCATTGTTAACTAAATGCTTTTGAATCTTAAACTTTGTGAATTCAACTATAAAAATTTCCCTACTTAAAAACTTTAACAATTATATTTGTTTTAATGTTTTGAAGTAGAAACCTTAATCCAAAAGTTGAAAAGATATAAACTATTATAATTGGTCTACAAAATGGAACCTTGCGAATCACAAGTTTTAATAATTAAATTTTATGCTTTTGAATCTTAAACTGTGTGAATTCAACTATAAAAATTTCCCTACTTAAAAACTTTAACAATTCTATTTGTTTTAATATTTTGAAAATTTGTTTTAATATTTTGATGTAGAAACCTAAATTCAAAAGTTGAAAAAGATCTAAAGTATTATAATGTGGTCTACAAAATGGAACATTGCAAATCACAAGTTCTAATAATTATTTTTTTAAAATATTTTTATGGGAATTTTTATCTTTCAACAATAACTTTTGCTAGCATAAAAAATAGGTACTAAACAACAATGTTTCATATTACACTTGTTTATTTTGTATTTTTGGCATAAAAAACAAGTGCTAAACAACAACGCTACATATTACACTTATTTATTTTGTATTTGTATTTGAATATTAATTTTTATTATTTAAAAAATTAATATCTTTTTTTAAAAAATAAAAATAAAAATTAATATGAACATAAAATTGATAAATTTTTAAATTTTTTATTTATATTTAAAAATGATTGTAATAAATTAATACTTATAATATTTAAATTCATAAATTCTCATGTTTTATAAATTTTTTTTATTTTTAATTTTATAAATAGCTATTATAAATTTATATGAAATTAACACTATAATATTTGAGATTATGAATTTTAGTATAAACAAACACTTTTAATTTTTTTACTTTAAAAAGCAATGCTATAAATTTATATAAAATTAATATTCATAGCATTTGGTGTGAGAGTTTTTTAATATATTTTGTCAAAAAAATTATGTTTATATATATAGAGTTAAAATTATAAGGAAAAAATCAATATGTATGATATATGCGATTCTAAATTATAATTTTCCTATTTAATAAATAGTGTGTAAAAATTAAATTTCAATTTCGAAATTCAATATCAATATTAATTAAAATGTAAATATTAAATTTTAAAATGATGAAACTCTAACCCAAAAAAAACCCGTGAAATTACTGCTACGTGACTATTGTTTTAAATGACATAATTTTCTTAAATAATGAAAATGATTTAACATATACATTTAGCAATAGCAACAGACTTTAACATATACATTTAACAATAGCAACAACCACCCATTGGACTTTTACATATACATTTAACAATAGCAACAACCACCCATTGGACTTTAACTAATGATAAGTACAAGAAAGAGTCCTAGCCCACTTTTTTAGATTCGTTCGTATAAAATTACGTGCATTCCAACACAATCCACTTAGATATTGTCCGAAGTGTACTCGTCACTCCGCTGCCGGTCAAATAAATTGGTTGGATAAAGAATTTGTATGAAATTGTTATATTTGGTGGAATAGCGAAAATTGATATTTCCAAGTTTTTAATTATTATTTTAAAATTATTGTGAAATTAATATATATTTTTTTTTTCATAAAATAAAAAATTCTAATATATATATCTATTATATATATTTTAATTTTTAAAAATTTAAATATTAAATTCAATTATATATTTGTTCTTTTTTATTCAAGTTTCTGTAATCTATAATGAATTAAGCTAAGCAAAATTTTTCAGTAAAAATCACATAAGAGAAATATTTTGGCCGAGGCCTTTGGAACCAACAAGTGTAGAGGTTTTTTGAACCAAAAAGTATAATTCATCATCAAGACCAGATAAAAAAACAAACTATACTTAAAGCATATTGATTCTCTCAAATTATATATAATATAATTGAATATTTAATTTTATTATTTATACTTTTATATAATAGATTTAGAACATCTAATAAGATTTAACAATTTACACAATTTTCTTTACCTTTTCACAAATTGCATTTTTAGACCATCTCACTTACTTAAATATCCAGGGAAGATGAATGATTTTCAAAAACAACCAATAAAGAAAATAACATACTTATAATTATATCTCATTAAATAATAATAATAATTCTAATTATACCTTAGTAAATAATAATAATATACTATATAATTGATAATTTTATAATAAAAAATTAGTAATATCAATATATTAATATACATTTATTTAAATTTTATTTTTCTAATAAATATCAATATTTTGAAAAATACATTTCAAGAGATATAATATTTAATTATTTTTATTTTAATATTAGTTTTAGTATTAATGGATAGTTTCTATATTTAGGTAACGAAAAATCTAAAATTTAAAAAAAAAAATTCCTCTCCTCTCTTGAATATTTGAAGAAAATTTATAGGAATTTTTTGATTTTATGAATTTACTTTATGTTGATATTTAAATAATAATAAATAATAAATGACAGAAAAAGTCATAGCTCACTTTTTTAGATTTAAATAATAATAAATAATAAATGACCGAAGAAGTCATAGCTCACTTTTTTAGATTCGTTCGCATAAAAAGCGGAAGTGCACTCCAACACATCCACTATATTTAGAGAACGGAAAATCTAAAATTTCTCAAAAAATAATTCCACTCCCCTCTTGAATATTTGAAGAAAATTGAGAGAAAACTTTTTGATGCCCACTTTTTTAGATTCATGCACTCCAACTCATCCACTGAGATATTGTTTGAAGTGCCGCGTCAACTCGGCACTCTGCCTCCGGTCAAGACGGAACGGACTAAGGCTAAAAACGTCGAATTTGGACTGGGTTCCAAATTCCACCCGACTCTAATATATTAAATTTTTTTTGTGTTATATATTAATTATTTTTAGTTTTGTCATTACCTCAAAATTTGAGAATTACCTCAACTAATGTATGAGCCTTGACCACCGCCCTGGGCACGTGAAAGTGAAAAGTATAGTATTGAGTGTTAGTTTGTGTATATATATAACCGATGGTCTCGCCTTGAGAGGAAACTCAGGCCTACTACTGGATACAAGATTTCAGACGATCCAACGCAATTGAGATGGAGAGATCCGAGCATGAGGAAGTTGGAATATTCAGGTCCGTGAGGCCACCATTGAATTTTGCAGAGAGATCCGGGTATGGGAAAGATGGAATATTCAGGTCCCTGAGGCCACCATTGAAATTTCCAGAGGATGAGAATACCAACATGGTCTCTTTCATGTTCAGAAATTTGGAATCCTATTCTCAGAGATTAGCTCTGGCAGATGCAGATTCCGGGGAGAAACTGAGTTTCAGGGAATTCAAAGACAAGGTAAGCATGGTGGGTAGTGGATTAAACCAGTTGGGTATTAGAAAGGGAGACGTTGTGCTGTTACTTTCTCCTAATTCCATTCATGTACCTGTTTGTTTCTTTGGGATTGTTTCAATTGGGGCTGTGGCAACTACTGTGAATCCATTGTATACTGCCATGGAAGTGGCTAAACAAGTCAGGGATTCAAAACCCAAGCTCATCATTACTGTCACAGAGCTCTGGGATAAAGTTGAGGGTCTGAATTTACCTGCAGTAGTCATTGGGGGGGATCTATGTCACAAGAGGTTCCCCAACTCACCCATTATTTCATTTTCTGAGTTCTTAACCATGGGTGCCCAGAAGAACCCACCCGATGTCATTATCAAGCAGACAGAGACAGCTGCACTGCTGTTTTCCTCTGGGACTACTGGGGCAAGCAAAGGGGTGGTTTTAACCCATAGGAATTTCATTGCAACTGCTTTAATGGTGACCAGTGACCAGGAAAGGAAGGGTGAGAGGCATACAGTCTTATGTGTTCTTCCTATGTTTCATGTCTTTGGGCTGGCTGTGATAACGAATGCGCAGCTTCAGAGAGGAAATACTGTGGTTTCAGTGGGGAAATTTACTATGGAGAGGATGCTGAAGGCCATAGAGGAGTACAAGGTGACCTATTTCCCTGTGGTGCCACCCATTGTGATTGCCATTGCAAAAGAGAAGATGGTGGCAAGATATGATCTGTCTTCTCTGAAGGAGGTTGTCAGTGGAGCAGCGCCCCTGGGAAAGGATATCATGGAGGAGTGCGCCAAAATAATCCCGCATGCTGCAATACTTCAGGTACACATCCAGCTCCATCTTTTTCCAATGCATGGAATCCAGCCCGATATTATCTTTTTCCAATGCATGGAATCCAGCCCGATATTAAGTATTAATAAATTTATGTGGTTTTTTTAATTTAATTTTTTTTGTGACTCATAATCAAGTAGAGTTTTTGGTTTTTTGGGTAGAAATCACATGAAAGAATTTTTAACGATGTTGTTTTGACGGGAAGTTCTCTTCTGGACTCCATCTGAGTCCTGATTTCCCTCCTGGAAATCCTTCTGCGTCGAGATGCCCCCTACTCTGATCGTCTTGTGCAGTTGCACTGTTGATCCAGGTTCCTTAGCTAGAAACCCTCGGTAACAACTCCTTTGGCCTTGCTCTGTCAAGTACTGTTCTGACTACAGTACCTCACCAACTCCATTCTGCAATATTTCTACAACCTTCTAGACCCCAGCAACTGCCTCTCTGTGAACTGTGTCAGCCCCTCTCTGCTTCACGCTGGCCCTGCATCACCCCAGATGGGTCTGTGTTAGCCGTGGGAAGCCCTGTGTCAGTCCTCTGACCCTCTGCGTAAGGAACGGTGGCCTATTCGAGGCTCTGTGCAGCTTCCGGCTTCCTCTGCGTGACACTGGCTGGCTCTGCGTCACACTCCTTGGCTTCTGTGCTGCTAGAAACAACTTCTGTCACCTCGGGACAATTGTTCCCTGTTGCTTTGATGTTGTTTTTAAGTTTTATTTATTAAATTTTATATTATTTTTATAAATAAATTAGTTGAAAAAAATTAAGTTAATCTGTAATGTTTCATTTTATTTATTGCATTTTAATTAATTTAATATTTATCAATTAAATATATTTTAGTATTTTATAATTTCATTTATCAACATTTTATTATATTTATATTATTTATATTAAAATAATTTCATTTATCAACATTTTATTATATTTATATTATTTATATTAGATAAATAAGATGGAAAAATAATAAGTAAAGTATCCATTTGTTTTAGATATTTAATATGTAAGGTATTTTCCTTTTATCTGTTAAATTTCATATTACATTTATTAAACAATAAGATGAAAAAGGTAATTATATCTAATGTTTAATATTTATTAATTATATAATTTAACTTCTAAAATTTTATTTATCAACATCTTATAAAATTTTATATTATTTTTATTAAGTAGATAAGTTAAAGAGATAATAAGTTAATCATTTATTTATTTAATATTAAATATATAATGTATTTTTATTTTTTTATTGCATTAAAATTTCATATTATTTCTATTAAATAGATTAGATAAACAGTCAATTATTTATTTATTTAAGATTAAATAAAGATAATGGCTTTGTATTTTATTTATTAAATTTTATATTATAAATCACTGGCTCACTTATTATACCTATGGTTTCATATTTACATTTAAATATATTTTATAATATAATTTTCAAAATTCCATCTATCTAACATTTTTTGAATTGTTAAACTCTATATATTGTTTGTACGCTGCATTCTATGACTTGAAATATGAGCGGCACTCTTCATTCGATGACTTTGAAATACGAGCAACGTTGATTTATGCCGGCATAGATTTCCGCTCTACATTATATCACATTAAATGTGAATTATGAAAATTATTTCTTTAATTAGCATATTTCCAAAAGTACCCTAAAATATTCTTAATATCTTCGCATTTTTCCTCTCTATTTAGAAGCAACCTTTCTCTTTTATATTGAAAAAATAATCCATAATAGTGTGCAATGTTAGGTTTTTTTTTTTTCAAATATGGTAAAAAAACAATTATATGCAAAGTGCCTATTTACAAGTTGGTAGTTGTGAGGAAATAAGACATCTTTGATGTGCCTTTGATAAGGGCTTACTTTATTATGTTTTACAAGAAGTAGCCAAGGGCTTTTGCTGTGGTAATGAATATGGCAAGTGCTAAGGGCTAACCTTACTGGATTGATATAAAGTGACCAATTTCTTCAAACTTAGGATGATTAACGAAAATACATTTGGTGGTTTTTAGAAAAAGGTTTTCACCACTTTAACAAAGAAGGATCAAAATTCCAAAATCTTTAATGTTACAATTATCAACCACCACTCAACCTAAACATATGCATTTTCAAAATCAAATTTAATGAGTAAAGACTCTAGCCCTGGCCTCACTCTCCATTCTATACCATCCCAACCTATGATTACATATCCATAATAAATCATTCACTTAAGGAAGTTAGTCTACATAGGCTTGATAATTTCCAACAAATATGCTTTAGTGTGAAGGAAAGGATCTTGTCCAAAATTTTATATGAAACATTAATAAGAGTCATTAAAAAATTAGTGAGGTTAAAAAAGAGTCTCAAAACAAAAAATGTGCTTTTAACATCAACCTTAAAATAACCAATAGGATTCAAGATGATGGTCTTAACTATAAGGCTAAATAGTTTTGGAAGGGAAAACAACTACCTTTTTAATCATATGTTTAACATATCTTCTTACATGTTTACTCAAATTTCAAGTGTAGGCACTTGTTGGATGTGGACTTTACATACTTCTGATAGAACCATAATAAGAAAAAATTGAAATACATGAAAAGAAATGTTTCTTTTGTTATGTATTTTAAGTTCATATCTTTGTGAGTCTATCAAACATATCCAAAGTGCCTGCGCTTTAAATTTGAGTAAATGAGTAAATATAAGGAGACAAGTCAAAGTAACGATGAAAAAATAGTATTCTTTTTACCTTGTAAAAATCAATTTCTTATTTTAATACTTTAACTATTATTTTATTATTTGCCTTCGGAGGATCACAGTTAGGCCTCAAAATTTCTCTAATGTATCAAGTTTAGTTCATGATTAGCTTAGTATCCCCGAGGTTTGAGATGAAATTAATCCAACGCCTTATTGATGTGATCCCTCAATGGTTGAGACTAAATGGATTTTGTACATAATTAGAGCAAATTAAGGCCCACAAAATCCCATGTCACTTTGCAAAGCTCACATGGTTAGCCATGAGACCTAGGGACTTGTCATCAACAATTTCCTTCAAGGTAGTCCAATTTTGGTTACATAAGTTTTACACTTTATTTGTCAACTTTCGAGGGACTACATCAATACAACTTTGCATGTCCACCCTCTTTTCATTTTTCATTCCTTTAGCATGGAACACTATATATTGTAATGACTAAAAAATTCCCTTTCCATTTCAAATTGGTTTGTAATTCTTCCTTTAAAGGGTGTTAAGGGCTTGATTCATTTGACCATTTATTTTGAGGCTATAGCTTTAAAGAAGGCATTCATTAACTTGCCACCCATCTTTAGCCAGTGCATATGAGCTCATATTTGAAACCCCCTTGCTTTGTATGATTCTTTGACTATTAGAAAATGTACTAACTTGGTTTCTCTAGTCTATAACTACTTATTACAGGGAAAAGGTGTAACTTTTTTTTTTTTTGTAAGCTTGGTAGGACTACATCTTCATCATGTCCAACTTCTCACCCCGATTGGAAGGGATAGCACAAGATTTGAACCCAAGACATCCGGTTTGGTGAATCTTCATTTCGAAAACCATTGCCAATTGAGCTACCCCAAGCGGACAAGGTGCAAGTCCTTTGAAACCAACACCATATTCTCTATTTTTATTTTATGAAATGCACATCCAGGGGAGACCCACTAGGAATTTCCCCTCATTTCAAAGATGGAACACAAGGTAAATTGACTATTTGTAGTTTCGGCAACCTAACCTAATAGGCACATTGAGTGAGGCCCATAATATTTATAGAGGAAGTCGTTCCAAAATCTTGACCCTACAACTTCCCACTTTTAATTCATAGCACTCGACCACTTGATCTAACCCACTAGGCTCCATATCCTCTATTATAGCCTTAATATTTCTTCTTATGAATGTCACTTGTTGCTTCCCATAGACACAGAGAAAGGTAGTGACATGTTGAATGAGATCTTATCAAGTAGATTACCCATCCTCTATCACCTCTAGGAAAATGCATCGAATTCCAAATCCTTTTGATAACTTCAATGCAAGATGCTTACTTTGAATGAGACATGTTTAATAGCAGTCTTGTGTTTTGAGTCCTGGGTTTGGCTAAGCCCTCAAAAGTTGAGAAAAAATGGGTTGGTGATTAGAAAGGGTGGGCTCACCCAGTACTTGCATCGACATTCTACCCTTATGCTAAAAAAAGAAGTAGCTTTACTTCGACAACATGGTTTTATCTATTTTTTTCAAGATTCTTTTGTCACCCTTTTAGAAACTAAGGAAGGTGAACCATAATTAAAGAGAATTGTTGTTGACCAATTTATTGGGGTTACACATTTTAAATTTGGCCTTAAGGTTGTTCTAAGCTATTTGCTGCCTTGGGGGAATGGGGAAGATAAAAAAACCCTACTTATGTTTTTGAGATTCAACATTGTTAAAATCTCCACAAATCAATGGAGAGGCTTCATGAAGCTTATTAACCACCAACTTCCATAATGTCACTCTTTGTCTACATCATGAATTGTGTAACCCTCACATTATGCACTTCGCTCTTACATTATGCTCATGAACTGACGCCTTCTTACTATTGTGTTGGTCAATTTGACTTTTAAGTTTTAACCTACTTTGTAAAACTTGGGTTCTATGAAAATGTACCTAGTTTGAAAATTTTGTCGAGGGAACATTTGTGAATTTTTCTTTTGTAGTTTAGGTCTCTATTGCAATCTTTCTTGATTTTGTATGTTATTTATTCTTTTTTTCCTTTTTTTTCTTTTTTACAAACCTAAGGTTTCACTAGAAAGAAGAAGAATGCATTATCTAAGTACTTAAACATGCTACAACTAGAAAATCATCTCTCTTTTGAATCAACCATTATGTTTTATGTTTATGTATCAAACAAGTAGTTATCCTTGTGTTCTTTGTAAATTTATATCTTCTAAAAATCATATTGTTTTCTAAAATTGACTTTTTTTCTAAGTGGTGGAAGAAATAATGAAGAAGTTTATATCTTTGATGAGAAATTTCCTATTGCCAAAATATCAATACCATTATGAAAATATTGTGTTGTTGCAAAATAGTAGTTAATTATAATTAGTGAATATGAACCATCAACTCTGCATAAGTGAACCAACAAGGTCCTAAATCAATATTCAATAATGTGATACCAAGATGTTTATCTAATAATAAGTAAAATCTATAGGATGATGAGAGAAACTTACTTTCCCTTTACTCGGTTGGCTTGTTTGGTATATATTTGAAAAGAATATTTCAACAATTATTTTGAATTTTTAATGAATCAAATGTGGTGTTGGAACAGGGTTACGCCTTAACTGAATCTTGTGGCATTGCAACATTGGGAATTCAAAAAGAAAGGAACATTCACTTTGGATCAGGTGGAATATTAGCTCCAGGCATTGAAGCAAAAGTTGTAAGTCTAAAAACAGGGAGGCCTCTTCCTCCTAATCAACGAGGAGAGTTGTGGTTTCGTGGGCCTAATATTATGCCAGGTAAATACATTTCAAACGCAAATTTGCATGTCCATATTATATTGATGCAATGTTGATTATGGCCTTTCATATTTCTTATAGTTTGTGAAATATTTTACCTCTTCAAGTTTTTCCCTATTATCATTTTCTATGTTCAACTTTGTTAGACAATTGCATTGGTAGATGTTTAGAGGAGATACTGGCAACACACTTTGTTAGACAATTGCATTGGTAGATGTTTAGAGGAGATACTACCAATATGTTGCCAGTGTTAAATTTGTTTGAAAATATTTGATAAATGTTATGATTATAACTTTATACCAATTTCCTTATTTCTCGTAATGAATAAAAAAGAGATTTACATATTAATGTTGTTTTCTATTTTTTTATAACATAAACTTTAAATTCCCTTAAACATCTATCTGGTATCAAAGATAATACTAACAAGAGTTTATTTATAACATTGGAGTTGGATTTATTGTATATACTATTTAATATTTTGAATTTAATTTTGGACATTTTTTGTTTTACAAATAATAATAATAATGGAAAATCTATCAAATTGGGTCTTGGTCATTAACTTCCAATTTATCCTTATATCTTATGAAGACGAACTCTTAGCCAAGCAAAACTAATTTTAATACATACATCAAAAACAATGAATAACAACAAATATCTCCAACTCAATTTAAAATTACAATATTATTATATTATAACATCCATTTAATATATAATATCTGAATCAGCTATAACCTCAAAATTAAACTGTCATATAATGTTTTGCTTTGCATTAGGTGTCATGAGGCCTGTAAACCTTAGCTGTTGTAGGGAGAACAAACAGACCAGAAAAAAGGGTGTAGGCATTGACAATAAAAATGTGAACGGTTTGGAATCATCCAATCCTGTTTTGAATCCTGGGAAGGAGACGAATATATTCCCTCCATACACCAAAAAAATTTCAATGCTGGATTTTCTGAGGACATCTCTTGTCATTCCTCGAGATTATTGGCTACAGATTTTCAATCGCAGGTTCTCGTCCAACAAGGTATTTACTCTGTTATTTCTCATGCGGATAGCGGACTCAACCATCATTCTTTCAGCTCCGGCGAGGTTGCCCTGTATGGGCCTGAGTGTTCATGTTTTGGTGCTTTTTGATCCCTTCTGCCATGTTGCTTTAAGTTGTTGCAGGCGCGTCATGGGTTGGGACTGTGGGCACTGAGGGGTTAGCTAAGCTTTCTGCTACTCATCGCGTTTGGTAGGTGGAAATTTTCTGGTGTTCAAGCTTCAAGTGTGCTGTCTATCTTGGTTGGTTTTCACAGGTCATATTTTTAACACGCTGTACCAAGTTGTTGGTTCTGCAAGTGTAGGATTGCCCTGCCTGTGTCGATATTGCGGTTCGATGCTCTGATTATTGGTGCAAATGTTCGCATGCTGCAAGGGTTATTTGGTGCAAATCCCCCACCTGCCTTGTCCCCCGAGTCTTATGCCCCATTTTATTGTCGTGTCCAGGTCTATTGTCGGTGACTTTCTTACAAAAGTCTCCTATGTCACCCATTTCTTGCTGGGATTGCCAATTGGCCTGCTTATAGGGTCATGATGACTTCTCTTCGATGTTTTCCCCCAGCTTTATTCTTTTTCCAAGATCTGCCCCAACAATCAGAAGTGTGAACGAGGGGCTTTAATGAGAAGTGAGTGGTTACACCAACATATTCTACTGGTTAAACACTATTACACTTTCTCCCTGTAATTGACTTGCCTTTATAACCCTTAATAATTTTCCTCGATATTTTCAAGTGTTGTAGCAAGTCTCAGGTTATCCTTGACATTTCATAGGCCAAGAGGATGCTCTTATGGGAGAAAATGATTAAGTTCTATGAGGAAGAAGGCATGTTTTGAACATGCCTATGCAGCAAAGGATGACAGATGACAACAGAGGGAGGCAAAATTCTGGCCAGAAAGAAGATGAGAGGTAGCCAAAAAGGTAGCCAAAGAAAAGCAACATCATGCATGAAGATTCAAAGAAGGAGGTAGCCAAAGAAAAGCAACATCATGCATGAAGATTCAAAGAAGGGTAACTTCATCTTAGGTATCAAGTGTTATTATTGTTATTATTGTGGAGGGCTTAAGTGTTATTATTGTGGAGGGCTTGGTCATGATGAGAAGGACTGCAAGAAAACTTAGTATGTTTTCTTCTCATTCAAAACCTAAAAGGCATTAAGAAGTTATGTTGAAAAGGAGCATGATAGTAATAGTATAAAAAAGGAAGAAAAGAGAGATCATACATACTATTACTTCACCAGTTGTCAAAAATACATCTAAGGAGGCATGGTATATAGATTCAGCTGCCATATGGAAAAAAACAGAGTGGTTTGCCTCAGTGGATGAATGAAAGTCTAAGGAAGGACAGTTACTTTGAGACATGACAACATACACATGGTGAAAGGACAAGAAACAATCCCAATTTGGAATGCCTAGTGGGGTTGTTGAAGATGTACACGATGTGCTATATATACTGGCATGTGAAGGAGTCAAATGCAAGGTGAAATTTGAGGAATGGATTTGATGAAGATGAGTGAGTGATAAAGGACAAGAGGAACCACTATAGTTGCTAAAGGTGTTGAAGTAGGTATTATAGAAGCAGGACAACAAGCATTAGTGGATGGGAACAATTCCAGCAGTGAACTAAGAAAGGCTCCATTAAATGAGAGTAAGGAGTGTTATTTAATGCTGGAAATTTCCACCTTTAGTACTCTAGAATAATTATAGCAGGGTCTTTTGGGGTAATTTTTTTTTTTTTTGTTTTTGGCATTTCAATGTCAGTTTTTTAGAGGATATGCAGGCAGGCTGAGGTGGTCTCAATGATCCCAAAAATTGTTCTAGAATCGTCGTCTTCTTGACATTTATTTAGCAAATGCATCTAGGAGAATCCAAAGATCCAACTTTTGAGGATGCTTACAATCTAGATTCAGATCCATTAACTGTGTTTAACCTAGCCAAGTATTATAAAATAATTAGCACTGTTATCCTTCTCAAGTTTACTAGTTTGACTTACATATACGATAATTACAATTCACTATTAATGCTACAGTAACGTATTAAAGATAATTGCAACTTAAACTCCATGAAGAGTTTTTGTGACAAACAATTGTTCATGTCACGACGAACATGGCATTTGCTGTTGATGCTCCCTGTACACAGGGTCATCTCTCATGGAAGGCGGAAAATTTTAAATAGGCAGATTTTATATTTGAATGTACATTACAAACTGGAGGCACGATTACAAATTGAATGTGTATGCCAAACTCTAAAATCATAATAGGAGGACAAGCTTATCGAAAAATAAAACACTTTGGAGTACATCATGAAAGCATCAACAAAAGTCTCACATATAGCACCCATCTTGATGTGAAAACCCATGGCATGAAAATTTGAGATCAGGGTCCAAAAGAAGGAATATCCATCCAAAACCCCACCAGCTGATACTACTTATGCAAATCTTCTGTTCATCCTATGCAAACTCTATCTACAACCGACTGAAAATTGTCATGGAGGACAAAGTTTGTACTACTGTCTTCAAAATCCTTCAAATCTACACAACATAAATCTTTGTTATGAACCCAGGAAAAGCCATGATCAGGTACTGGTCAAAATTTTAGGTTTCATGTTGATCAAACAACCATGCAATCATCACTGAAAATTGCTAAAACAAAAGTCACCTGACTTGCAGATCAAACGGGCTCCTAAAAGTCACTTTTCTTGGATGTCAAGCAACCTTATCCTGACCTCAAACCTGGGTATCAAGCAAATTTCTCGCTTGTGATAAATCCTCAACTGTGAAGTTCACAGATGCAGAAAACTTAAGAGTTAACAATATCTCCATGTAGGGTTTAATTTCTCAATATCGCATTCAAACTCAATGGAAGAATTTCTCAACATATGTGAGGATTTTATTTAGTAGGAAATCTATTTTTTAGTTTTGTTTCACGACCTTCACATATCTAAAAATTGCACCACTCACTACCTTTCTAACAAATGCAAAAGTCTGATATTTGAAGCTACATTATTCTTGCAAGAGTGATATTGGAAACTACATTATTCTTGCAACAGTGACTTATCTGTCATCCATATGCTCTTTTATGCCATTCTGCAGTTGGCTTTGAGATTTTTCTAGATCAAATTTTCTTTGAAAACTCTTCTGAGTTGTTCAATTATTTGGTGGGTTACTATGGCTTTTTTAATTTGTATATTTATCTTTCATTATTTCACCCTTATGGCATCCAAAAGCAACATAAGATGAACATGGAAACATGTGGTTTTAAATGAATTTTTTAAGTATCCTTTTATTTTGTTTTGTGGATAGGTTGAATGAGCTTTTAGTTGGTTTATATATATAGAGAGAGAGATTTTGAAAATCTACCTATAATAACTTCTTGTTGTCCTTCAGTGAGCTTTTGTGCCATCAAAAATTAAAATCAAGTGGGACTTGGACTTGGCCTCATCCACACCTAGGGAGATTTTAACCAGGATCTCAATGTTAACACAAGTTTGATCCTCTGGCATTTGTCACTAGACCATATACCCATGGGAAGTGGTTATATTTTCTTTTGTCTTTCCTTCAACTGCAAACATGTTAACCCATATATATTATTTCTCAAGCTTTGAAAAGTCAAATTATCAACTTAGAGAATAATTTGAACCACATTAATGAGCACTTATAAACTTATTCAAATTACATTTTATCTCTAATTTGCAACTTGAGTGAGCCTAATGGTTAATAAATCTATTTTCTTTTAAGAGATCACAAGTTCAAATTCAAAAGATAAGACATGTACACTTTCATAAACTTTAGTAGCCAAATCATTATACGAGAAAGTTTAAACATCATTTTAGTGTCAAGCTTGAGTATAACTTAAAAATTAGATTATTATTATTTTTGTTGTTATCAATATATGATGTTTATCCAAGAAATACGTTTATTCCATTGGTATTTTATCCTTTTTAAAAGCTAAAGATGTTAAATTACAATGCTTCGCGTATCGCTCTGGTTAAATGCTTCATGCCCAAGTGGCAGACATCCATTCTAACAATGTTATTTTGATGAAGATAGTGTGCATTATGATAAAATATATAAAATGTAATCTAACCATGTTGGTTGCAATTCAAGAATGTTATCTAGGTTGAACTACTCTACATATAAGTTCGTATTTTAGCCAGTGTAGTGTTTTTAAAATTATGATATTCTGAAAAGCATCAAATTCGAAAATATCTGAGATAAGTTATGTAACTTGCAGGATACTTTAACAATCCCAGTGCAACTAAAAGTACACTTGATGAGGAAGGTTGGCTACATACTGGAGATATGGGTTACTTTGATGAGGATGGAGGCTTATATATTGTGGATCGTATCAAAGAAATAATCAAAGTCAAAGGTTACCAGGTAATCACTATATTCTTAAGCGTAAAATATGGAAAACGTTACAATGTGTTAATTGAATATACTTGATATTGATCTTGGAGGCATTATCTGGTCTTGTGATTAATATTTTTTTTCCAGCGATAGTCATATGTGGAATAAATTATATGTTTAATATTATTTCCCCAACTTGCACTTAATAATAAAAGGCTCTGCAAGGTGAAACACAGGGGCAACTATTAATATAATCACCACTGCCACCTAAACAATTTATTCTCACTTTTGTTGAGCTCTTCTCCAACTAACATGAGTATCCCTAGCAATTAGGATTATGAAAGCTACAACCATGAAGCTCAAAGGTAATGTTAAGAGAAATTCTAACAAAATCATGTTTTTGTGTCTTTTTGTAGTATAATGAGAACAAAGGAGTGATAGGAAGATAAGGAACTGGTGACTATTCAATTTTGGGCCAATAGTGTCAAGAGCCCAAACCACTCAACGAATGGTTAAGACACATAGAATTGCTATACATGTTGCATTACACCCGAACTTCTTGTTAAATGATTAAAAAACTACTTGGAAGGGCCCTCAAAAGTATCATACTCAACCATGTTATAAAAGTGAGTCTTACAATAGAATATTGTTTCAACCACTTTCAATAACATAGTAGATAAAAAAAAAACTAAATTAAAAAATTACACTTAAAAAGTATGATCTCTCATAGAGATATATATAAAGTTCCATTATCTCCATATTTTCAAAGCACACCTATAAAACACCCAAATTATACAATTTTCCTTCGTCATTGTTGGAGGTCTCCCATACAAACAACATATTTACACTTAGAAGTAAGTCAGAATTTTGTAATAACAAAACACTCACATATATAATGTGTTGAGCATTATACTTGAACATTATACCTTATAATAGGACTTTTGTGTTGGGGATAGGGAGGTAGTTTATATATATATATATAGATGGACTTTTCAGGTTTGTGGTGACTCTTGAGTTGTTTTTTCTAAGCAATTTTAGTTGTATGATTTGTTCTATGGCTTTAATATATATGAAAATCTATTTGCTTTTCTAGAGGCATGTGAAGCTAACGATTACATTTGACTGGTTTGTCATTAGGTTGCTCCCGCTGAGTTGGAGGCATTGTTGTTGACACATTCCCAAATTGTAGATGCTGGAGTTATTCCGTATGTGAAATCTTAAGTTTCCATTGATACCTTTATGTTTTTAATATGGTGTTTGAGTTACATTTAGACATGCAGAAGGAAAAACAATAGCATGAAAATTTGTAAATTACTTTGTAATGTGAACTCCTTGGTGCAGCTTTCCTGATCCAAACTCTGGAGAGGTTCCAATAGCATATGTTGTACGTAGCCCTGGAAGCTCTTTGACAGAGAAAGATGTCATGGATTACGTAGCCAAGCAGGTAATAAGAAAATAAGATGTGAATAATTAAATGGAATTTATGATCATATTTCAGTATATAGGTTTTCTCAGATTGACATGCTGTAAGCCTTTTTGTTTAGTTAAAATTACTTAATATAATTTTGTCAGTTTTACCAATCAAATGTTACTAGAAATTTTATATTTACTACTAATCAGGGTAAGGATATGGTTCTAACATAATTTGATATTTTTTTTCTTGTGTAGGTAGCGCCATACAAAAGGTTGCATAGGATAAATTTTGTAAACTCTATACCCAAGTCTTCTGCAGGGAAGATTCTGCGACGAGAGCTTGTTGCAAAGGCGAAATCAAAGTTATAACCATAAAAAAATCTATAAGATTCAAGGATGGTTGTAACATTAATGTAAAGCCCATTTTAAAGTCTCATAGGCATAAATGCCCCATTCTTATTGTTAATGGCCTCTTGGCCTCTCTATTCTTGAAGAGCATTAACATAATAAATAGTTGTATTGTTTATGAATGTATATGGAAAATGCAATTAATTGTGTACTTTTTTAAAATGTTAAATATTAAATAATTTCATATATTACTCTCCATTAAAAATGAATAGATTTAGTATTAATAAATATGATTTATATTAAATATAGAAAATGTAATTATGGTATTTGATAAAAATTAGTTCTCCGTATAAAGGAATTTCAACCAACTTAAAAATTATTAAAAATATGATCTTGAATATTGTAAATATTATGGTTATATTTTCCTTGTTTAAGTTAATGTTGTTTAATATAAAAGTAATTGTTATAGAAAACATAATTTAGTTTATTTGTACTTTAAAATTATTAAGGATAGATTTTAAGTAGTGTAAACAACATTGTTTACATGTGGTCTTCTTTATCATTAAATTGGAGGATGCATGAGTAAAATGATAAAGGGGACAACATCCAATGAGGAGAGCTCTCATTACAATATATTTTAAAAGACATCTTATAACATGGCTTTTATAGTTCCATCTACCTCTTAGGAACATTCTAAAGAATAGATTTTTTAGTAGGTGGAACCTTCTAGTAAGCACTTTTACAAATATTGCTTTCACATTTACGTATGTCTTTCTTAATATTAATGACCTCTATACATAGCAATCTATTTTATCTATTTAGGGGGTTAGGTAGGACCTTAACATGCCCTCCTTAAAAATAAACAATGTTCTCAAGGTTGGAGGCGAGGCAATTGCATACTGATCTTAATTGATTTCCTTTTGGCATCTTTAGATTACTATGTTGGAATATCTTTAACAGTGCACATGTAAGGATGACACTGTCCTTTTGTTGAGGACAATGTTTGGTTGCAACCAAATGGAACATTCCTCATCTAGTTTTAGAATCTAGTTTGAATACAACAAATAAATCCAACCATTTTCTTGAAGCAAGAGACATAAACAATTGGATGGATTTTAGAGTGTCATAGAAGTTCCAATTTGAAAGCCACTAGCCCAATATGTTTGAGGACCTTATAAGGGCCATAAAACTTGAGAGAAATCTTCTAGTGGTGATTGCCTTTGATGTATTTTTGCTTATAAGAATATAGACAAGGAACACCTTATCCCTTTCTTCAAAATGACATTCAAACAATGCCAATCAACCTATTGCTTCACCTTGTTCTAGGCCATGACAAATTGTTTTTGAGAGTGTGGAGCATGTTGACTTGAGTTGTGAGGGTTTTGGTTACCTCCTACACATTTGTTGGCTCGAAAGAGTCATCAGGGAAAAGACCCTAGGTTCGGGCACAGGAGGCCAACAGTGGTCCGTTGTAGTCTAGGACAACACCGACATTTTCACCTTACCCCAAAGGGCAAGGAGTCTCACTTGAGGCGTGTTGCGACCAAAAGGGAGAAGGGTTCAACATGGGGTCGAGGGAATATCAACTGGGCACAGGCAATCATACACATGCATGTCAATTATACGAGAAACAGAGATGAAAACATCCTTGAATCATACACATATATCGATTATAGAGAACACAAAAATAACAACATCCTTGCATCAATCTATGAATTACCGTCTACATACAACAGATAGACTATTTAAAATTTTAATGGACCCACTAAACACGAGGCTCAATACACTAGAAGTCATAACAAACATCGGCTCTGTCTTATATTAAACTTAACATAATAGATTACATTATGATTCGGCATTCGTCATAAACATTACATAAAATACCCGGCTAAGTCACTCGGGTTCAGATCAGTTCCGCAACCAAGTCCCTCAGATCTCGACACTCCATCATTTGGCCTCTGCAACTGTGTATCTCTTCTGCAATTGACTCCTTCCACTAGCGGGTTCAACAACAACCCTCTTCCTCTCTGGTCTTCCCCTTTTATGTCCTTCTCGGCTGCCCGGACTACCAGTTCTCACTCGGCTATTTTCTCCCTTAGATGCTTATGCGCCTTCCCGCCTCCTTGATTGCCTTTGCCTTCCACTGCCACCTTGCCACCACTCCTCTGCAACTGTTCATTCCGCCACCCAACCGTTGCTACCATTTATCTCTTTCCTGCCCTTCGGTCAGTCAAAACTAGTCAAAAGCGTTCAAAATTAAATGAAGGCCCCAATAGGCCTTGACCAAAATTTCTTGTCTCGTCCGTGAGTCAAGTCATTTCGACCTCTGGCAGTATTGCTGTTACTTCCATATGCTCTATAGGTGGTGGCTGCGTTACTACCGGTGTTGTCTCTACTATTTGCTGTGCCAGAACTTCCGCTGCTTTGATCCTTTCTTGCGGAGTGGGTGCCTCTTCTGTCTCAATCCTGGCTTGTGGCATGGAATTTATTCCTACGGCCCTTTCTTGCCCTTGTGGCTCCTCCGTTCCAAACGAAGACTCCAACTCTGAGACTAAGGTTGTTGTTTGCTGCCTGAACTCAATGTATCTTTGAATGGCCAGGTCCCTGTTGGCAAGGATTGCATCAGCACCTTGAGTGAACTCCTCAGCTAATTGTGATGTTAGGTTTGTTGGCCACTGTCTCTATAGGTCATCCCATTTCCGGCCGTTGGAGTCACATGACTCCTTCAACAGTAGAACTTGCATGCAAACTGGGGGCTGCAGGTCTCTGATTATTCGTTTCGTCCTCGCTGACTCCTCCTCAATGTTGTTAACTTGGGCCTGGAGGATGTCGATTTGCTACAGTTGAGTATGGTCTGTACAATCCCTTGTGTTGGAAAACATTGACTGAATCCGCTCTCTTAACGGGCAAACTTGGTGGTTCTTTAGTGCTAAACTTGGTGGTTCTTTAGATTTGTGGCGTCGAATAGGGTAAAATCGACTGTCAAATTTCTGAATTCTGACAAAGTGAAAATCTGGGGCTTAAGGAATCTTTTAGATTCCCCCTAGATTCCTCAAAGATTCCCTCCTCCGGGTCATCTAAATATTTGCTGCTTAGATCAAAATTTTGACTACGCCATCAGGTTCCTGTCGCTAAGAGGTGTAAGATCGACTTAAAATTTATCCAATTTGGACACTGGCAAAATTTCACCCTCCTGAGAATTTGGCTCAATCATGGTTCCGCTTGTGTTTCTCCAGATCATGGTTCCACTTGCAAAAATTAATAAAAAAATTACATGTCTCAAAAACCGTGTCGCATTCTGCCTTCCTCCCTAGGGTGCACTGCGGAAATGAGTTTAAATATAAGTTCATTGACAGATAAATCAATGGAATTGATTTGGCATGTTGGTAATTTAGGCAATTTGTTAATAGGAGGTTTGGGATCAAATCCCGCCTCCACACAAAATCCACATATATCATTTTAAAAAGGTGTATTTTTAAACAAAGTTTGTTTGAACGACATGGAGTTGTCGCATCAAATGAATACAGGAGAGATTAATGTTTTAGTTACGTTTTGTTTGAACTAACATGTGGGTTGGTTGGTTGGTGTACGCCACCATATGGGGCCGGCCCACATGGGTCGGGCGGGTTCAATTCCTGCCGGCCTCACATTTAATGTATGGCATATATTAATAGTGGGTGGTTGGGTTGTGGGTCGGGTCCACCGGAGGTGGCCTGCCCACTCCATACAATAAACTTTGTTATAACATAATGTTGGTGGTTGGTTGGGGGTTTGGTGGGGTCATGGCTCCCAGACTATTTTAATAAACATTTTTTAAATTAGATGTTGGTCATTGTGGGGTGGCGGGGTTGGGGGCCCACCACCCCACAGATCTATATATATATATATATATATATATATATATATATATATATATATATATATATATATATATTCATATAATAATAGTTTTTTTTTTCAAATATAGGTGATATTAGATAAATTAACAACCCAACAAATTTGTCTGCTTTCAGGCGCTAGGTTTCATGCCCCGGGGTCGGTCAAATTGCAGGACACTTAAACCTGGCCCACTGCCCAACTTTGACCAAAACTTTGACTGGCTCATTCTCCCTCATACGAGCTCGGATTGATGAACCATTTGCACTGTTGTGATCAGGACGACAAGATCTACGCTTTGGTCCTAGTTCGAAAGCATTATGGTCACTTTTATTTTTGAGCTTCCATAACCCCTCTTTGTCCTGTGTGTGTTCCTAGAGCCACCTTGATCACCAATGAATTGATAGTGATAAAGAAATCATTTAAGAAACACTAAACAATCAAGGACAAAGTAAGGCTGGCAAAGGAAACACAGATTGATTTTAGAGACATAAGTATCATTGACCTTTCAGCAAGTAGAAACATAAGGAAATTTGGAAAAAGAATCAACTCAAAGGAGGGATTTTTGTCCTAAGGAGGATCAACGTAGGCTTGAATGGGAGACAATGCACTTTATAGCATTTTCCTCAAGCCAAGGGTGCTCTACAGTGCTCTGTCTCTAGACCAAAACTGTGCTGGTGCCAGAGAGGCCATCCTAGGGGCTTACAAGCACAATTTTCACCAAAAAAAACACTTCAAAAAGGCTGAAACAAGATCAATGGAAGCAAGTAAGGTCTACCAGAGTGTACTAGGATGAAGCTAAACTACTTGGAATGATGATATATCCCCAATGGAGTCGTCAATTTGTTATGAGGAATTTTGCATCTACGGATAAATTATAATTCCCTATGTAGGTAGCTATACCTAGAAAAACAGATTTAAAGCACTTATCCTTTTTCTATAGATGATAAATAAGATAAGGGAATCAAATGACCTACTTTTTCTTTGGCTTTCCTTTTTTCTCCTTTGTATGGCTCCCGTCGCTCCTCCTCAAACTTAACCTGCTCAAAAATTACCTGCAAGCATAAACAAAAGACAAAGAACCAATCAAAGCAAGAGATCTATTGACTATAAGTAAATGGAATCAGATACATTCACACATATAAACATCATATATCAAGATAAGCATATGGAAAAAGGTGTAAACAACTTTATTAAGTAGAAGGAAGAATTACAACCATGAAGTCTGATCCATTTTCACTCTTCCAGCTTGGGTTCCAACCAACATCACATCAATAGCACAACACTCCGGCAACATAACAATACTTGCTTATAATCTCAATCCTCACACCAATAGTATCTCCTTACAAATTCTCAAAGTCCAACCCTTGATCACTTAGATGAGTGCTCAATTTATAGGCAAATGGAGGAGGTTTGGTCATAAATGAGGGTATTGAATGGCCTTCCAAACTTAGAGTTAGTTTCCATGGAGGAAGGGATGAGAGGATAGGAGGTTACTTAACTCATTCCCTATCCAATTTCGAGTTCATAGGAGATGATAAGTGTGGGAATCTTCTAGATGGATCCAGAAGATAAGAATATTCCTAGAACCCTATGATGATTTCACTCAAACTCACCTAGCACAGGTCAAAGTGGGCCTAAGTGCTCTGGAAAGCACCCTGACATGGGCCTACCTGCACTGAAGCGCAATTACTTTGTCCAATGCTACGTTGGTCCCTCAAGGAGGCATTTCTGGAGGGATTCAGGCTAAGAAACTCTCAAGGAAGGAGGCATTCAAAGTGTTGACTTGTCTAGGGCATGTAGCAACTGAATTAGGGTTTGATGAGCCCTAATGGTACTGATCTGAATGATGGGAGTGATGTGCCCAAATGGATCTGTAACAATCACTCTTATTGGCACAAATAGAAGACATTCATCAAATATACCTTGAAGGATATCATTTCTAATGACACAAGGAAAGACACCGGGAAGGTTATAAGGAAATGCATAAGAAAAGGAGACAAGGAAGGATACAAAAAAGAGGACTCAAAAGATTCATCTTGAAGGAAGTTTACTACTCCTCCATTGAAGGCCTTTTATCTTAAGAAAGAACATTAATCTTTCTCTCTTAGAAGGTCCTTTAGAAGACAAGGAAGCCTCAAGAATCTTGGGAAACATCATCTACACTCTTTGGATCAGCTTGAAGGCACGATTGTTGCAAGCATCCTAGAAGTCATCACTCTTGGGCATATTCGAACTCTCTTGGAAGTCTTGGGAACATCAAGGCATTTGAAGATCTCTTTATCAAGATATACACTCTTATATCAAGTAAGTACTACATTATTCTCTATGGATCCATATTCAAATAAAATGACTTTAGTATTTAAGGAAGGAAATAACCTTGATGGTTCAACAAACTTTCAAGCATGGAAGAAAATAATAGATTTGATACTTGTAGAAAATGAAGTCATGGACCTTGTTAAGGGAAAAGTTGTAGAACCATAGAAAGATAAGTCTCAAGAATGGGCCAAGTAAATGAAAGGAGAAGTGAGAGCTGAAAGGATCCTCATTGAATCCATTAGGGATCATCTCATTCCTTTTGTTGCAGATTTGGGCACATCTAAAGCAATGCATGACAAGTTGTTGAAATTGTATTTGATAAGCACTACAGTTCAAAAGATATATCTAATGAATAATATTTAAAAGATAAATTAATCAAAGGATGAATACTTGACCTCATATCTCTTGATGGTCTCACAATTAAGGGATCAATTATAAGGACTTGGAGAAATTGTGACTGATTCTGCATTAATAACTTGTATACTCAATGCATTACCTCCCGAATGGAGTATTTTTTTGACAACCATTTACTCAAGAAAGGACACTTTGAACTTTGATGAGATATGATCTTTGTGTATGATAGAAGAAAGAAGAAAAAAGACAAAATATGACATCGAACCAAATGAAATGTCCCAAGATTTTGCTGCTAAAGTAAATAACAAGAAAGGGAAGTTTGGAAAGTTTGAGCCTCATCAAATAAACTTCAATAAACCACAAAGAAATCTAGATATGTCCAAAGAGAAATGCTTTGGATGCAATGAATATGGACATTTTAAGAGATATTGTCGCAAAGACCCGCAAAACAAGAAGAACAACAATGGGAAGGAAATAATTGGAGCACATATAGTTGAATAAAATGAATAACCTAAGAATAAACCAAAGAATGAAGATACAAGGATCTATACTATGAAAGAATTCCTCCACTACTA
This sequence comes from Pinus tabuliformis, assembly GCA_031772625.1. Taxonomy (NCBI): domain Eukaryota; kingdom Viridiplantae; phylum Streptophyta; class Pinopsida; order Pinales; family Pinaceae; genus Pinus; species Pinus tabuliformis. The sequence goes on along the minus strand of CM062806.1, from coordinate 843,491,638 downwards.
GGCTTGCTTACAATATGTTTTCTTTTTCATTTGAAGATGACAGTTAGAGTAGCATGTATAGTTACATTTATAGAAGAAGTCTAGTTTTTTAAGCATGGCATCATAAAAGAAGCATAAAGCATTAGGAGAATTAGAGTCTACATAATCAAGATGCATATCTCCTGTAGTAGTCATAAAGAAAAGGTAGAAGAAGATAGAATATTTATGGACCATCCAACACTCCACCATTCATGCAGATACTATTTGGCATTCACATCATCATAGAAGCAGTCTGCTAACTAGAAAGGATCACAAGGATCCTTGATAGTGATTATGAAGGTTCCTCACTATGTGAAAGTGTCTTTATAACATGACAAGAGGTATATTTCTACTAAAATGATGGAATCTAGCATTAAATAAGCTTGCAAGTATGAAGATTATTAAGTTTCAACATGAAGATATGATTGAGCATTTCTCATTTTAGAGAAGAAGTCTCATCTCGAACATCATTCAAAACATCATCCTCAAGGAAAGATGCAACTTGTTTAAAAGGAATAACAATAGATGGAAATCATAAAGGAAGAGGCATGTATATATTTAAGATCTTCTCATTAAGAATTAGAATTCGTGTCTTCAGTAAAATTGCAGGAAGAGATTGTTTCATAAATATGCTTTGTAGTACAAGCATGATATGTTTTGGATAGGATTAACTCTTCCCTTTGATTGCTCGACACATAGAAGCATGACAGATAAGAAATATTTCTTCCATATACACATAAGCATGATAGATGAGCATTATAACATGTCTTGGAACTCTTCCATATGATTATCTGGTATATAGAAATATAATGGATGGGAAAAAAACATAGATCAACATCTGATTTGGTCTCTTGAATAATGAAAGATGTGCAACTTCTGAGGGAGCTACATAAACTCTACTAAACATAATTTTGAAGCTTGATTAGTTCACTCCACAAACACATTGATCGACACTTGAAAGGTATAAAGCATGAAGAATAATTCTAGTATGAAGATAAACCTTACCAAAGGATGTTGATCTCAGAGGGAGCTACTAGCAAGAACATGACATCTTGAAGGCTATCACAATTGGTTAACTTTGATATTGATGATTCATTTGAGATATGACTTGGCTACCTAAAAGGACATATTACAAAAATATGGATTAAAAGGTTAATCACATATATTGAGTGGACAACATTGATTTTGGTTTAGAAATATTCATGGAAAAAATGTGTAGACCATGAAGGCAGGAAAAATAGAAAGTCACTAGATATCATGTTGGTCATGTTGGATCTAATGATATTCACTATCCCGATGGACTGAAGAAGCAATGATTAACTCTACATTGATTGTTTTGGAAATATACTATTGATGATGAAGATAAATGGAAAGTGATGTAAAAGGTTGATGGAAGGAACCCTGTTTCGAAGAAAGATTTAGAAAGAGTTTGTCTCCACAAACATCCAGGAAGGTCGGAGCTCATATATGATATGAAGATAAGAGAGAGGATCCCTTGCAGCTATTACTATGATCTCCACATAAGAACAAGTAGCAGATGAAGGAAACAAAGAATGAAGCACACGAGTATGATGAAGTCTCCTTGATTAAGAGGGAACATGAAATCTCCTTATATTTGATAAGGAGAAAGGAACTCCTCCTTGATTGAGAAGGAGTGATGGTGGACACTATATTATCCATAGGTGTCATGCACTAGGCCAGGACTAACCACCATACATCTAGTGTATCACATTGGAGAAGGAGAATGGAGGATTAGTTAAGCATCGGGGAATTGGTACTCCTTGATGATTGGAAATCCAAGATAGGAAGTAGTTTCGTGGACTGACACTCTTTGAGGATATAACATGGTATCCAAATGAGAGTGGTATAAGAGGAAAAATATTTTTCAAGGATTGGGAATCCAATATAAGAATAAGTTCTGGAAGGACATACCTTGTGAACATTCAGATGGGGTATGTGCCTTGAGAGGTTGAGGTGTCCATATATATGTGTGCCTCCTAGTATTGTGCTCTAAACATGTGGAGAGTTAGAGATTGTTAGTCAAAAGGCCTCATTATGCTAGTATTTAATAAGGTTGGTCATGTTTATGATGCTTAAAATATGGCTCACCAATCTAACTCTTCTTATGAGAACATTTCAGTTTGAGTATATCATTGTACCTATGGGATTATGAATACATCCCTAGTTAAGAGGGAGTGTTAGAAAATGTAACTAGGTTTGGTATTCATAATTGCTATTGTACTTATATCATTATGTATTTTATGTAAACGATCAAAAAGAAGAAAAAATAATATTATTTTTCAAGCATGGGTTTCATGCTCAAATTATTTGGTCATCTAGGTCAAGCATGTTCTTCATGCTTCTAGGGTTTATTGAGTCAAAATAATATTTGTCACAAGTCAAAATATTGGTTTAGAGTCAAGTCCCATTTGGACTTTGAAGAGAAAATGGAAAAAGAAATTTAGTTGAGTCAAAGATGTAATTTTTGTGTCTACAAGATCAAGTCATCCTGGAAAGGGGTGATTCGACCTCCTAGATGTGTATAAATAGAGAGAGCTCGATCTCATTTGAAGAACCCTCAAGAAATTTCAATCTCCAAGGAAAGAAGTGTGAAATTCAAGAGAAGAAGGAGTTGAAAGCAAGAGAGAGAAAAAATAAAGGAAGATTGAAGTTTCTACCCTAAAATATTCCCTAGGTTCCACACACGTGCAAAATTCTAAAGCTGTTTCAGGGTTGAAGTTGCATATTCACTATAGGTCCGAAATTTTGAAGCCAATTTTTTTGTTGTTGAAGGTTTTGACTTGAGTTGACTTTGTCTTGCTAGAAGAGCTTGGGAGGGGGGTTGTCTTGGGTCTTGTTGAAGGTCGTGGTCTTGTTGTTTGGGTCCAGGATTCCTCATTTGATCCGATTCTATAAGAAGAGAATAATTTTATGGGTTTTACCCTTGCAGGGGTTTTGCCCTGGTTTGGAGGCTATATCTTGTGTTCATTATCTATTTGTGATCTTCATTGTTTATGGTTTTGGTAATTTTTAGATGAACAAAATATAATAAAAGTAATAAAAAACTAACATAACTTCACAAGAAATTATCAAAGTAAAGAGAAATCACCCTAAGTGTTTCCCCTATCGATTTCTCAACAATCTATACCAGGGAAATCCATCTTTAGGCAATGATAGATTGATGTATGTGCCTCTGTCCACCTTGTGACAAGCACCGATCATCAAAACCAACATTGTCTAGTTGTTTGAGAATGGAATTATATGCATCGTGTTCCAAGTAGATCTATGGATTCCATTGAGTAGAGCCATCAAAGGAGATTTGTTATTTTTTGTCATTATGAACAACAAGGCTTCTATACATTTTTGGGTTCTTTTAAAAGAAATATGATTAAAATATTGAAAAGGTTTTTTCAAAGTTAATGGTATTAAAGTTTATGATAATGATCAAGTTGTTTAGATAGAATCCACTGCCACACTACATATCATAAGTTTTAAATTAACATATGGTGCCCTAGTTGTTCCGTAGTGATTTGACTAGCTCGGTAGAAAATGGTTTTAGTCACATTTAATTGACATTATAATGTGCTTGGTGCCATTATGGTTGGTAGTTATCATAACACTTGTTTGGTGTTTATAAAATCCAAGTGGGTTGGTTTGATTTATGTGGTGATTGGAAGTGAAAATTAGTTGTTGTTTTCATCATCAACCTTGTCTTATACCAAATTTGTTTTTGTCACTAGTGAAAACACATTTTCCAACTTGGTGTTATTAATATGGGTAAAAAATTGCAGGAATTTCATGACAATAAGGGAACTTAGCAACTTTGCAAGAAGGTCCATAACTTTTCGTCTATTTTTGTTATACTGCAAGTAAAGAATGCACCACTTAAACATTGATTACAATATTCTATCACTGAGAAAATCAAGAAGGTTGATAATCCAAATTCAACCATTGGAAAGTATTTCTAGAATCTTGCAAATCAATTTCAGACCAAAATTAACCTTGTTAATGATTTTTGGAGGAAGTTGAGTCTCTATCTGACTCAAAAAAAGATATCTTGAAGAAGAAAATTTACAAGTTGGAGGAGAAAAATGTGCAGTGAGTAACTAAGGTTGATTATCTAAAAGCCTCCATGGAAATGCTTCTTGAACAAGATACACCTCTTCAAGAAGATAACAAAAGATTGTTTGACCAATATCATACTTTGAAAGAAGATAACAACACATTGTTGTTGTAGTTGACAAAGAAGAAGAAAATTATTTAAGGTTTGCAGAAGTGCAAGAAGAACCTTGAGTTGGAAATTAGTCAAATAAAGAATGTTGAGAGGAATACCACTCCTCTTGAGCTGCTAAACTCACCTACTTCCACCCTTCAAGATGTTTATTTTCATAAGCTTGATGTTGATTATTGTTCCTCGTCACATGTCTTTGTGTCATCCAACTTTGAAAATCACACGACTAGTATTGGGTGCCAACTGCTAAACAAAAAGGGATATAGTAAAGGAGATCTTGGAAAGATGAAAAGGGAATTGCTATTCCAATTTCTCCTCAAGTGCATACATCTAGAGAAAGTCTTGGATATGTTGTTTCTAATGCTTCACTTCTTACATCCAACCCTATTGAATCTGGGAAGGTTTCTTTCGTTCTAGGTGGAGCTCAAACAAAGTTGATGGAAGAGTTGCCCCTTGTTGATTATGTTGCAAAAATTGATAAATTGGATAATAACACCTTTGCAAATGACAATGTTGTTATTGTTTGTGCACTAGGATTTGAGTCTACGGAATAGAGATTTAAGCCACATCAACATCCTCATAAGAAAAAGAGGATTTTAGCCAATAATCACTAACATGGTACTTATGCATTTAGATCATTGTCGAAATTATGTGCATGTCTCAATCATGGACTAGTGTCGACCATTAGGATCAATTGTAGTTGGATTGATGGATGTTCATGGCATCATTTATATAGATGTTTGTGGCCTTCATAATATTGTGTATTATCAATTGTGCAATCATACAATGTTCCTATTGTTTGTTGTTGATTATTTCTTATCCCTCAATTTAGTTTCAAGAGCAGAAGTTAGATGATGACAAATACCATTGTTGTTGATTGTCTTAGATCAGTGTGATGGTGACAATTTTTAGACATTTTCATGAGTGTTGTTGTACCATGTTTGAGCTGAGTTTTCCATACTTACAAGCCTTATTGTTTGTTTGTTGTTTAATGGTGTTTCTTTTGTTTGAAGCCTTTGTCCTAGTTCTTTATCAATGACTTATTTTTCTGGATCATTTATGAGGAAGTTGCCAGTGTTTACCGTTTATGTGCCTTTGCAACATGTTCTATTTCAAAGATGAACCAAATTCATTGAGGTATATTGGATATGATCTTCATAGTTTAGTACTTATTTATTTGAGTGGGCCTCTATTCTTTCCTTCCATTCGATCATTGTGGGATCTATAGTTTTAGCTCCATACTTATCTTAGTACTAGCATGTTTTCTCCTTTTCTCCACTTATGAGAGTTTGTACTTGGGTATATTATCAAGCCATGGTGCAGGGACCCAATTTTTCTTTATGTTTACTCCCTACATTCCACTTAATTTGGGGTGCTAGTGTTGGCATTTTCTAATGTGTACTTTTCCAATGAGCTAAGTGTTGTGAGTTCTACGTTCATGTAGGGTTGTTATTTGCCTAGTTTTCATAACTATCTTTAGTTGACACTAGGTTTCCTCCATTGTTATAAATATAAGGATTTTTTTTTTTTATGTATTTTTCAATACATTGTGAGTAATAGAAAACTCTTACATATATTTCTAATTTTTTGTTAATTTTGATACTATTCTTAGATTTTGATGAGACTTGTTGTGTATTAGATCACATGGTTTTATACAACACATTTATAAATTAAAATGAATTTAATTAGGTTATTTTTCTTTAATTAGTTGTGATAGCTCGATTTAAATTTTAAAATGTGTAAAGAGTGTTGATATTTTTTAGGAGGCTCACATTAAGACATTGTGAGAGCATAATTTGATTGTTCATAATAACATGACTATAACAACGAATGCAATAGATTGGATTGTGAATCTTTGTGTAGGTGGTTTGTGGCCATACTAAATTGGACTTCATTCCTTTTGTATTTGTTTAGGCACATAGTCTTAACTCACAAAGTCAAGGTTCCTCTTGAGCGTTGTGAAGCTTCTACAAGTATATCTCAAAAGGTAAGAAATCATGTGCATTGTATAATATTGTTTTCAATTTGTGAATATTTTTTGTTACATATTTATTTATAATAAATAAAATGGGGATTATAGATAATGTTATATTTGATATGATCAAATATTTTGTATAATCTTCCAGGTTGGCAAGAGTGAGAGGGGTTACCCTTCACCCTAGTGAAAAAAGAGATATTCAATATGCTTGGGGTCTAGGTATAATGACAAACAATCAAGATGAATTCTTGGCTTTATGGAAAGGACTAGAAATAGCCAATCAAGAAGAATAAGAAAACTATGGGTATTTGGGGATTCAATGTTGGTTATTAAATAGGTTTATAATCTCAAGGAATCTTAAAGTAAAGCAAATCACAATATTCTAATAAGGATCTCTAAGCAGTTGAGTTTCTTCGAGGAATTAAAATTCTTTCATATTCTTCGCCATCTGAACAAAGATGTTGATACTCTAGCCCACAAAGGGGTATGGTTGGATCAAGGAGTGATGCAATCAGATAACCAAATATCTTATGCTTCCTTGCCATGATTGGTAGACAAAATAGAGAAGAAACGTGGAGCTAGATTGGTAGATAATCAGGTGATCCAAGTCACTGGAAAATTAGATGGAGTTTTAATATCAATCTTTATTTATTCCCCTCACATCCATCCATGTGTCAGTTCTAAGGTAGATTGGATCAAATACATAAATTAATGGTTCAAATAAGATTAGAGTATACAAATATTAATGTTAGTGGCCCAAGTTTACTACACGATGCCAAGAGAAGGGGAAGCTAGTTGTTGTTCGGGCTTAGAAGAATACAAGAGGGGCAATTTCATATTAATAACCTTAGAATTTTGAGAAGGTACCCATATCTCAGTAATTCCAAATTAATGGCGTTCACTCCCTACAAAGAATGTGAATTAAGGGAGAAATCTAGTGAGGATTGCAACCTTGGAGATAGGAAATGGGTTGCCACAATATTGATTATCCACAATTGGTGTCATTTCTACATAAGTAGAGCCTCTTCTATATATATTTCTCCTGAATTTGTGTTTCTATCGCTCACGCCTCATGATGATGAAGTAGAATTACTTTCTACTACTAATACTCTAGGGGTATTTAAATGTTGGCAGGGCTCAATGGCTTCAGATTCACATTTCCTTGAATGAGACCTAGATTTGATGGCTCAACTAACCAACAAGCTCTCAAAATTAGTAGCAACTTTGTTGGAGCTCGCAAACTAGCGAAATGACCTAGTAGGTAAGGAAAGGGCATTTCAATTGGTGCTACTGGATAAGAAAATTAAACTGCTCCAAACAAATTTGAAAAATCTTTGGGCTTTCATGGAGGCGAAGGCAACAATCTTGAACTTAAGAGTTAGTAGAATGGAAGCGGTGTTCAACCAAAGGTCTAAAGTGCAACCATACAAATGCAAAGACATATATTCCTTGGACAAGAAAAATAAATCGTGGCACACTCATTCAAGCTCTAGAGGTTTCTGGACAAAATGCAGAGTCAAGCAAAGTTGATCTAGAAATTGGCTCGTTCGGCTCAAACCTCTTTGATAGACCTAATTAATGTAAATTGCAAGTATGTTTTGTTGTTGGGTATCTTCTTTAGAATCTATGGTAGATATACGTGTCAATATGTATTATGAAAATCCGTTAGAAGTAGGGAAGCTATGTTTTGGAGAGAAATGTTCAAAAAAATCTCTCAAACATGTCCAAAAAATATAAGAATAATAACCTAGAATCCAATTTTTGCTTTTAATACAAAATTTCCTACTTGTCCCATTAATTATATATATATATATATATATATATATATATATATATATATATATAATTTAATAATACTTTAAAAAATTTACCATATTTAAAATATCACATTACTCTATAACAAAAATGTCATTAATTTTTTTTACTTATTATTTAATATAAAAATTTAACACTTTATTTATAAATCCTATATTTAATATTAAAAACAATTTCATTATAATTATTTAACATTATAATATCAAACTTGTAAAATTGATTTGAATAAAAAAACTCATCATGAAAAATTCCATGATAAGCAATGGTACCCCTTGAATATAATCCATGTGGCCCAATATTCACTTTATGTTAAATGGAAAGTATATAACTCTATATAGTATTGAATCTAGAGGTGGTAATATTGAATACTATTGAATTTATAGGCTATGTGTAACACCCAATGATGCACTAACATTTACTTTTACCATGATTTATTTATTACTGTCAATATTTATTCTGTTTAATCTGGATTAGAACAATGAAGATGAAAAGCCAGAACATATGTTGTTAATGATTAATTAAAAGAATTTGATCAGTTTGTAAAAGAACTAAAGAATCAGTTAAAATAACTTATGAAAACAGTTACAAGTAGTTCCCCATCTTTTCCTTCAAAAAGGGAAATGATAGAACCCTGAAGGGGTTGGGGAAAAAGGAAAGGGGACTATGCTGTGCTTAATTTTCCTAGAGCTGGACGATTTAGCCAGTGGGAAATAACTGTGATAACAACTGTAGGGTACAAGACTTGAGGCTAGACATAGTCCTGATGCCCAAGGTACCAAACTGTTTTATTCACTGTCAGGAGTTGGAAGAGCTCAGAGGGGGATTCTGTATGTAATTGCCAGATCCGAGGTTGGGTGGAGAGACCTTCCAAAATGAAGGAGTTACATGCATGATTCACAATCAACACAGGAAAACAGATAAGTAGTGTTACTGTGTTTAATAATCATCAATAGGAAAAGATTAATTGTCTTCTTTTACGTAATGAACAAGTTAACATGTTAGTTAATTATTAATGAGATTCTGTCACTGATAATAATAGGCATATTGTCTTTAGTTACATTTCAGTACTTTCATACTTTTACATGCAATCAATGCATAAAAGGAATAACAACAATATTTCACTTGCACAACAATAATCAAATACAACAGTTATTCTAAGCATCAAATAAATGAATGAATTACAATAGAAGAACAAATATCCCTTTTATTTTCTGAGTATAAACTGTCTTACTGGAATTTAAAAGCTCACTGAATAATTGTACCAGAATATGCAAACTATTGATTTATGGAATTTCATAAGTACCTCTCTATCTAACCATAACAGGAGAACATATAAAGAATGATGGAACCATTGAACTTCCATTTGGATAGTAAACAAATGATAACCGTGAGGGTTTGTATGGCTCTCGGTCGAGTTCTAGGAAGAACCCTCGTGAGCCAATTACCCTAGTTATGCTTCAACTCTATCATTCAAAGATTGCTAACTCTTAAACATAGCGGAAAATAACAGAGATGACCATTAACTAAATATACAAATCAAACATTTAACAACTGTGAGTTAAATGCAGGGTTTCAATCGTCCAAACTAAACCTTAGAGAATAAACCTTGACCATGAACTATTATAACATTGATTTAGATACAATGTGAATCAACTCTATCATTCAAAGATTGCTAACTCTTAAACATAGCGGAAAATAACAGAGATGACCATTAACTAAATATACAAATCAAACATTTAACAACTGTGAGTTAAATGCAGGGTTTCAAGCGTCCAAACTAAACCTTAGAGAATAAAGCCTGACCATGAACTATTATAACATTGATTTAGACAGAATGTGAATCGGAACGCCACTGTAATATACATTCATAAACCCTCAAACAAGAATGTGTACATGAAAACCTTCACACAAAACCCTTAATGGAGGTTCATCAAAACTAATATCGTGCCTCTGGAAGAACTCCACAAAGGCCATCAATCCTACAGAAAGTACAATTATAGTTTGATAACAGCCATAGCATCCAGCCGGCAAAGATTTAAGAGTTTAGTATAAACAAAATTAACACAGTTCCTCAAATAACGAAAGTCTATCGCTAGAAATGAAAAATCTAGGACAGACCTGAGTAATGAACAACCTGAAAACGAAGACAACAAAGTATGGTAAGAGAGTAGCCCCTTTCCAAAAACCCCTTGCCAGATATGGAGATTCACATCGCCATCAAATGTACCTACAGGTAGAGAATTCCATAGAGTAAGCATGGAACTCGAGTCGGAAGGAAGTTGTGCTAGCAACAAAACACTTGCTTAAGGAAGAAATTACCTGAGAGGAGGCTTGCCAAGCCATGAGCTGTGAAGTATACCTATTAGAGCAGTATTGCCATTAGTGGATGCTTGAGAGTAAACTTCTAGAATTCACCATTTTTATCTTGTGCCCTTACCTCAGGTTGCCGCATGAACCCGACGCGTCCCTCCAGGGAAATGAGTCCAACCATTGACGGTTTCACCTATTGCATGAGGTGCATGAGGGAAGATAAGAACAACAGAGGCCTGCATCCCGAATATCAATACAGAAATGTACAGTAAATATCCACAGAGAAATATAAAATGAATGTCAATGGATTAAGAATAGCAGAGAAGTTAACAAAGCCTTCGTCGCCTCTGGAGGATACCTGTAAGCTCGATGAGATAGTCATGGCAGAGAGACTATCCATATCGCCGTCTAGTCACCCTCTGTCGCAGAGCTGAATAGCAACCCTGTAGCATGACCAAATGACCCAAACCTTGCCTAGTCTGTGCAATATTCCGCTGGTTAATCCCCAAATCATGAAGGCCGTGGATCTCACCCAATCTGACGGTGCAGATCAAGCCATGTGCCGGAGTCGAGACCCTTCTAACTAGTCTCATCAACCTTAATTGCAGAGCAGTGGTGTTGTAACACACTTCGGGTATATGTGAATATAAAAAAGAACATAATAGGAACATAAATACAATAAAAATATCAGCTTTCAAAATCCATATATACATCATTACATTTTCACATGGAAATCAAGGGAATGAATTCTTTTCATTAATAATGCAATGAACCAACCGGTGATGGGACTACCACATTCCACCCGACCATAGATTGGCTGAGCCAAGTCTCTCTTCAGCCAATCACCCCCGTGCCATATTCCAAGCATGAATGTGGGACTCATAGAACACATCAAAAAACACCAATCAATGTGGATGCCACCGGAGTTCTCCACCTACACCGTGAGGAATTTGAGTGCCTCCTAGTCTCTCAGGCTTTACCATGCATCCACAGTTTGATCCAGGGATCATTAGGCCCTACACCAAGACATACTCTCCAGGCTTTACCATGCATTCCATCCCGGAATCACTAGGCCCAATGGAGAGAAAATCCACCTCTTGGCTTTACCGTATATCCCTCCATTCATTGGCAAGGATTCCTAGGCCCACCAAGGCACACAATCTGGCTTTACCACAACCCACAGTCCAGTTCAGGTGTCACTAGGCCAGTGGCTTTATGCATCCTCAGTCTAGTTCAGGTACCACTACCACCATGTGTTTTTCAATTCGGAGATCCACCCCACTCGGCTTCAAATCCAATCTGGCCATCCCCCACAAAACACATGAGAGAACCCATCTCATCAAAGCTATCAAGAAATGGAAAGGCTAGGCTGAAAATACTGTCACACATGGCAAAACCCATGCCATGGTAGAAAAGAAACACATGCAATCCCATGCATGCAAAATATAGCAAGGAAAATACACATGCAAGTTGATACCTACAATGAAGCTTGTTGTAGCCGCTTGATCCTGCCTTTCCCTACTTGATCCTTGCTTCCTCTTGCCTTCTTTGCTTTCTTGCTCCAATGCCAAAGTGCTCCAAGAAAACTTTAAGTAACCAAGAGTATGAGAGAGAGAGAGAGAATAATGAGAGAGCTCCAAACTAAACTGACCAAGCCTTGCCCACTGATCCTCATAAGCCTTTTTATTAATGAGGCCTCTATTTTCTTCATTTTCCATTAGTTTCCTTCATTTTCCTCCTCACATGCAACCTATGACCTTTCACCTCCTTTTTCTCCTAATTTCCATTATTTTCCTTCATTTTCCTCCTCACATGCAACCTGTGACCTTTTACCTTCCTTTTCTCCTAATTTCCATTATTTTCATAAATAAATGTGCCAAAATACCTCTTTGCCTCTTTAATGCCTTAGCCATTGCCTTTGCCAATTTCCTTAGCCATAAAAAACCAAATGAACACCCCCTAGGATGTCTTTCCCACCATTCAACTTGGAATACGTGTCCCATCATCCATGGTATTTATATATTTTTACATGGAATTTTGACCAGGGTTGTTACAGGTGTCAGCGGAAGGACCTCGAGGTTCTCTCTGTTTACATAGGGAAACACTGTTAAGTGTATGCTAGCGAGGAGGAGTCTTAAATGGTGTAGGTATGGCTGTACACATGAATTAACTATTAGACCACCTCAACATATAGCTCCTCAGTAAAATCGACCTGTGTATATATATATATATATATATATATATATATATATATATATATATATATTTTATGTATAGTTTTGTGTTTAGCATGTTACACTATGAAATTGAATGTTGTGTAATATGGTGTATTTTGTTTGTTAAATAAAAATCTACTTTAACAATGTAAGAGTATAACCACGTACTTATAATAGAGTGGATATAGTTTGTTGAGCGAAATTCTCCTTTAACAACGTACACTTAAATTGCCTCATATCCCATGTGAATCTAGTTAATGGAAGACTATTGAAATATTCAAATTGAAGTTAAATATCTACATGTATTGTATTATGATTATATTAATATAATAAATAAATATGTAAAAATAAAAAATGATTTAAGATTATTTTTCTAACAAGTTTTTGCCAATAACATTGGTAAAACCAAGTTTCTTTAAAGGCTTACCGAAAAATGTTATTAGTACTCTCTAACAGCTAAAGCATTAAATTCATCCTTAAATGCATATTAATTTGGGTTTATATTTACACATATCACTATTTTTCTTTCACTTAATTTGTTTAAAAAAATAAATATTATTATTATTATCTAATTTTAAGGTTATGGTTAAGCCAAACACTAAATTAGTGTATGAGATTTTTTGTTTATGGGAAAATGGATCCACTTCTGAGCAACGATTTGACTGTTAAGACTATGAAGACATACTTATTCTACCCCTCATTTTGAAACTATGACTTCTTAAAAAAGACACATGTTCTTAATCATTAGGCCCACTCAAATTGTATATCTCTAATGTTATTTTTTTTTCTCTTTTAAACAAAAAAAAATTAATAATAGTCCATGATTTCTAATTCTTTGTATATTTAGTTAATTTTTTCAAGAAGATTGATTTCTCTTTCATCTTTTCATAGTTCAAATTTTTAAATAATCAATAATAATGAGAAAACTAGATTCTCTTTCACTTTTTTTTAAAATAAACTTGATTCACAACTCACCTTACTATGTACTTATTTGTGTGTAACATTTTCACAAAAATAAAATCTATAAAACCTTTTAATATCTATGTTAAGATTAATTCCTCCCTGCCAAATGATTGATATCTTTTAACATAAAACCTCCTCGGATCTATGTTGAGATTTGTTCCTCCATACCAAATGATTAAATCACTTGATATCTTTGAAGAGTAATGATTTTGTTAAAGATTATAATATATTCCTACTAACGAAATAATAAAACAACGTGACATATTTTAACAACGAAAATTTTGTTAAAGTACCTTATGCAACCTCTTGATTTTCCAAAGGGTGAACATTTTAAGTTTTATTTAACACAAATAATTTATGCATCTTATTAGTCCCTGCCGTCAATGCAGGGAATATTAGTAATCAATTTTTTTTACTAACTATATTAGTTTGTGTATAGATAAAAAAATTATGCAAAGTGTTTATTTGATATTTTAAAAATTATTTTTTTTAAACATATTATATAGTTTTATAATTGATGTTTTACTTGTGGAAAACTTGATGATTTTATTTGGTCTCTTCTTGAAACATTCTTTTGTATTTTCCACATATTCTTTTTCATTAACTTAAAAAAGTTTTTCATTTATATTGGTTATTTTCTCTAACTTAAAAGAGTTTTCAATTCATATTTTCTCTAAGTGAAAATTATTTTCACAAGTAAAATTATGAAAACATTTCATTGTTCCCTTCTTCGACTATTGATGGAGTAGCCGCCGAATCAATAACCACCTTCCTCGGCTATTCATGGAGTAACCACCAATATGTAGACAATGTGGCTATTAATGAAGTCTCAACATGTAGACAATGTGACTATTAATGAAGTATCCACAATATAGCTTGCTCCCCTTCTCACTGGTATGGATATTCTCTTTTGCTTCAAGTGGTACCCTTCTTTCGTCTGATAGTTTTCTCCCTTTCTTACAGTGTTTTAGTAGTATCCCTGGAAATTTATGGCAATTGTGGAACAAAAAGAGCCCCTTCTGATGAAGGAAGTTTACAGAGCGAGTCCCTGATGCGAGTGACAACATAAATTCCTAAGGTATGAGAGTTTTGTCTTACCAATGATGTACATCATTCATAGATTTCAAAGGATCTTGATGCTACTCGTAATATCCACAAATATCTATGTCCAGAATATGTTCAAGCACACAGATATTAAAGAAATGAACCCCTGTATTTCCTCTGTTACCTATTTGCCTATCTAGATCTTTAAGCTATAGCTAGACTGGGTTCATAATGCATTTATCAATACCATGAGGACGTAATCGGTTTGAAGGCTACTCTCCACGTTGTCCATTTTTTCCCACAAAAAAGAAGAAGCAACCGTACAGTTAACCCAAGAAACAACATAACTTCCTAAGGTACGAGAGTTCTATCTTACCATGTCTTACCGATGATGTTTTGATAGATTTCAAAGATCTTGATGTTACTCGCAACCTCCACAAATATCTATATCCAGAATATGTTCAGGCATAGACAAATATTAAAGCAATGAGTCCATATATTTACTTTTTTACCTATCTCACTTGGCTGTATCAGATGTTTGTATCAAATAAAGCTTGCAGGCTCATCCAAGCTTGTGACTATAACATGGTCCAAAAGTTTGATAAGTCTGATAAGCTTTAATGTGAAGGGAAATGAGGTCTTTGTGAGGTTTTTATGTTTTGGGATCTTAGCAACGTTGAATTCATCTATGGCCTAGAGCCACATGGGGGCTTCTATTGCTTGAAGACTTGAAGCAAGAGGTTCTAAAGAAGACCAAATCTAGATAGTTGGCCATGGAGTCTGCAATGTTGTCCAGGAGAGAACTTGCATTTCTTAAGAAGTATTATGCAAAAAAAATCTAGTTTGGAGAACATGGAAAACTCATGACATCATTATAGAATGCCATACAAGAGGAGGGACTGACCAAACTAAGGAGCCAAGGTTGGATGTAATCAGTTTGAAGCTACTCTCCATGCCTTCCATCCTTGTTTCCTACAAAAAGAATAGCAACCATACAACTAGCCGGAGAAACACGTCAAAAAATGGAATTGATGAAAATCCGAAATATGACATGAAAACCATGTAAAACAACCTGAAAGGGAATAGTTAGCCCGAAATGCATGTTAAGGCCGAACTTGATTCCTAATTGCGGATACCAATTACCCTCAGAGGTGGAACCCGATTCCTAGTTGCAAATAACAGTTATCTTGAGAAGGTTCTTATGCGTTCAAATGTGTTAGGTGTATGACGTATGGATAGAAAGAGATGTGCATCAGTCCAACGGTTTCCTTCACTCTTGTTTTTTAAATTGATAAAGTGGTTTTAAATAAAAAAATTTTCAGAAGAAATCACATCAGAAGAATTAGGTCGACGCTTTTCAAACCAACCTATGTGGTTCATCATCTTTTACCCAAGAAAATGGTAGAAATAGGAATAACTACGAGGCTGCATGTAGCCCATGTGTTAAGCTTTCTATATTATATTATATAATTTTAAAATATATTAATATTGATAGAAATAAGACAAAAAAATGCGGGGATACACATATTGTCCTTGTATGCAATCCACGTGATTGTATGAGTTATGAAACTAACTTAGTTGGATGCCACTTGACTTATCAGGAGAGGATTGTAATAGGTCCTTAAATGACAATGTTGGTTTATGTTTCTTGGTTAAGCCATTACCTTCCAAAGGTCGTGCTTTCAAATTCCACTCTCAACAGTTTAATTTCCTTTTACTAACTGGTAGATGCAGGTTCTATTCCACAATTTCTTAAGCCCCAAATTTAGTAATGTGTCGAATTTTCTTAGGGTTACAGTTAAGATTTTCTATTAGTTTTAGTGCAGGAAAGTATTTTAAGTTGTTTTGACCTGTGCGAGAGAATTTAGTCCAATGGTACATGGTTTCCACTAATATACGGGTGTCAGGCATGTGGAATATTGTGTGTGAGATGATCTGCACAACCCTCTAGCTCATAAGGACCAACAAGGTCTCCCTAAGGCGACATCAATGACCAGTATACATTCCCCATGTCTTGATAGAACATGGACATCTATGAAGTGCAGGGGTTTGTCTATGACATAAATCTTAATCAACTGAAAATCAAAATTAAATTCAAAATCATTGATGGAGTGCAATGCCATTTTCTGTTCAATTTTCATTATCTGAAGTTTGTCTTTTTGGCAATATTTTTTAATGTACTTGATAAGACACAAAGCAGAGACATATCCCTTTATGTGTCAATTGTTGCAACAATGCAAACTCAATCGATTGCTATCTATACATTCTTGAGTGCAGGTTGGGTGCCCTGTCTTCAATGAGTTTCTGAAGAAGTATATCCGGTCTTTCAAGTTCCAATTGATTGATACCGATGCATTCCTGGCCTTTCTGAAGAAGAATCTTCCTAGAATAGAGAATGAAATTGATTTGGATGTTTGGGTAGATGGAACCCGAATTCCGCTAGATGTCATGGAGCCCATTTCCACCATCCATGACAAGATCTTGTCTGCATCATGGGATTTCATTGCTGGATGAATCCCTTTTGATGAGGAAGTGAGCAAGTGGAAGGGACAAGAGTGGCAACTTTACTTGGAGAGTCTACCCAGGAAACTTACATCATCATAGATGTGCAACCTTTTCAAATTTTGTATTCTTTCCCTTTTATGATCAATGTTTTTACAATTGAAAATACTTTTACTAAAAGATAGAATGGAAAAGTAATGACCATGTGTACTATATAAAATAATAGGGATGATTACTTATTTTGGTAGTCATTCTGAAGATCTAGTTTCACATATATCTTGGCATATGACGTAGGCCTTCATTTGTGTTATCACTCAGTATTTTCCTTAGAAGTTATCAGAAGAAGGAAGCAACTGAGGTAACCAAAAACCAATCTTTTAGGCTTAGGCTCTAGCCAACCTAAGTCCAGAGAGGGCTCTCTCTTTATACTTTAGCTTTGTTTTATGGGATATTAGGCTAGTTCTTAGTGTTCATGAGGTTTTGGTTTTGATTTTAAGGTTGGGTGGTGGAATTTTTGGAGCAGATGGATAGAGATAGGTCTTCAAGCCATTGGGCTATGGAGTCAACAAATGGATAACATAACTGGACCAGATCATTAAAGGGAATGTTCACAGGGCAGGCTAGCAAAGCAAAATGAAAATCTTTAGGCCTAATGGGTGAAGTAATTCTAACCAGGGTGAAAGGACACTTAAGAATCCTTGGATCGGGATCAGAATGAAGAACATAGGATGATCATGAGAAAAGGGAAATTAAGATTCCTTTGCTATAGACCAGAGGAGAAACTACGAAAGCTAAGGAGTAGTTAAGAATTCCCTAGCTAAGATAGTTTAGGAGAAAACATTCATAATGTAAAATAGTCAAGACATAGTGCATTTAAGCAATTTTTGAAATATCATTCCATGCTATACATTTAGATTTTAGAGATACAAATAAGATTATGGAAAAAACATAAGGAAAAACAACATTGAACATGAGAGAATACTTATTTGTATTTCGCTTTACACAAGAATCCTGTAAAATATCTGATCTTTATTCCTTGATCTAGTAGGCCAATCCAGTCATTAATACAATAGAATTTTGATTTGAGAGAAAAAGTCTATAGAAATGTCTTGGAATCCACCCTACATACTTCAAAATGTGAAGTATCTATACAAAAATATTTACAAAATATCTCAAAACAACTTGAGACTTAATCTAGGGAATAAGAATATCTTCTTGCATGAAGATAGAGACATATTTTAAACTGCTTCATGTTGTCCCTTTTATTATGGTGTTGCTGGTTGTTTATGTTGAGTTGGAGCCCTTTAAGTTGGCTGATATTTGTAGCATTTCTTACCTGTTTCATTGGCTGTCTTCAGATTTACTATGCAGTAACTGTTTGATGTAAATTTATAATAGTAAATTTGTCATTTCTTCCCACCATTCTGCATCAGGTAACTTTATTTTTACCATCCTTCTATATATTTCAACTGCCTCTGTGTATTTTTCAAAATTTGGTTTGGTGAGAAACAAATGTTTCACCTCATGCTCTATGAAAACCAAGTTCTCAAAAGTATCATATAATACTTTGCCCATTGGCAAAGCTTTAATAGCTGAAGAGCTGGCTTGTTCCTTGGCCAATTTCTTGAGTCTATCACTATAGTCCAATTGGGTCATGAGTTTGTCATTGATGACCATAGGACTGGGAAGACATTTGTCCCTTAAAATCTGAAACTTAGCCATGAACCTGTCAATGGCTACCTGCATGTTATGGAACTTCTCTTCTAAGTTATGCATGAGGTTTCTTTTGGAAAGAACCTTTCTAATCTCTAGAATGGTTTCAGTCCTATCTTCTATGTTAAGCTCTTCGAGCTCATATTTGTTCTTGCTGTTTAGGAAGTGGATGAGTCGATTTGCATCCTTTGGTTTATCTCCCAATTCTTCCTTCACTTTTTGGATAGCTTCAGTGGCTATCTTTACTAATTCTGTCTACTCAAATATAACTTGAATTGATGGCCAAATATCATTGACAGAGTCAATGATATTGGCCCAAAGCATTTCTTTGGTTTGTCCCAGAGGTTTCTGTAGTGTTAAGTCCTTCTCCAGGATTTTGATTCTTTCACCCATTCTCTGGGCCTTCTGTGTTTCTTCTTTTTGCTGGATTTGGGCAAGTTTGCAGTCAGTTTCCAAACTTGCCAATTTTTCCTTTAATCTCTTTAGCTCTATAGCCTAGATAGACATATCTTCCATAGCTTTCACAAGTTCTGCTGCTTTATCTACTGATGTACCTGTTGTTGGGTTGTGTTATATTCTTTCCACGTAGTTAACAGGGGGTTTGAGGTGGACCCACCTATGGTTTTGTGCATGATTTTTGCTCATGTTTTTTGGACATGATGGTTTTTTGGTCCATGGTATTAGATGCGATGGTTTTCGGTCCATGGTATTGGATGCTTTGGCATGTATAAATAAGTATTATAACATTGAAAGGAACATAATGAAAAATCAAGCTGGTAGTCCCGGTTTTGGGATATAGGGGAAAATCTCTGTATATGTGTTTTATGTGTTCTGCTCTCGCATTATTTATTTTCTGTGTTTTAGAATTCGTATGCAGGTAATTTCTGTATGGGGTTAAAACCTACATTTGTTATTAGAGCAATTTTGGCTTCAAGGGGACGCCTTTGTTGTTGAGGGGTTTCGCTCGGGCCTGTGGTAAACCCTGTTCAGTGGGAGATCTGCAAGATCGATTCTAGTGGTGAAAGAAGATGGCGATCAGTGGAAAGATAGAGATCGAGAAATTTAATGTCAAAGTTTTGAGTTGTGGAAACTCAAGATGGAGGATCTATTGGTGGATAAAGATCAGTGGATCGTGGTAGATCTGGGTACTAAGCCAGCGGGAGTGTCTGATGAAGAATGGAAGAAGTTGGATTGGAAGGCAAAGAGAACAATACGATTGTGTGTCTCAGATTCAGTATTGCTGAATGTATCAGGGGAAGCTACGACAAAGGCTTTGTGGGACAAGTTAGGGACTTTGTATCAATATAAGTCTTTGGTGAATAAACTGATCCTGCAGAAAAAGTTGTATAACCTGAGGATGAAATATGGAGACTCGGTGACAGAGCATTTGAATGCATTTAATACTGTGGTAAGTCAATTAGCATCTGTTGATATTAAAATTTCAGATGAAGATAAGTGCATCAGTTTTTTGTGTTCTCTACCAGATTTGTGGGATAGTCTGGTTATTGAAATAGGTAGCAATGTAACTGCCTTGCATTTTGATGAAATAGTCTCATCCTTGCTGACAGAGGAGATGAGACGGAAAAATATGGAGAGCCAAAATGGTGATGCCTTGTCTGTACAAGGGCGAACCCAGAACAGAAACAAAAATAAGTCATCGAGTGGGAGATCTAAATCTAAAGGGAGATCTAAATCTCCAGGAAAACCTATAAAGGTGGTGTGCTGGAAATGTGAAAAGGAAGGGCACTACAAAAGGTACTGTAAATCTAAAGCTCCTGACAAAGGAAAGGGATCTAATGAGGCTCCTTCTGTAGAGGTGAAAACCACCTCAGATGAAGGTGGGGATGTGTACTTGGATTCTTCAAGTACACATGTAGATCACGAGGCATGGTTGATTGACTCAGGTGCATCCTTTCACTTCACTCCCCATAGAGAGTGGTTCTGCAAGTATGAGAAATATGATAGTGGTGATGTCTTCTTGGGGGATGACAGGAAGGCTAGAATCATTGGTCGTGGAAAAGTAAAGTTGAAGCTGCAAGATGGAAGGGTTAGAACACTTCTGGGTGTTCTATATATTCCTGCATTAGCCAAAAATCTGATTTTTGTTAGCAAGCTGGATGATGCAGGTGTAAAAATAGTGTTCGAGAAAGATACCTGCAAGATGGTTCGAGGAGCACTAGTATTGATGTAGAGAGTTCAGATTGGAACTCTGTACAAGCTGCAAGGTAGCACTATTGTTGACGGGTGTAACAACTTTGTGGTTCCTGAAAGTGGAGCTGAAAATCTTGTGGTCTCTAGAGAGAAGACCAAGTTGTGGCATCAAAGGCTTGGAAATATTGGAGAGAAGGGCCTTCAGATACTTCATGGTAAAGGTATGGTAGAAGGTATGAGTAATAACTCTCTAGATTTTGATTTCTGTGAAAATTGTGTATATGGGAAGCAGAATCAGGTAAGTTTCCCCTCTGGTAGTAAGAGGGCGAAACAGATATTAGAGCTTGTGCACAGTGATGTGTTTGGACCTGTGAAGGTTCCATCACTGGGTAAGTCTGTGTACTATGTATCATTTATAGATGACTTCTCAAAGAATACATGGATATATTTCTTTAAGAAAAAATATGAAGTCTTTGACAGGTTTAAAGAATTTAAGGCTCTGGTGGAAAACCAGACAGAGAAGAAGATAAAGGTGTTGAGGACAGATAATGGTGGAGAGTTTTGCAGTAAGGAATTTGAAGAATTCTACAAGAAGTGTGGTATAGCATGGCAGAAGAATACTCCATATACTCCTCAGCAAAATGGAGTTGCATAAAGAATGAACAAGACGTTAATGGAAAGGGCAAGAAGCATGCTCAGTGGTGCCGGGTTAGGACAGGAATTCTGGGCAGAGGCGGTGGATACTGCATGTTACCTGGTCAACAGGTCACCTTCATCAGCGTTGGAGGATAAGACTCCACAAGAGGTATGGACTGGTAAGAAACCCTTTCTTTCACATCTGAGGGTATTTGGATGTGATGCATATGTACATGTTCCAAAGGAGAAATGAACCAAGTTGG
Source organism: Pinus tabuliformis (assembly GCA_031772625.1). Lineage (NCBI taxonomy): Eukaryota > Viridiplantae > Streptophyta > Pinopsida > Pinales > Pinaceae > Pinus > Pinus tabuliformis. The sequence continues at coordinate 843,469,798 of CM062806.1, read as the reverse complement.
ATAGCAAATCTGAAAAATGCATCTTTATTGGGTATAAGGATGGTTTAAAGGGTTATAAGCTTTGGAACCCAGTAACAAGGAAGGTTGTGTACAACCGAGATGTGGTGTTCAGAGAGGTGAAAGATGTTATTAAACATGAAGTCCAACCAAAGGAACTTGAGAAGATAGAGTTTGAACTAAAGGAGGAAGAACCAAACTCTACAGTAGAGGAGGAATCATAAGATGAAGAGCCACAAACTCCGACTGTGAGAAGATCAGTTCGAGAAAGAAGGTAGCCAGAAAGGTATAGTCCATCTGCTTTATGTTCAAATTTTGCTTTGTCTGTTACTGATGATGATCCCAGAACTGTGAAGGAAGCAGTAGATACAGAGGATGGAAAACTCTGGAAAGAGGCCATGGTTGATGAAATGGAATCTTTGCACAAAAATGAGGAGTATTTTAAGACTCTCTCATTGCTCATTCTGAGAAACTGGTCATGCATCCTATCAGCTATAAATTTGGCATAGTCATAGATAATATCAGGAGGCTGCCCTGGAGTGTAGATGGACATGAAAGCTAGGATAATTTCATCAATATATTCACTGGTGGTATAACCTAGGACACTATATATCATGGATACAATGTCCCGGCCAAATGGGGAAGAAATGGTAGTTACATATGGAGGAGGATCATTTGGGATATGTCTTTCTTCTCTGATGAAGGTTTGGAACATCTCAACCTATTTTGCAGTGGTAAGTTTGGGGAACTGGTCTAATAAGCTTCCAATTGAAAGAGGAGTTAGGTTTTGCCTTGGTTGCGGTTGTAGCATTTCATTTATAGACTCAGTAGTGATAGTGAACAATATGGTTTGGCTTGGGGACATGACTACTCTTTGACTAGGAATATAATTGGCATGACAATAGTGGACAATTTCTGGGAAAATGTGGACTTCTGGGAACTGGTACTTGGGAAAATTGGACTCCCAAATACCAATTTCATCAGCATGGTTCAAGTATCTATCCCTGCTTCAACAGTGTATTTTGAGCTGGGATTCTAGGACATAGGTGTCCTTTATCTGGAAATCCTTATCAACTAAGGAAAGGTGGTAGAGGTCTAGATGGGGAGTGGTGACAGGTCTTACATCCATGGCAATTGGGGTAGCCATTCTCAGTTCTTGTGGATTTGAGAATGGGGGGGTTAATTTGCAGTGTTTTTAGGGCAATGGTGGTTCAACACAGAGTAGGTTTGAGTTCTTTGAGTTTCTTCAATTAATTTTTATCTTAACTAAGAATACTCAGTAACTCGTTTTGAAATTGACAGGGTTTTTTGGTGAATTGTGGCTTAAATACCTAGAATTGAGGTAAACTGGTTGTGGATAGGGTGGCTTGCAACTGAAAATGGTTGAAAGGGCTCTGTGTAGGCTAGAAAGCTAACTAGGTGCTCTGTGGCGTCTTTGGAGTGCAATTGGACATGGGTTGATGCCTTCAACGTTCGTAGGTGCGTGCATGCGTTTCGAAGGTTTACAGTTGAAATTCTAATGAAAACAAATGATTTGGGGCTTTTTTTGCTTTATGCGCGAAAGTCAATTTTGGCGGGTAAGGGTAAACAGTGGTCAATTTGTCGTGTAGCGGGTGGGTGGTAAACGGTTTCTATCGCACCGCTTTTGGACGCTTCATGGTATTTGGGAGAGGCCGCCCAATGCCACTCATCGACTGCACGTAGCATCAGGGGCTAGTGGCCAAACCACTTTATTGTGTGAGTATCGTTCGGCAACTAGGTTGGCCCGATATGAATAAGGGCCATCGGATGTAGAGGGAAGTGATCGCATGGTGATCGAGCGGGGAAACTGCACGGAGGCTAGTGGGGGGCTCGACAGGTGCTTAAGTGTGGTGGTATCGGGGTTAATGATGGCTTAAAGAGTGATTAGGCCATCGGGGTGATTAACAGAGGATTTTAAATGGCGCTTTATTTATTTTGATCGTAGATCGATCAATTAGAGATTTTGGTCAAGGTGACTATATATTATAGTTTATATTTAAACTAAAGGGTAGGGTTAATTAATATGTAGGAGCTATATATATATATATATATATATATATATATATATATATATATATATATATATATATATATATATATATATATATATATATATATATATATATATATATATATATATATATATATATATATATATATATAGGGAAATGGGTTTTTCATCAGGAATTAATATAATAAAATTAATAATTAATATGCAAAGATGAGCGGAAAGGGAAAAATCAATAAGTAAATTATCTTTTTGTGAATTTTATGTTTTCACATATTTAACATTAATACTTAGGGTGGTGGGGGGGTGTGGGAAATGTTTTTCCTAGGCAAAGTCTTTTATCCTTAGGAAATGAACATTACTTAGGAAAATGAACGAACTGAAGGGGGGATGAAATTTTATGAGGGGAATTTAGTACTTATCATCCATATGTCATTGAGCCAAGGGTCTGATCCCTCCAAAAGTTAGGGAAATGCTCTGAGCCTCTTTGACTTAAAGGTTTTTAAGTACTTTGAACTTTATTTATGGGAAATTAGTAAAGTAAAGGGGTGAAATGAATGGGGGGAAGTTAATTAATTAACTTTGTAAATCATTTGCATGCTTGATTGTTCATTCATATCTGGAACTTTTATGATGAGAATGATAAATATGCTTTTTGTCTAACCAATCATCATACTTCTGCAACCTTTCTTCTACTTACCCATCTACTTATCCTACCATTTTTACTTCTCTTTATTAGGGTGCATTTGAGCTAGCAAACCCTTATCAAACATTTTTCTTTTCTCTTTACAATAGTAAACTAACTAAATCTAACCTTCTTACATCCAAGGGCTTAGATTAAACAGTTGAGCTCCTTTTATTTACTCTACCTATCTACTTATCTGCCAAGGTTACACTATTTGGCCAGATTTTTATTCTCTATCTATAGACATGAGATTGAAAACATGAAATAGTCAAGTTTAAACATTTTTACCATCATGGATTGTGGCAAGGATTACAAGCTGCACACAATCATTTATTCTGCACAAAAAGTAAATAGTAGTGGCATTTTGGCTTGCTCACTTTCATGGTCTTTTTCCTTTTCTTGGGGTTCATATTTTTCATCTTTTTTGACCTTTTTATTCTTTTTGTCCTTTGATTATTCTTTTAGGACATACCCTCTTTACATTTTTTAATTTATCAATATGGAAAACATTTGCAGAAAGCAAAGGTATGTACATATTACAAGTTTTAATATCAGTCATTCAAAAATTATGACTCTTATTGGTATAGGAACCTAACAGTGGCTCCACTTGGGGATGGCATTTCCTAGTGAAATGTCAAGAACTTTGTAGATCAATGGCCTTCTGAATTGTTGTGATATTACCCTGCAACTTTCCATTTTATGCTTCTGCATTATTACTATTTATGACAGTAAAAATTTTAAACCTTAGGGCCTTCTCTCCGGGCTTCAACTTCAAAAATCACCATCCAATCAAATCTAGACTTTTGAAAGTAAAGTATGTACAAATGATCAGTGAAATCAATAACTAGGTTCATTATAGTGTTTGAGCATTCGACCATTCACTGGTCCTCCTTCTGCTTTTGTGCTATCCATTTCTTCGAGGAAGAAAGCATTATTACCTCTGAAAGCATAAATGATATATGGGCCTTTCCATACAAAATCAAATTTCCCATGTTTACCTTTACCTTCTCTCCTTGAATCCCATTTTAAAACTTTGTCTCCTAGGTAAAAATCTTCAGCCTTGGTCCTTCTATCAAAAGTCTTCTTGATCCTTTCCTGCACAACTTGAGATCTGATGTACACTTCTTCCCTGGTTTGCTACAAGTGAATTGTTTGATTGATTCTTCTTTGGATATCATTTGGTTCAACATGTAATTCTTGGAGTAGCTTCATTACTGGTGTTCCCAAGGAAGATGGGAAAACAAATTCCATTCCATAAACTAATTGATAGGGAGAAGTACCAATTGATTTCTTTGTGGTTAGCTTGTCTGCCCACAAGGCATTTACTAGCTTTTGTTCCATGTTTTCTTGTTATCCTCTAACAATTTTTTGATGATATTTACCAGACTTTTGTTTGAGGATTCTGCTAGTCCATTTCCTTGAAGGTAATAAGTTGTGGAATGACCCAGAGTTATATGATACTTACTACATAGGTCTATCAATTTTCTAGATTTGAAAGTTGTTGCATTATCAGTGATGATTTTGGTTGGGCACCCAAATATAGATAGGATGTTGGCCTCAAGGAAGGTTATTATAATAGTGTCAGTGGCTTGCCTTGATGGTATGGCTTCTATCCATTTGGTAAAATAATATGTAGCAGTGAGGATCCATTTGTGTTGGGCAAAGGAAGGTGAGTGGATTTCACCAATGAAATCAAGATGCCATTGTTGAAAAGGTGCTTTAGCAGAGATTGGTTTTAGGGGCAGGGGTAAAATATTTTTCTTTCCTTCAAAAATTTGACATTTATGACATGAGGTTACATATTTCTTTACATCAGAAAACAAAGTAGGCTAATAGAAACCAACTCTAAGAATTTTTTCAGCAGTGGTTTTCCAGTAAAGATGTCCTCCACAGTCACCTACATGAAACTCTTGTAACACTTTGTCAGATTCTTCTTTTAATAAACAATTGAGAAGAATACCCTCATAATTCCTCCAAAATAAAGCATTATCTATTATGTAAAATTTTAAGGATTTCATTTTTAAAAACCTACCTTTGGTCCTGGATAATTCAGGAGGAGCTTGTAGATTTAATAAAACATATATGATGTCAACATACCATGGTGATTCAATAAAGGCTTGGCTGATTGGTGGAGTCGCCATCTCCTCTCCATTATCCATTTCTGCAATAAAATTTATATCTAAAGCCTGACAATTCGATTCAGCCATGAGCTTGGCTAAACCTTGGCCTTTGATTAACTTTGTTGGTTTGATTTCTAGGTCATATTCTAATATGGTAGCGATCCATTTCCCTCTCTTTCCATCTAGACCATCCTGAGTTAGGATATCCTTGACTACTGAATTAGGGACATAGGCTATTATATGAGAATATAAAATGTAAACTCTGAAATCTTTGATAGCTTTGACCAAAGAAAAGGCTTGCTTTTCCATTATGTTGTATTTTAAGGGGGCATCTCTCAGGGCTTTGCTAAAAAAGGCAATAGGTTGTTCCTAACCCTGATCATTTTTCTACAGTAAAACTGCAACAATTGTATGTTTTGAAGCAAAGGAAAATAAAATGAATTCCCTGTGAAATTTTGGACTGATCAAAACTGGTGTTTTAGTTAAGGCTAGCTTAATGTCTTCAAAGGATTTCTTAGCCTCAACGGTCCATTTTAAGATGGAATCTTTTTTCAACATATTGTTAAATGATCTAATCAATTTCACTAAGTTAGAAATAAATCTCCTAAGAAAGTTAATTTTCCCTAAAAAGGCTTGTAATTCCCTAATGCTCCTAGGATGTTGTATATGTAAGATGGCTTCTATTCTTGCAGGATCTATGCGGATACCATCTTTTGAGATTATATGGCCTAATAACTTTCCCTCTTCTAACCCAAATAAAGATTTCTTGGGATTTAAAGAGATTCCATACTTCTTGCATTTGATGAAAACCTGCCTTAGATGATCTAAGTGTTGATTATTAGATTTTGAGAATACAATGATGTCATCTAAATATATTACTAGGAAGTCATGAATTTCCTTGGCAAAAGCTATATCCATGGCTCTTTGGAAAGTGGCCCCTGCAGTCATCAATCCAAAAGGCATCTTCACATTCATGAAGGTACCCCAAGGAGTAGTAAACGCAGTTTTGGCTTGGTCATCTGGGTGAACTAAAATCTGATTGTAACCAGAAAACCCATCTAATAATGAGATTCTGGTGGACCCAACTACCCTTTGTAAGAAATGATCCATTTTAGGGAGAGGGTAATTGTCTTTGAGTGAAACTTTATTAAGATTTCTGAGATCAACACAAAGTCTGATCTCACCAGTTTTCTTCCTTGTTGGCACTAAATTTGAAACCCAATCAAAGAATATGATCAGTGCTATTATCTTGGCCTCATACATCCTTCGGATTTCATTTTCAAAAGAAGGAAATAGGATGGGATTAATCCTCCTAAGATTTTGTCTGAAAGGTTTCTGGTTTTATTTTATGGGGATGGTGTGTTGTATGATGTTGATGTCATAGGACTTGAGGTCCTCATAACTCCAAGCAAAGACATCTTGGAATTCCTTTAATAATTCAAGGTATTTCACCTTTTCGGTAGGAGGTAATGACTTCGAGAGTTTGATTAATTTTGGATTTTGCTTAGTGCCTATATTACACTCCTCAATATCAGATTTTAAGGGTTCCATCTTTGGTTTTCTAGGGACATCATTTGAATCAAACAAGTCTTCCAAAGGGCTTAATCCTTTGGGCAAAAAGTTGTCTTTGAGATTAATGATTTTAGAATATTCATTAATTATCTCATCAATTTCAACTTGCTTTAGGTTTTCTACATCTGATTTTGCAAATTTGGTGGGATGAAATCTATATATCTTTTCATCTTCTATTTCATTAGTTTCTATTTCATTTTTAAAATCAGGATCTAATGTTATGTCAGTATCTATATTACTATTTACAAATTCTTCTTCTAAGGTTAAAAAATTATTTATCTATTAGTCATTAGTAAATACTTGCTAGTTTTTCAAGTTATCTGGGATAGCAGGTCTGTGCCTGACCTCAACAATGTACTGATGGTTAGGTTGAAAAGGTAACTTACAAGTGCTGGCAAACATTGCTAAACTATGAGCCTGCATATTATGTTTCCTTGGGATGAATGCAAGCTTAGTTTCTAGGAAAGTATTCATTATTTCTAGAATTGTTCCTCTATAAAAACTTAACCTAGGATCTCTAGTCATATATACAACATTAATTTGTTTTATAACTAACTCAGAGTCTCCCATAATAGAAACTCTTTTAGCTCCTAAATTCCTAACTATTTTGAGACCTAAAATGAGGGGTTCATACTCAGCCATGTTGTTAGTGCATTTAAAATTTAGTATGTAAGCATGGCCTTCTGAGTGATCATTCTCCAGATTGTATATCCACACTCCTACTCCTGCTCCTAACTTATTCATTGATACATCAAATTCAAGGTGCCATAATATCTCATGTTCATAATTCTCACTGTCTGGGGGGGAAAATTTCATTGTTTGTCGGAAAGCTCTTGAGTTTGGACAGTTTCATTTTTAGCTGTAACTGCAATTTCTTTTGGTTCTAAAACAATGTTGTTTGAAGAAGTTTGTTGTGTTTGTTCAGCATTATACAAAATAAAATAATCAATGTCAGAATTCATGGAGTAGATAGGGAAGTTTTGAGGCCTATCCTGGCTACTCACTACATATTTCATTAGGGTTTCTCTGTACAACTTTTTGGGTTGTCCGAAAACTGAGATTGTGGCATTTGACATGTCAATTTGTTAAGATCCTTGGAGTTTAGCCCCCTATGATCTAGACAATAGCATGCCATATTTAGGTGGGATGTCAGCGACTACTATATCCATGAGAATGCTCTTAGGATATTGTACTAAGGAAACACACAAGTCTTTGATTAACCCTAGACACTTTACTTGACTTGAGTAAAATGAAAATAAGCCCTTGTAAGGTCTTGTTATGTCTGAGTTTAATTTTTCCCTAACTGATTTGGGCATTAAATTGTGTGAGGCCCCAGAATCTAACATTGCATTGTGTAAGATTTTGTCATGAATGCTAAGGCTAATATAAAAGGGTGGTATCCCTCCTTCTAGTGGTTTTCCATTAACATCAGGACCAAATATATGCTTAGGTTGATCATCAAAAAAGTTGACAGAATATTCATTCCAAATAATGTTTAAGGTTTGGTTTATTTGAGATTTATAGGTTTCACTTTAAAAAAACTCTGTTAAGGGAACTAAAATTTTCAGTTTAGCTACCTCTGCTCCCAAATTGAAAGGAAAAGAGCCTTTTTCTGCTTGGGTTCTTGGAATCTTCATAGCAGGAGTTGGGGTGGGTTTCTCGTCTTTTTCTGTATTTAAGGTCTTTTTATGTGGGATTTTCTAATATGGTAATTGGAGATTTTTCCACTGTCTCCTTGGAGGGGATTAAAGTGGATTGTTGATCATTAGGGGGTTGGTCATGGTTTATATCTACAATGGTGGGGTTGGGAGGGTTCTGATTTGGTCTGGGGAGAATTTGGAGAGTTTTAGTAACTAGAGCTGTTTTGATTTTCTTCGGTTGATTGGCACTGTTTTCTTGGTCTGTTCAGGAGTATCAGAATTCTTTTTAATCCTTAAGTTTTATTGTTTGTGTACTTCAAAAATGGTAGAATCATACCCTTGTTTCTAATCAAATGATTCTCGAGATTGTGTTTGCAATTGCTGCAACATATGTAGTTCCTGCTCATCTTGGGTCAAGAAGACAGTTTCCTCATCATCTAATCCCATCAAGTTAATGTGTGTGTCTTGTTCAGGGTCATCTGAATGGGATGTTTCAGCATAGTTTTCGTGAAAGGGAGGTCTAATATTCTGGTTAGGTCCATTCTTTCTAGTATTTTGATTCTAATTCTTTCTAAAGTTTGGGTTTCTCACTGGAGGTGCTTGTTGATTATCCCATTGAGGCTTCCTCTCAATGTTCTCTATCCTATCCATCAGTTTTTCCATACCCTTGGTTAGGACATCTATTTTAAGGTCAGAGGGTGAGGCCTCATCTTTTGCAGATCCTCTCCTTTCATTCCTAACCCTAGCTCGTTTTGCTAGCAAATTGGCTTCTACACTAACTGCTACACTTTGCATGTCTTCTAAAGTTGGGGGATTTCTCTCTCTGAGTTGGAATGCCATATTAGTATCAAAACCATCAAGAAATTTTATTAGTGCTAAGTCAGGTGGGGACCTAAGATTGACTGGTATTGCATTGTATATATTGTTAAATCTGGTACAGTAATCATGGACCGTTTCATTTGGTCCTCTTTTAATGTTTTCATATTATTAAAGGATCTATAGAGGGTTCTTTTTCTTTTCCCATCTATTAAAAATTGCCAATAAAATATATCTAGACTAGCTATGCTATTAGCAAGTAATGCTCTAAACCATTTCCTAACATCACTAGCTAGAGTCTGAGAAAAAAGTCTCATTTGAACATCTCCAATATCAATTTCATGCAATTCAAAGTAATCTGTCATTTTTTTTACATGATGTTGTGTTGTATAAGGTCCTATGCCATCAAATTGGACAATTTTGTTTTGGTAGTCTTATGGCATGGCACCCAGTGGGGCAAGTAACACGAGAGGAGCATATCTATTTGCCATGGCTCTAAGTTGGGTAGGGCTAAGAAGTGGGGTTGGGGTATTAGGAGATGATACAGTAGTTGATGGGGAACTAGGAGTAATAGGTGATTGATGGGTAATGGTAGGTTGGTAGGGAAGTGAAGGTATAAATGGGAGTGAGGAATGAACTTCAGAGGTGGAAGGGAATAATGGTGAACTAAGGGTAGTGGACGCTAGTTTAGAAAGCTTAGGGATCTTAGCAGTAGTAAGGGATGATTGAGGGGAATTTAAAATATACTCATTAATTGACTGGTTTGCCTTTTGGACTTCGAGATCTGCAATAAACTCTGGATCTAGAACTATGTCATCAAGTGCACTTTCAGACCTGGTCCTAAATAGGGAAAGGTCAAATGACTCATCAAAGGGGAGGTCTTCTAAAAAAAACCACTCATTAGGGCATGAATCTGCTTTGATTGAAGGTGTTGGACTGACTGGACTTTCTTGTCTTTTGGATCTTCACGAAATCAAGTTGGGATTATCCACTACTAGGGTAGGGTTTGGATTTGGATTAGCCCTAGTATAGTGAGTTCTCCTTGAAGCCAGAATTTCAAGCTTTTCTAATTACTTTCTTTTTGTGAAATTTTGTAAATAACTTCTATTAAACCCTTCAAGAGGCTTGAAACAAATATTTGAAATTTTCTAAAAGGTTTATTAAGACTGAGGATTTGATTCCCCAGTATGGTCGCCACTATGTTATCACTCAATATTTTCCTTAGAAGTTATCAGAAGAAGGAAGAAACCCAGGTAACCACAAACCAATATTTTAAGCTTAGGCTCTAGCCAACCTAAGTCCAGAGAGGGATCTCTCTTTATAATTTAGCTTTGTTTTATGGGATTTTAGGCTAGTTCTTAGTGTTCATGGGGTTTTGGTTTTGATTTTAAGGTTGGATGGTGGAATTCTTGGAGCAGATGGATAGAGCTAGGTCTTCAAGCCATTGCACTATGGAGTCAATGAATGGATAACATAACTGGACCAGATCATTAAAGGGAATGTTCACAGGGCATGCTAGCAAAGCAAAATGAAAATCTTTAGGCCTAATGGGTGAAGTAATTCTAACCAGGGTGAAAGGGCACTTAAGAATCCTTGGACCGGGATTAGAATGAAGAACAGAGGATGATCATGAGCAAAGTGCAATTAAGAATCCTTTGCTATAGACCAGAGGAGAAACTACAGAAGCTAAGGAGCAGTTAAGAATTCCCTAGGTAAGATAGTTTAGGAGAAAACATTCAGAATGTAAAACAGTCAAGACAAAGTGCATTTAAGCAATTACTGAAATATCATTCCATGTTATACATTTAGATTTTAGAGATACAAATAAGATTATGGAAAAAACATAAAGAAAAACAACATTGAACATGAGAGAATACTTATTTGTATTTCACTTTACACAAGAATCCTGTAAAATAATTGATCTTTATTTCTTGATCCAGCAAGCCAATCCAGTCATTGATACAATAGAATTTTGATTTGAGAGAAAAAGTCTATAGAAATGTCTGGAAGCCACCCTACATACTTTGAAATGTGAAGTATTTATACAAAAATATTTACAAAATATCTCAAAACAACTTGAGACTTAATCTAGGGAATAATAATATCTTCTTGCATGAAGATAGAGACAGATTTTAAATTGCTTCATGTTGTCACTTTTATTATGGTGTTGCTGGTTGTTTCTGTTGAGTTTGAGCCCTTTAAGTTGGTTGATATTTGTAGCATTTCTACACTGGAATCTTCTTTACTTTTATCTTTCAACTGATACTCTTTGACCCTGCTGCTCTACTTTTACCTGTTTCACTGGCTGTCTTCAGCTTTACTGTGCAGTAACTGTCTAATGTAAATTTATCATAGTAATCTGTCATTTTTTCCCACCATTTTGCATTAAGCAACTTTATTTTTACCATCCTTTTGTAGATTTCATCTGCCTCTATGTATTTTGCAAAATTTGGTTTGGTGAGAAACAAATGTTTCACCTCATGCTCTATGAAAAACAAGTTCTCAAAAGTATCATATAATACTTTGCCCATTGGCAAAGCTTTAAGAGACGAAGAGCTGGCTTGTTCCTTGGCCAATTTCCTAAGTCTATCACTATAGTCCAATTGGGTCATGAGTTTTTCAATGATGACCATAGGACTGGGAAGACCTTTGTCCCTTAAAATTTGAAACATAGCCATGAACCTGTCAACAACGACCTCCATGTTATGGCACTTCTTTTCTAAGTTATGCATGAGGTTTCTTTTGGAAAGAACCTTTCTAATCTGTATAATGGCTTCAGTCCTATATTCTATGTTAATATCTTCGAGCTCATATTTTTTCTTGCTATTTAGGAAGTGGATGAGTCTATTTGCATCCTCTAGTTTATCTCCCAATTCTTCCTTCACTTTTTGGATATCTTTGTGGCTATCTTTACTAATTCCATCTGCTCTAATATAACTTGAATTGATGGCCAAATTTCATTGACAGAGTCAATGATATTGGCCCAAAGCATTTCTTTGGTTTGTCCCAGAGGTTTCACTCTGTTAAGTCCTTCTCCAGGATTTTGATTCTTTCACCCATTCTCTGGGCCTTCTGTGTTTCTTCTTTCTGCTGGATTTGGGCAAGTTTGCAGTCAGTTTCCAAACTTGCCACTTTTTCCTTTAATCTCTTTAGCTCTGTAGCCTGGATAGACATATCTTCCATAGCTTTCACAAGTTTTGCTGCTTTATCTGTTGATGTACCTGTTGCTGTAGTAGATTCTGCAGTTAATGGTAATGCTATGGCAGGTGGAGCTGTGGGTGCCAGTGATGTTGCTAGTGTGGAAGGAACTGCTATAGATATCGTGGGGATGACAGTTCTAGAAGTTATTGCTAGGTCACTTTGCTTTGACTGAATTAAAGTGTCCAACTCCTTCTTTGTCTCCTTGAGTTGATCGTTTAGTTTCAAGACCAAGTCCATGAGCTCTTCATGTCCTTGTTGTGCTTCTAGGACTTCCTGTGTCTGTGGGTGATGTAGCTAGGGTATCTTTAGCTGCTTCTTGAGTGCATCAATGTCATCATTTTTCTTCTTAATCAGCTGCTCTGCAGCTTTTACATCTTTGGGATCATGTCCCAATTCAATCACTAAGTCCTCTAAGGACTTGATTCTATTATCTTTAGCTTGTGAGGAAGCCTTCTCCAACTGAAATTGGGCTGATATATTATTCAGGGAGTTATGTAATTGGTGGGAACAATGGCCTTCCCTGTTAATGTGGAGTATATCATCTCCCCTGTTTGCTTGTGCAGTTCAATCTGGTTAATGGGATGAATATCCCTTGTCAGTACTTCAAAGTCCACTTTCTTAAAATCTGATGTTGTTCTTGGCTGCTGAATGGTTGGCTTGATGAAAGTCATCTGCATTTTCCCCTCTTTAACATCAAAGGCTAACATTAGCCTTGTTTGATCGGTAGGGGTCATCTTCAGATACTGTGCATATGTTTGGGCCTTAAGCCTTTCATTCCTAGCCTTGATTTCTTTGTATCTTTCCTTAATGTCTTGGTCCTTATCTGTAGGTATTTTGAAGGAAGATACCTCAATACTTTGCTGCCTTTCCAACATCTGAGTTTGTGATGTGGAAGGCTCTGGCATGCCTCCAGATGGAGTAGCAGGCCTGCTCCTATTTCCTTCTGTACTAGTGACCTCTGCTATCTCCTCTGTGTATTCTTGTTCAAAGATTGGATTCACTCTCTGTCTTTTGGTTTGGCTTATTTCTGCATAAGTTTGTGAAGTTTCCCTTGCTGAAGTGGTGGCCCCTTCCCTATTTCTCTTAAGGCCTTTCTCCTCATTTAGAGGAGTCTGTATAACTGGAGGGGTACTCATGGTTGTCTCTGGTCTGTCTGATTTGTCTAGCCTGCTTGATTCCCCTGGTATGTCTGATTGGTCTGGCCTGCTTGATTCCCCTGGCACCTACAGGAAAGAACCTTCATAAAGTTGTTTTTCTAGATCTATTAGAGCATTCTCTATATCTACCCTGGTGTTGTCCTAATCAATTAATGTCCCTTCCACACACTCTAATTGGTTGGCATAAGCTTCAATCTCAGGTATGGGATGGTGGATGAAAGGTCCTAGATTGACCTTTTGTCTCTTCTTGGTAATGAATTCCAAAGGGTCATATCTCCAAACAAAACTTCTTTGGAATTTCATGCTCAGCAATATTAAATTTGCTTCTCAGCTTGCTTCCCTAGAGTTACATATGAAGGGGCCTAGTTGGTCCTTTATTTTGAAGTTAGCCTTCTTCTTGGCATTGACAAAGTTTGTTTCATCTGCACTGATAATCTGCCTATAGTACTCTAAAGCAAATAACCTCATTGGGAGGTATTTTGGGAGTTTGTATGGTGCCAGCATGAAACCATAGATTCTGATCTCGGTATGGTTTTGGTACAAGTACCAATCACCTACCTTGGACTATTTTGACAATTACAGGACCCTTTTTATGTCTGAACTGATTCTTGGAGGAGGGCTTCCTATTAACATTGTCACAATTGGATGTACAAATAGGTCAATAAAATTAGCATATGAATATGGGGAGTGATATTTGTGGACCAATGGAGTCCAGAAAATGACTGATCTAGGCTGACCTTTTGTATCAAGCTTCTGCAGGGTGAATGGAAACTCGTCTGACTAGAAATATAGAAAAAGGTGGTACAAAACAGAGGAGTATTTGAAGACTCTCTCATTTCTCATTCTGAGAAACTGGTCATGCATCCTATCATCTATAAATTTGGCATAGTCATAGATAAAAATAGGATGCTGCCCTGGAGTGTAGATGGACATGAAAGATAGGATAATTTCATCAATATATTCACTAGTGGTATAACCTAGGACACTAGATATCATGGCTACAATGTCCTGACCAAATGGGGAAAAAATGGTAGTTACATATGGAGGAGGATCCTTTGGGATATGTCTTTCTTCTCTGATGAAGGTTTGGAACATCTCAGCCAATTTTGTAGTGGTAAGTTTGGGGAACTAGTCTAATAAGCTTCCAATTGAAAGAGGAGTTAGGTTTTGCCCTGGTTGGAGTTGTAGCATTTCATTTATAGACTTAGCAGTGATGGTGAACAATATGGTTTGGCTTGGGGACATGACTTCTCTTTGACTAGGAATATAATTGGCATGACAGTAGTGGACAATTTCTGGGAAAATGTGGACTTCTGGGAACTGGTACTTGGGAAAATTAGACTCCCAAAGACCAATTTCATCAGCATGGTTCAAGTATCTATCCCTACTTCGACAATGTACTTTGAGCGGGGATTCTAGGACATAGGTGTCCTTTATCTGGAATTCCTTATCAGCTAAGGGAAGGTGGTCCAGGTCTAGATAGGGAGTGGTGACAGGTCTTACATCCATGGAAATTGGGGCAGCCATTCTCAGTTCTTATGGATTTGAGAATGGGGGAGGTAATTTGCAGTGTTTTTAGGGAAATTGTGGTTCAACACAGAGTAGGTTTTAGTTCTTTGAGTTTCTTCAATTAATTTTTATCTTAACTAAGAATACTCAGTAATTTTTTTTGAAATTGACAGGGTTTTTCGGTGAATTGTGGCTTAAATACGTGGAATTGAGGTAAACTGGCTCTGAACAGGGCGGCTAGCAACTACAAATGGTCGAAAGAGCTCTATGTAGGCTGGAAATCTAACTGGGTGCTCTGTGGCATCTTTGGAGTGCAATTGGATGTGGGATGATGGCTTCGATGTTCTCCGGTGTGTGCATGCATTTCAAAGGTTTACAGTTGAAATTCTGATGAAAACAAATGATTTGGGGCTTTTTTGGCTTTATGCGTGAAAGTCAATTTTGGCGGGTACAGGGTAAATAGTGGTCAATTTGTCGTGTAGTGGGCGGGTGGTAAACAGTTTCTATCACACTGCTTTTGGGCGCTTGGTGGTATTTGGGAGAGGCCGCCTGATGCCACTCATCGGCTGACATGTAGCATCGGCGGCTAGTGGCCAAATCACTTTATTGGGTGGGTATCATTCGGCGGCTGGGTTGGCCTGATATGAATAAGGGCCGTCAGATGTAGAGGGAAGCGATCACATGGTGATCGGGTGGGGAAACTGCACGGAGGCTAGTGGGGGGCCCGACGGGCACGTAAGTGTGGCAGTATCGGGGTTAATGATGGCTTAAAGAGTGATTAGGCCATCAGGGTGATTAACAAAGGATTTTAAATGGTGCTTTATTTATTTTGATCATAGATTGATCAATTAGAGATTTTGGTCGGGGTGACTATATATTATAGTTTATATTTAAACTAAAGGGTATGGTTAATTAAAATGTAGGAGCTATATATATACGGGGAATGGGTTTTTCATCGGGATTTAATATAATAAAATTAATAATTAATATGAAAAGATGAGCGAAAAGGGAAAAATCAATAAGTAAATTCTCTTTTTGTGAATTTGATGTTTTCACATATTTAACATTAATATTTAGGGTAATGTGTTTTGGTGGGTTTTTGATATGAAAATGCTTTATGTTGGGCAGGGGGGGAATGTTTTTCCAAGGCAAAGTGTTTTATCCTTAGGAAAGGAACATTATTTAGGAAAATGAATGAACTAAAGGGGCAGATGAACTTTTATGAGGGGAATTTAGTACTTATCATCCATAAGTCATTGAGCTGAGGGTCCACTCCCTCCAAAAGTTAGTGAAATGCTCTGAGCCTCTTTGACTTAAAGTTTTTTGAGTACTTTGAACTTTATTTATGGGAAATTAGTAAAGTAAAGGGGTGAAATGAATGGGGGGAAGTTAATTAATTGACTTTTTAAATCATTTGCATGCTTGATTGTTCATTCATATCTGGAACTTTTATGATGAGAATGATAAATATGCTTTTTGTCTAACCAATCATCATACTTCTGCAACCTTTCTTTTACTTACCCATCTACTTATCCTACCATTTTTACTTCTCTTTATTAGGGTATATTTGTGCTAGCAAAGCCTTATCAAACATTTTTATTTTCTCTTTACGATAGTAAACTAACTAAATCTAACCTTCTTACATCCAAGGGCTCAGATTAAACAGTTGAGCTCCTTTTATTTACTCTACCTATCTACTTATCTGCCAAGGTTACACTGTTTGGCTATATTTTTATTCTCTATCTATAGACATGAGATTGAAAACATGAAATAGTCAAGTTTAAACATTTTGACCATCATGGATTGTGGCAAGGATTACAAGCTGCACATAATCATTTATTTTGCACAAAAAGTAAATAGTAGTGGCATTTGGCTTGCTCACTTTCATGGTATTTTTCCTTTTCTTGGGGTTCATATTTTTCATCTTTTTTGACCCTTTTATTCTTTTTGTCCTTTGATTATTCTTTTAGGACATACCCTCTTTACATTTTTTAATTTATCAATATGGAAAACATTGGCAGAAAGAAAAGGTATGTACATATTACAAGTTTTAATATCAGTCATTCAAAAATTATGACTCCTATTGGTATAGGAACCTAATAGTTTGGATTATCCTTAAATAAGGATTGTATTGAGTGTATGTTTGGTTACTCATAATTTGTTACGAATTTGTTACGTAGGTGTTGTAATCATGGGCACTATTGGAAAGCTTGGCAATAGAAACTTTGTAGCAGACATGCTTTTCATCTGTTGGAAAAGCATCCATGATTCTTTTGGATATCTTATCTTGGTCTATATTAATTTATTGTAAGCTAGTTATGACATCCAGAAAGAGGAATTACTATGTCCATGAAGTCTATTTTGAAACTCAATTTGTAGAAGGTGAGTAATAGTCTAGTCCTTGGCTATTTGTCTGTAATAATAATTTCTTCAATTTCAAGCCCCAACCCCACTCAAGGAAGGGACTTGTTTCCTTACAGCTCCCCTTGTTAATTGTGTATGCATCTTTGCTAATTATTTAAGTGATTTGATACTTTCTCAGATATCAAGTATGTGATTAGTTATATTTGTTTTTAAACTTTCAAATATTTTGCTACTTTCTCTGCCTCCTCTTAAGTATTTGATCAATGAATTCTCATTTTCATACTTTTTCTAAATGCAATCACTAATTACTAATTGTTATTCATCTATTACATCAAATTCTTTTAATGGATTGCACATGTAAGACTTGTCCTATTTTAGCATGCCAACATATTCCATTTCTTTATCTACTCTTAAGGTGCCTTCCCTTTAAATACATTCATTTTTTTTGCATAAGAGTTTTTTTTATAATACATCTTGGAGCCATTGTGTTCCTCCTATTTCTAGATGAAATGGATTTCTTGTTCAAATAAATTGTGCATCTTGTTGCTAAGATTCCAAGATTTTCAAACAACACTTTATATGCATGTATTAATGGTAGTCTTAACATCTTAAACATTGTCATTGTCTTATTCAATAACAATAAGTTTCTATTCAATTATCTTCCTAATGAGCTTCAGTTGAAAGTGGTTTTATAGTCTTATGAATTTACTCATTGCTTTTTAGTGGTGGATGGTGTAATACTTCTTTTTAATAAATGGACTTAATGGTAACATCAAGGAATTTTTTCCTACTACCAAAGTAGGCATTTGTAAATATATGTTAAATATTTTTGTGATTTTTCTAATTTGAACCATGACTCAATCATTTTCTTCATAATATTGTATATTTAAAACAAATCCCATGAATTAATAACATCATATATTGCATATCCATCTATTACATTCTATGCTCAAGTCTTTTTTAAACTCTATTTTGTTATCATGCCTTTCTAGGTGGTTTGAAATGGTTACTAGTTCTTTATTAATACATTCATTATCCTCAACATTCTAGAGTCAACTTCTTTAAATAAATCAGATTATACTTATGTATATATTTCCATTCCATTTTCTAACAATATATTATTTCATGCTCTCTAATCCCATGAAAAATGGTCTCTCTCTCTCTCTCTCTCTCTCTCTCTCTCCGTATATATATATATATATATAGATATATATATATATATATATATATATATATATATATATAGGCCATCCACCCCAATATGATAAACATGAAACCATTAACATTTTAATTTCCTCTTGGTGGTGCATAAAAATAATTGTCTTTCTTCAACCTCCCTCCTTTTACACTTATTCATTTCTTGCTTCTCCTTTTCCTTGGGTTTTTAAAGATAATTTATCCATCCATGGTTCAATGTATTTTCCATCTTATAATAATTGAACCTTGACAAATTTCATTGTGGTAAGTCTTGTCTTCTATCTCTTATTTCCCTATTTTATGGGCTCCTCAGTATTCCATCTCTATTTTCATTTTCTTCATTTTTGTACATGAAGTCCTTAAGGGTAGTTTCCATAATTTATATCTTAATTCCCCATTCAATATGCTGCATATCTTTGTCCTAGGTCACTATGCCTATCTCACCATCCATTCTTGGAGTATTCTTCTATTATGAAACCAACTCACAAATAGATAGATCAATGACTTAAAAATTATCCTCTTCGAGGGAGAAACCTCATTTACATTACATAAATGAACAATTCTTGGATGATACAAATGACAAGACCTCCTTTTTATATATAGGAGTCTAATGGGTCACAATATAATCAGAGCCTACATAACAATAATAATGTAAGGGCACAAAAATAACAATAGTGGGCTCCTATGGGGCACAACAATAACAATATGGGGGCTACATGGGCACAACAATAACAATAAGGGGGATACACTAGTATTATAGGGACCTAACATGCCCCTCTCCTTCAAAAAGTTGTTGTCCTCAACTCTTGAGTAGTTGTGGATGCTTATGTATAAAATTCTCATCCTCCCATGTGGAATCTTCAGTGGGTAAGTTCTTCCACTTAATGTGATACTCTGAAATTGAACAAATTCGTAGTTATCAGGTTCTTGTTTCCGTGACTGCTTCAGGCTCACATATGATTTTTCCTTCTTCGTCAAGTTTTGGAAACATTGTTTGAACTGGAATCTTGTCACCTATAACCTTCATTAAGCATGAAACATGGAAAACCGAGTGTACTCTAGAAGATGCAGGCAGCTCCAATTTGTATGCCATAGTACCAATGTTTTGCAACATCTTGTAAGGACTGTAGTATTTAGGTGAAAATTTATTATCCTTCTTAGCTTGCTTGAGATACATTTGTTTGTATGGTTGTAGCCATAAAAATACCGAGTCACCTACATCAAAACTTCTTTCATTGTGATGTTGATATGCCTGTTGTTTCATTCAATTATGTGCTAGAGTGAGGTTATCCTTTAAGATTTGGAGAACTTGTTGTTGATACTCGATGTGATCTTCCACTACTCGAACCTTAGAATTTTCTCCTAAAGATGGTGTGATCAATGGTGGATGATATCCATAAAGTGCCATAAATGGGGTCATTTTTGCTGTAGTACGGAAGGAAGTATTATATCACCATTCAGCTAGAGGTAATCACTTGACTCATTGTGTTTGTTTGTTAGATACAAAGAAACGAAGATATCCTTCCAAACATTTGTTCATTATCTCAGTTTTCCCATCAGATTGACGATGATAAGATGAGTTATGATCTAATTGAGTACCAAGACAAGAAAATAATTTCGTCTAAAAATTTCCAGTGAAAATGGGATCTTTGTCACTTACTATAATCTTTGGATTTCCATGAAGCTTTTGAATTGTTTCCATAAATGCAGTAGAAACTGTGTTGGCTTTGAAAGGATGAGATAACACACAAAAGTGTGCATACTTGGTAAGTCTATCAACTACCACCATGATGACACTCTTTCCTTTAGACTTGGGTAAACCTGTGATAAAATCCATTGATACCCCCTCCCAACGTTGACTTGGAATGGCTAAAGGTTGTAGCAGACCTAGGGGCTTAACTGTCTCAACTTTATTTTGTTGGAAAACCAAACATTCTGCCACAAATTTCTGAATATCATATTTAAGGCCATCCCAAAAAAGTTCCTTCTTGACCCTATGGTTAGTTTTTAAAAATCCCGATCGCCCTCCTAAGGGAGATGTGTGCAATTCCAAAACAATATTTTGTTTGAGTTGGGAATTCTTACAAGGATATAAGCGATCTTTGTGCCATAATGAATCATTTTTCCAGCTAAATTTATCATATGTACTCAGATCTTGGTGCAACTTTTGAATGAGTGACCACACCTATTCATCATTCTTCCATTTATCCCTTACTTTAGTTATCCACTCAAGTTGGATAATAGAAATGGCACAAAGCAATGCTTCCACATCCTCATCCTTTCTTGAGAGTGCATTTGCAACAACCTTTTGCTTCCCTTTTTTATAGATGATTTCAAAATCATAACCCAACATCTTTGTCACCCATTTTTTCTACTCTTTTGAAGATAACCTTTGTTCCAAAAAGTATTGAAGACTATCATGATCTGTGTTTGCCTTGAAGTGTCTTCCCATTAGGTAAGGTCGTCATTTCTTTAGTGCATGTAGTATTGCCAACATTTCCTTCTCATAAATAGGTTTGTGTAAATATTTTCCCTTGATTTGATGACTTTAATAAGCAAAGGGTCTTCCTTCTTGCATTAAAACAACACCAATTCAATTTCCTAAAGCATCACATTCCACAATATTTTTTTTTGTGAAGTCTGACGTAGCTAAGGCTGGTTCTTGGCACATTGCCTCTTTAAGATGTTCAAAGGTCTTCGTTGCTTCTGGACTCCAAGAAAATTCATCTTTCTTCAGTAATGATGTTAGAGGTGTCGATATTTTCCCATAATTCTTAACAAGCTTGCGATAATACCTTGTTAACTCGAGAAATCCTTGAAGATGCTTTATGGTTGTGGGGATTTTCCATTCCTTAATGGCTATAATTTCGTTAGGGTCTACCTTAACACCTTCATGAGATACAATATGACCCAAATATTCCACCCCCTGTACTCCAAAGAAACATTTGGAGGTTTTTGCATATAATTGTTTCTCCGGCAATATTTTGAGCACCCTGTGAACATGTTAAAATGATCCTTCCAAGAATTTATGTAGATTAGTATATCATCAACAAATACGAACACAAATTTTCTAAGGACAGGTTTGAAAATGGAATTCATCAAACCTTGAAATGTGGAAAGTGAATCAGTAAGGCCAAAAGGCATGATCGAAAATTCGTAATGACCCTCATGAGTTTTGAATGTTGTTTTAAGAATGTCTTCAGGTTTCAATATAATTTGATGATATTTTGAATGAAGATCCATTTTGGTGAAGTAAATTGCTCTATGTAATTCATCCAACAATTCATCAATGACAAGAATGGGAAATTTATCTTTAATAGTGAGCTTGTTGAGCTCCCTAAATCTAGAAATATATGCCATGATCCATCCTTCTTGTGCTCCAATATTACTGGAGCAGAGAAAGAACTTTGACTAGGTTGAATTATACCAACATCTAACATTTCTGCAACCATACGTTCAATTTCACTCTTTTGGGCATAAGGATATCTATAAGGTCTGATGTTTGGAGGAACACTTCTTGGAATCAAGTGAATCACATGATCATGATCATGAATAGGTGGTAGGCATTTGAGAGTCTCAAACACCTTGGAATGATTGTACAAGAATTTTTGGAGACCTCGAGAAATAGATGATTTCGATGTTTGAACCCCTACTGAGCATAATTGTGAAATTGCTCCCTGTTTTTCTTTATTCATAAGATTTTTCATGCCATTAGAGCTAATTATCTTTTTTGGTTTCCCTGCGATACCCCTTAATTCAACTTCCTTTCCTTCCCAAAAAAAATTGAAGAAAAGTTCTTGAAAATTGAAAGTTATTGTCCCCAAAGATTGTAACCATTGGACTCCTAGTACAACATCAACACCACCCATTGAAATGGAAATCATTGAACTATTCAGTACATATTCCCCATGGTTAGCTTGATATTATGGCACTTTCCAGAGAAAATATAGTTCCTCCATTTGCAACCATCACTTGACACTATGGTGCTGGATATAGGAAGCAATTCAATTCCTTGCCTATCTTACAATGAATAAAAATATGTATACTACCTGAATCAATCAACATTATTACCTTTTTCTTCTTGATATATCCTTTTATTTTGAGAGTTTGAGGCGTGTTAATTCTTTCCAATGCATTACGAGATATGGTCGTATTAATTTCTTCTTTCTCCGGATTTGGTTCATGGTGTATATCCTCCTCTTTTGATGTTTCTTGTTCCTTTTCTTCCTCCTCTTCAAAATCTGTGTAGGATAATTTCTTCTCAGCACACTTATGACCTTTAGTTTATTTGCTATCACAACTGTAAAAATTCCCTTTTTCTCTTTTTCTCCTCCAATTGTTGTGGTGTCAACCTTGTAGCTTGTGGAAGACTAGGAGCAGCAACACGTCCATCTTTATAGTTGTGAGTGGTAGACTTCCTTGTTGCCATAATTTTTATTTCAACTTTTCTTTCCACCTTGAATGCCTTCTCCAATGAATCAAGTTCCCAAAGGCGAATCTTATGTTGGATGTTATCTTTTAAAGTTCCTATGAAGACATCAATTCTATGCTCCTCTGGAGTATCGATTACCCTAATATTCAATTTTTGGAAGTCTTGAATGTGCTACGCCATTGAACCCTTTTGTTTGAGATTTATCAATTTGCTAAAGAAGGTGTTTCTCTTTGTATATTCATAATATCTATCATTTCCTTTGTAAAAATTGACCAGGTGACAAGTGGTTTACAAGAACAAAGCCATCTATACCATATAAATTGATTGGGTTCTAAATATAAAGATGCAATACGTAACTTTTGTGAGGGTTGCACATCCTGTAGATCAAAATATTGCTCCATCTGTAGTATCCAAATTACCGGATCCTTGCCATCAAATTTCCTCATATCTATATTTGAAATGTGGTGGTTCTTAAACCCCACATTGGAGTCTCTAAAATCATAATTCATATTATTTTTGTCTTCATCACGACTTTCATGGATTTCCTTGTCACCATTGGGAAGTCTTTCTTCTAGCAACATTTCCAAACCTTCCTTCAACCCCTCTATCTTGACATTCATTATTGCTTCCATGTCTGATTTTAACACATCATTCAAAACTCCCATGTCCCTTTTCATACAATCTATATTAAGTCCCATGTCTGTTTTCATACCATCTATCTTAACACTCATCATGGCTTCCAATTCATTTTTTGTTACTTTTTGCAAGAGAGAACTTTGTTGCACTTGGTCTCATAAATTTTCTATATCATGTGCCATTTCTTCCTCTTCTTCATGCGTCATAGAAGAATTTTTTGGTTGCTTACTAGGTGTGTCCATTTTTTTTGTTTCGAGGCATTTTGGAATTAAACAATGATATTTATACTTCACACATATTGCAGCTCTTGTGTTTTAGGAGCTCGATATTGCAGCTAGTGTATCTCTGTAATTGTGAATCTGCAAGATCTAAAATTTCTTCCACTGGTATCTCTCTCAGTCCTATTTCCAACCCCACAAGTCTAATCGAGATTGGGTTATTCAAGGAAGCGTTATGCCCAATCTCCCACACTGACCTGATTATGAATTGGTTCAGTAGAGCGACATTATATGGGATGACACGTGTCACTGTTTCAACCTTCAGACCTAAAATTTCTAGACAACAAACTATAGTTTGTGCACTTTTAGTCACTTTTTACAAAATTCAAATTTGATGCCTGAAAAGAAAGTTATGGCGATTTTCCCTATATCACCTGTTTGAGACAGAATTATGGAGCCCATAAAAACCCTAACTTCCTTAGAACATATCTCCAAAAATATAGTGAACCAAGATCTGAAATTTATACACGAAGTTCTTTGATATTTCGGCTTCATGTGGTAAAAATTTCAGCTTTTGAAGCCTCGTATAAAATAAGTTATAGCTAAAATTACAAGATGGCTTATTTGAAGAATTGAAACCCTAGAATCCAAAGCTCTGATACGAAATGTTATGCAACTAGCTCACAAATAGATAGATCAATGACTTAAAAATTATCCTCTTCGAGGGGGAACCTCCTTTACATTACATAAATGAACAATTCTTGGATGATACAAATGACAATACCTCCTTTGTATATATAGGAGTCTAAGGGGTCACAATATAATCTGAGCCTACATAACAATAATAATGTAAGGACACAACAATAACATAGTGGGCTTCTATGGAGCACAACAATAACAATATATACATGTGTTAAGAATTTACTGCAGAGAGATAAATTATTACCCAGATTTAACGAATGAGAATAACCAGCAACAAACATATAAACACATAAACACACAAGTTTATCCGGGAAAACCCCAAATCTGGGGAAAAATCCAACCCAATGAGATCTTATTAGGATTGGCCAAAACCCTGGCCAATCCGGCCAAGTGATCCTTCATCGCTCACCTCTAGGCCTACATTACAATGAAGTATTCCTAGCCTTTTATAGGTTCCATTACATACAATACCACGAACCATAATACCATGGGTACACTATACCATGTGCCCAAAACCACTACTATTTAACTAGGTCAACCTTGACTCAAACCCTGAGTCAATTTTACCTAACAAGTCCCCCCTTAAACTTGACTTGGGATTCCTTGACTAAATCCAGCCAAACCTGCTAGGTGAGACAACCCCACTCACTCTAGCCCTTACCCCCCCTCAATATTTTTTACTTGGGGTATTTTTAACCCGACATACTCCCTATCACCTAGGTCTAACCTAGACTTTACTAGTGATTACTGAGGGGTACGTATGCCATACCAGGTCTTACAGTAATATGCCCATTTACATGTAATAAAAATTGGCTCCATAATATTTTGTTTTCCCTTGTTGTTGTCTTTGTACATATGACATCAATGTCCATATAAAAAGAACCCATCTACCAGATTACATGAGTCACCAGCCACTGTAACTGCCAGTCCTCTAGGATTTCTCTTCAAATACATGGTTCATCAATTAATTAATTCATACACATGGATTACTATGCCACCTTTCAATTTCTACAACTCATTCATACTTTCATGCACATGGATGCCTTTTTATTCCACTCACAAGAAGATCCCTTTATAGTCCTATGTAATCTATGACCAAATCAATGGCTACCTTCAAAAAAAAATATTTTTTTCTATAGCATCAGCTTCCTACTATGCAACATGATTCTCTTCCACTGCTCTCGAGAACTTAGGGTGATGACCACATAGTCCAACAAAATGTTAAAATCCTTAGTGTGATACAGTAGAGCCTCAGTGACCAACGCATACACAGTCGAACTCTCAGTTAAGAGTTGGTTTGCATAGAACTCACGCACATATTGAATAAGGAATTTCTCATAGCGGTATGCTCCCAAAACCAATGTTCTCTTGGACACCTTCCATGGTGTTATTCTGACAAAAAAATTGAAGATAAATACGAACACAATTAGCAGCAATTCCGTCAGGGAAAACCAATAGAAATTTGGAGAGCCATATTTCAATTCGGTCTTACGTTGCTATAGTTTCCACTTGTTAGACCAACTAAAGAGAAACATATGCATATAGCAAGCAAAAACTTCTTCTACGTGACCCCAAAATTTAATTATCCTTAGAGATGCACTTGGCACAAGCGATTGAAATACTGTTGTCAGAAAGATATGCAGGCTTGATGACGCCTTCTCCAAATTACAAAGACACTGCTATGAAAAATCGCATCGCCCCCCGGGAACCTCCACGGTGTCTTGGCCTCACATCTCCATATCCACAAAATCAATCTCTCCATCCACCGCTCTTCTCTAAAATGTAATCCATATTCACGTGCAACCTCGCTTTGAACTTTAGATCTGCACCATATCTTACCAAATCTAGTTCCTTCAGGCACAAATATGTCGATTATAAAACTCTACATATAATATATGGCATTTTCATAGGCAGATCTGTCCAATAAAACTTCAGACAGTTGATCCTGCTTCTTCAAGGTGAAAACCTCTTTTGTGGGTTTAAAACTCAAAGAAAATTTTGCAAATTGAAAGATCTTATCACTCTATCTTCTTAATAGCTTTGAATTTAAGATGGATCTAGGATAGTTTTTATAGAAGATGTATTATAAGGAAATTATGGATGTTTATAAATGAATTGATGTCTCCTAACATTTAAAATTAATTTATATACCTATGATAATGTTAAAGGTGTTGAATATAATTGTAAATCACATAAAATCATATAAATAATATCAATAATCCTGATACATAGAAATTAATGTTCCTCATATTTTCCTTCCCCGCCGCCTTAAATGGTGAAAAAAATTCAAAAACTACTATGAAATTTTGGATAACATTGTTTAGTTTTCAATAACCTTGATAAATTTTTAAATTTCTATTTCATTATTATTAAATTATAATTCCTTCAATATTCATGACTTTTGGATTGGATTAAATGATCAAAACTATAGTTCAAATAACAACTTAAATAACTAAGAAAACATTTTGTTTACCTAAAATTAATCAAAAACGTTGAAAATGTAGATGTTAATTTTTTTAGAGAAGAGGCATAAAATAAAAGGTTTTGTTTGGTATTATATTATTTTTTACTAATATAAATATATTTCAACACAAAATTCATCCTTTAAAA
Source organism: Pinus tabuliformis (assembly GCA_031772625.1). Taxonomy (NCBI): domain Eukaryota; kingdom Viridiplantae; phylum Streptophyta; class Pinopsida; order Pinales; family Pinaceae; genus Pinus; species Pinus tabuliformis. The sequence continues at coordinate 843,442,913 of CM062806.1, read as the reverse complement.
AGAGTGTGACAATTTAATTTCTATGTCGATATTTCGACTACACTAGATTTATGGCGAGTTTGAAACAACATAGTAACAATTAACTTTTATTACCTCAAAGAATCCCTACATTGCACAATATAGACCAAGATGCATGTTTTGCTCTCTAGTCATCCCTCTACATTTTTATCTAATACTGTTGCTAGCGGGTGGATATATTGTGACAACACATAATTAGTGGCCACTGAGTTCAAAGATCTATAGTTTCCAAGAAGTTTGACACCACTCATAAAATTGTGTTTTTCATTATTCTTGGTGGAATCAAGCATATTAGTAGACATGAAAGCACCAGTTAACATGTTACTAGCACACCAAATAATTTTTAATAACCTCTCTATATCTCAATGAGAATCTTTGAAATTTTCAATGATGGTATATCTTCTTTTTGTCCACAGTTATATGAGTATTAAACTATACATATTAGTGTTACAATTCATGGAGTGATATCATCACATATGTAGCTAAAGGCTAGACCAAAATATGTTTCAAACAAAGACATAAATAGTCATAATACCTACACATCTCCCTTATACAGGGATTTAGAGCATCAGTCACACAATCAATACAATTTAATATCTAATTCCATTTATTGATATTACATTTTGGGATGTTTTTATAAAAAACAATTGAAAGGTTTTTAATCTCCTATGCTCTTATTGTTTCATTTATCCATACTTCGGTGATTAATAATGTCATAAATTAAACTAGAAATTGGTTGGTTCTTATATATTACAGATGTTTGTTAGTCTATATCTTGGTTTTTTTTTTTTTGGTAGGTAAGCACCCACGAGGGATTTGACCCAGTGACCTATCGCAAGGAGTGCCTTAACAGTGCACCCATTCACCATCAATCCAAAGCCCCGTGGACAATATCTTGGTTTCTGTAAAGTGAAAGAGAAATTTTTATTTTTTTTTAGCATCATATTTTTCTAAGCTTCCAGAGAAACATGTTTAGTCTCAAGCATTATTTAAATAATTTTTTCTTAAAATCATAAATTTAATTTATATATTTTATTGGAACTTTAATGTAATTGTGGAAATTGTGTTTAAATTACCATGTATTCGCTCTAATTTATTTAAAAATTTTAATCCAATTGTATTCATTACCTTTATAAAAATATATATGTGAATCCAACTTGTTTTTGCAAATATAAATTATATTTTGAGAATTCATCTTTCTTCAAATATCTTATACAAATCTAACTCTTACTTAATCAATCAATCCACACAAACACACATATGATATTTTAAATATTGATGATTTTTTCCTTATACTAACACAAATTTCAAGTAAAATGTGATAGAAAACCTTTCATCATTTATTTTCTTATCATTCTCTTATCTGATGAATGTTTGTAACAAATTTAGCCCCCTATTTATATCATTCCATTCAATTGTTTAGTCATTAAAATTTTCCATATGTATCATTCTTTATAAACTAGTGATCTCTCTTGCATGGCTATAGATGCTTTTTTCTTTTTTGTACGAATCTAAGAACTTCCATTATATCATAATATTACATCCATTTATAATTTTTTTTAAAATACTACCATCCTCACTCATACCATATTTGTTTGCCGCTAGGTAATTACCAAAAAATATAGCCATTTCCCTTGGGAGGAACTAAGTCCTCGATTCCAAGTGTGTGGGCTAGATTGAGGTCTAGGGCCTCACCATGGCCTGAATATCCCACAAGGTGTCTTTCTTGTTGACCCCTCTCTCAAATTCCACTTCTAGCTCTACCTCATTGATGAGCCATTGCACTCCAATCTATATGAAAATACTTCCTGCAAACCTAAAAACTATTTCCATAACGATAAACATCAATACACCCAGAACCCATACATGCACCTCCTAGACATATATAGGGGGTGAGGGCTAACATTCACAAGCTGAGAGGTTAATCATGCCATCTCTCTCTATAGAGGCACACCCAACCCTCCAGTAAGCCACCAAGAACTTGATCTGATAATCACCCAATGAGTGACCTCAGTTAAAGATTTATTAAATGAAGGTATTACAAACTCATGTGTTGGTGTGTCTAAGTTATTTAAGCAATGGATTGATCAGATTGCAAATACATAAACACTTAACAATGGAAAACTACAGAGAAACACAATAATCAAATACAAGAACACAAGAAATTAATAAGGAGTTCACCCTATCCTCCAGGGCTACATCTCCTGTCCAACTCTCAGTCGTGGCCTTATTTTACTGTGTCTTGAAGCAGAGAATTACAATGAAGGAGTTCAATATGAGTCTCTTGAAACAGATTGGCTTGGCAGGGTGGTTCTTAGATTCCCCAAACCACTGGAGTACACAAACTTTTTTCTTTGCCAGCTCTTTGACCTCTCTGGTTTGACAGATCCTCTCAGGGATGGCTTGAGTCTCTCAAGCTCTCTGGTGTTCGACACTGCCTTTGGTCAACTTGACCTTCTGTCCTCTTTCTACTTTCTTCCTTACTGGTTCTTCTCTTCTCTATCTTCTATCTTTGGTGTTCCATGCTTCGGTTCCCAATTCCTCCCCTCTGTCTGGTCTGTACATGGCTTTAAATCAATTCGAGCTCATGGTGGTTCGCTTCCTTTTCCGCCTCCGTTTGATCGCCTGTTTGCAGCTGTGCTTGGAGTTCCCTATTTCGGCACCATCATCAGGCTCTCAAGGATGGCCACTTGTCCTCCTGCGATCTGTGCCAGCCTGCTTCGTCGGTTCAATTCTTCGGTTACGTCGTGGAATGACTCTTCCACCATCTTGGTGGTCAAAGCAGACCTCAAGTTCTTCTAAATCACGGCTTAACCCCCCGTCAATTCCGTCTTCTCCAACGGGCATGATCTCAGCCCTTAGATCTAGAGCCCCTAGATCCAACACCATTCGCTCATACCACGTGGTTGACTAGCTCGACCGTTAGTGCATGATGAGTGGCAGTTTTCTCTCTCCTCCACTTGCCACGCGTCGGGTGCTGAGTGGAATCGTTCCTTTTTCATCAAAACTGCTTATCGCCCATGGATGCCCCCGATCAATATCGCCGGTTTTGGAGTGGGTCTCGCCTTTAGCGCTTAGCCTTTTGTCCCACAGTTTTCCTGGCTCCCACGTGACCGAGTGCTCGAGGCTTCTCCATTTTGAGGGTTTTCTAATCGCACCTCAAAAACTCCCTCTGTTTCCCAATCCGAGCCTTGTAGGGTCTAATTTCACCTCCTGTGCAGTCTCCACGAGCTCTTCATTCCACACTGGCTGCCACTGCCACTAGTTTAGAGGTATTTTTGATCGTTTTTTAAAATTCTTTGAAGTCTGTCCTGACCTGTTACAGCCATGGCTCTGTTAATCATTCTTTATGGATCCAATTCGAATCTCAATCCACTTTGCACTACTCGGCTTTGAACCTTTGAGTCCAATTCTGAGGTACTCAACATTTCCTCTACACGTTGTCATCACCTTCCTATCCAAGACAGTTTCTTCCTGCAATTCATTTAGATATTCAGGTAGTAGGTCATTAATAGAAAGCAATTGACTTTTCTCTTCAGGATCCTCAATCATGGAAGGTTCAAACAATCTCAAGCAATCTGCATTTATGATTGAGTAGATGTGCATGTAAGCTGGTAGATCAAGGCGAAAAGTATTTTCACCAATCTTCTCAAGTATCCTAAAAGGTCCATACCTGATAGGCTTTATCTTTTTACCTTCACATTGCATCCTATCCTTGCTGATATACAGCCAGACCTAGTCTCCAACTTGAAAACCATGCTCCATTTGATGCTTGTCATGGCTTGCCTTGTATTTGGCTTAGCTCTTTTCCAGCTGTTCCTGTACTGCCTGGTGGATCTCCTGGATCTGTTCAATGAACCTAGTTGCCTTGTCCACTTCACTGTGTCCATCAACCGTGGTATCTTTACCAAAGACAAAATCCAAAGGAGACCTTGGTGTGAAACCAAAATAGGTTTCAAAAGGAGATCTCTGTGTAGAAGAATGTTTTGTTCTGTTGTAAGCATGTTGCACATAACACAAGTGTTCATCCCAAAGCTTAGGATGTTTGCTGCAATATCCTCTGAGTAGCTGGATCACTGTCCTGTTAACTACTTCTGTCTGGCCATCAGTTTGTGGATGAAAAGCTGTGCTTTTCTTTAGTTGGGTGTCCATCAGCTCCCACATACTTGACCAAAACTTCCCCACAAATTGGGTGTCTCGATCAGATACAATAGAAGTAGGTAATCCAAAATGAACCCATACATGTTCAAAGAATAGTTTTGTAGTTTGTTCAGCTATAATCTGCGTATTACAAGGTCTCAAAATGCACATTTTGCTGAACCTGTCCACAACCACATACAGATAATCATGACCTTTTCTAGACTTAGGCAGTCCCCCAACAAAATCCATGGAAACACTTTGCCAAGGGTGACAAGGAATTGGTAATGGAGTGTGCGGGCCTAGTTTTCTATTGCTCGGCTTGCTTTTGGCACACATAGTACACCCTCTTATATATCTAGAAACTGTCTCATTCATTTTTGGCCAATAACAAAATCTTTGCATCTGTGCAACTGTTTTACTTACCTCAAAGTGACCTGATATCATAGAAGTGTGTGCCTCTCTAATTGTCTTTACTCTCTCAGTTTGTGGAATGCAAAGTTTCCCACAGTGATATAAGAGTTGGTCCTTTACATGATAATCCAATTCTTCTACTCTTTTGCCTCAACTCAAAGTTGCATATACATCTTTAAAAACTATATCTTGGGCATATTGTTCAATGTAGCTTTCATGTAGTATAGAATTATGCTTAAGTATAGTAGATGCATTTATAATGGGTCTAGATAACATGTCTGCAACTTTGTTATGTATGCCCTTTTTATATCTAATGACTAAATGAAACTGTTGTAGAAAACCCATCCACCTGTAATGTCTTGATTGCTACAACTTAGTTTGGGAGTGTAGATATTGAAGTGGTTGATGATCAGTATGTATTACTGTCTCTTTGCCCATTAAATAATGTTTCCACTTTTTCACACTCTGAACTAATGCATACAATTCTTTATCATATGTAGGATAGTTAACTACTGCAGAATTAAAAGTCTCAGAATGATAACATATGGGTTTATCATGCTGTGTCAACACTGCTCCCATGGCATAGTCACTGGCATCTGTTTGGATCTCAAATGGTCTTTGTAGATCAGGCAGTGCTAGTACAAGTGCTATACTAATCTTTTCTTTCAAGGTGTCGAAGGCTTTCTGATGTTTGCCTCCCCACTGAAACACCTTGTTCAATCTTATCAAAGCATGTAAAGGAGTTGCAATTGAGGAAAAGTTAGAGATGAAATTTCTCCAATATTGTGCTGCTCCTAAGAAGCTTATCACTTCTGTAGTAGACTTGGGTTTAGGCCAGTTTACAATGACTGCCACTTTAGAGGGATCTATTTTCAATTCACCACCCCCTACTATATGACCCAAATAATTGAGAGAGGTTTTGCCAAATTCACATTTGGAGAGTTTAACATAATTTTTTTTCTCTTTTCAAAACATCTAATGTCTGCTTAACATGCTTTAAGTGTTACTCCCACGTTTTACTAAAAATAAGAATGCCATCCAGATACACAATAACGAAATCATCAAGAAAAGGCCTGAGTACATCATTCATTAATCTCATGAAAGTAGCAGGAGCATTGGTCAAGCCAAAAGGCATGATCAACCACTCATACAATCCTTTCTTTTTTTTGAAAGAAGTCTTCCATGCATTTTGCTCTGCAACTCTGACCTGATGGTATCCATTATGCAAATCCAGCTTGGTGAAATAAACAGCTTCATTTAATTGATCTAAAAGATTATCTATGCAAGGAAGGGGATAACGATTTTTGATTATTATCTTATTCAGTGCTCGGTAGTCAATGCACATTCTCCACGAGCCATCTTTCTTTCTCACCAAAACGATTGGTGACCCACATGGTGATGTACTAGGCCTGATAAACCCCTTCTCGAGAAACTCCTGCACCTGCTTCTTGATTTCATCATTCTCTAAAGCACACAACCTGTACATTTCAATTTTAGGCAATGGAACATCTTGCTACAAAATAATATCATGTACTATTTCCTTTTTGAGTGGTAGACCTTTAGGTTCTTGAAACAAAACATCATACTCTGAAACAATCTTTTCTATATCAGCTTGCTGCTTAGCATTACAGCCCTCAAATACATTGGTTTTATCAGGTTTCTTTTCCTTTACAACCACCAGTAACATTTTTTTGCACGAATTTATCATTATTTTCATCTGCCTCGAATTTATGAGAGTATAATTATTCTTGAGCTTATGAGCTCTTACAAAGTATTCGATTCCATTTTTAACAAGTAGATACTTGTTCTCATCTCTATAGAAAATAGCCTTTCTATCATACAAGTAAGGACTCCGTAAAAGAACTTCACATATATCCAAAGGAATTACGTCTAACTCAACCTCATCTACAAATGCTGATCCAAAAGAAAACATGAGTTTGCATTGTCTAGTCACTTGTAGTCGTGCTTTATCATTCAACCATCCTAATGGGCAGGGTTTCTTGTGAGGTGTAGTTGCTAATCCCAATTTCTTTACAATTGCTTCAGAAATCAAATTTACTTGTGAGCCACTATCAAACAAAGTATCAATCTTCTGATGTTTGGAAATAACTAGAATATGGAAAATATCATGTCTTTTTTCTCATGTTCTTCATCAATAACAGATTGAGCAGAATTACTAGTAGATGCTTCAGAATTCTTACCTTTTATACCTGTGGCTGCAATGATTGTTTCATCTCCCGAGTCTGACCCCAAATATTTTTGAATAGCTGCAACAGTCTTCTCCTTCTTGCCCTTGGACTTCTTAGGTCTCAACTCTGGATGCATAATCCAACAGTGCTCATCATCATGCCCCTCCATTTTATAGTGAGTGCATGAAGCTTTGCCTTTCTGTGCAGTGTTAGCCTTCCTTGCTTTCCACTTCTGCTTTCTTTTCTCCTTGCTCTTGCTTGAAATGGGTTGGGATGGTCCCCCAACTTCTAGATTTCCATTCTTTCCTCTAGCCTCTAGATGAGTAGCTTGTACAAATACCTCATCTATATTAGTGGGATTAAACATGAGGATGGTATGCCTCGTGTAGTTGTGTAGACCACCAATGTACTTCAATAGAGTCTCTGTGAGTCTAATGAGATCCCTAGAATCAATGCTCTCTTTCTAAATTCTTGAGTGTACCCTTGCGCACTTTTCCCTCTCAACTGTTGAAGAGTTTGCCAACTCATCATGGCTTGTTGCATGTAGGCCAATGGATAGAATTTCTTCTTGATTGCAGAAACAAAGTCACTCCAGACAGAGATAGTCTTACCATGTCTTTTCATGTCAGCTTGGGTTCTTCCTTCCCACCAAACCAAGCTAGTGCCTCCTAGGCGTAGGCTTGACAGCTGAATTTTTCTCTTGTCTGAGTCGATGTTCTGCACTCTGCAATACACATCAATTTGTCTAATCCAATTGTCCAACTTTTCAGCATTTAGCTCTCCAACATATATAGGCAAATCGAAGTTAACTTCTAGCTTAATCAAAGATTCTTTCTTATTATGCACAGGGCTATTAAGAGGTGTGAGAAAGTTTTCCTCTTTCCCTTTTCCTTTTGAGTGGTCACGATTATGAGATTCTTCTTCTTATTTATCTTGTTTAGAACCTGATGAGTCTTCATCCTTATTCTTTCTAAAGTCCCTATACATTTCTTCTACCATAGACTTTATAGCTAGGAAACTCTCTATGAATTGAGGGTCTGGCCCCACAAAACCTTTTTTTGACATTGTCTTCCGAGGATAGACTCTCCAAATTTCAGGATTAGTTTCAACCAACTCTCCTTCTCCTAATTTGAGCTTTGATCTAGTGAGCATTCAACAGCTAAACCAACACAAGCTTGTCTAACCTTACAGCCTAGAGCTCTGATACCACTTGATCTGATAATCACCCAATGAGTGACCTTAGTTAAATATTTATTAAATGAAGGTATTACAGACTCATGTGCTGGTGTATTTAAGTTATTTAAGCAACGGATCGATTAGATTGCAAATACATAGACACTTAAAAATGGAAAACAACAAAGAAATACAGTAAGCAAATACAAGAACACAAGAAATTAATAAGGAGTTCACCCTATCCTCCAGGGCTACATCTTCGGTCCAGCTCTCAGTGGTGGCCTTCTTTTATTGTGTCCTGAAGTAGAGAATTACAATGAAGGAGCTCAATATGAGTCTCCTGAAACAAATTGGCTTGGTAGGGTGGTTCTTGGATTCCCCAAACCACTAGAGTACACAAACTCTTTTCTTTGCCAGCTCTTTGACCTCTCTGGTCTGACAGATCCTCTCAGGGATGGCTTGAGTCTCTCAAGCTCTCTGGTGCTTGACGCTGCCTCTGGTCAGCTCGGCCCTCTGTCCTCTTTCTACTTTTTTCCTTACTGGTTCTTCTCTTCTTTGTCTTCTGTCTTCAGTGTTCCGTCTTTCGGTTCCTGACTCCTCCCCTCTGTCTGGTCTGTACATGGCTTTAAAGACATTTGAGCTCATGGCAGTTCACTTACTTTTCCACCTTTGTCAGATCGCCTGCTTGCAGCTGCGCTTGGAGTTCCCTGTTTCAGCGCCATCATCAAGCTCTCACGGATGGCCACTTGTCCTCCTGTGAACTGCACCAGCTTGCTTCGTCAGTTCAATTCTTCGGTTATGTTGTGGAATGAGTCTATTGCCATCTTGGTGGTTAAAGCGGACCTCAAGTTCTTCTAAATCGCGACTTAACCCCCCGTCAATTCCGTCTTCTCCATTGGGTGCGATCTAAGCCCTTAGATCTGGAGTGCCCATATCCGACGCCATTCGCTCATCCCACGATGTTGACTAGCTCGACTGTTAGCGTGCGATGAGTGATGGTTTTCTCTCTCCTCCACTTGCCACGTGTCGGGTGCTGAGTGGAATTGCTCCTTTTTCATCAAAACTGCTTACCGCCCATGGATGCCCCCGATCAATACTGCCAGTTTTGGGGCGGGTCCCGCCTTTAGCGCTTAGCCTTTTGTCCCATGATTTTCCTGGCTCCCACGTGACCGAGTGCTCGAGGCTTCTCCATTTTGAGGGTTTTCACCCAGCAATGTGCGATTAGTGCTAGGTGCTAATCACGCATCAAAAGCTCCCTCTGTTTCCTGATCTGGGCCTCCTAGGGGCTAATTTCGCCTCTCGCGCAGTCTCCATGGGCCTCAATTACTGCACTTTGACCGAGGTGCTCGTCGTTCCACGTTGGCTACCACTGCCACTGGTTTAGAGGTGTTTTTGATCGTTGTTTTAAATTATTTGAATTCTGTCCCAACTTGGTACAGCCATGGCTTTGTTAATCATTATTTATGGATCCAATTCGGATCAGAACTTGAGGTCCTTTGAGGACAAGGAGAACCCAATGTCGTTAGACCAACCTATGCATTCTAGTCCACCAACTATCAAAATTTGCCTCATCATTAGAAAATATACCTAGGACTAAACCAAAACCCTGTAAATAACCAGAATGTTGATCAAGAAAATGAAAGATACAATGTCCATGGTTAATTAAGAACAAGGCCAATGATGGCGAACTGTGGTAGTTACTAGTCCCAATAAAGACTAACACAGAGTTGATGAGAACAATACATAAATAGTGAAATTAGCTTAGTGATGTATAAATAAATGACATACCCCTCTACGGAAAAGTCACCCTGACAAATCTCATTGTTTCTCTAGTTTGTAGCAAGTGACGAGGAGCATAATTCTACCACCTAGTGTTGTAAATCCACAAGGAAATTTCTTGTAAAAGTGTTGAAGGGGTGCTTTTACTGGAAAAGATTGGAATCATCCTAGACTCACCTTGTACCAGGGAAACTTGACCATCGTAAAACCTCCTTGAAGTTGTTATAGTAGGTAATATTTCCCATATTAATTCTTGGTTGATACCTAGTTTGAGCACGTACAGCCATGGGCACCATGCTTGAACCAACATCACTACCACCCCCATCATCATGTTGCAAGTAATAAAAATTCCTCTCGTTAATTAGAATAAATTTACATTTACTTGCATGGTTGGGGGTTAATTATAATTAAGATCGAATGGGTGGCAGACACCTCCCTGAGCCTCACTTCATGAAGTTTTTTCAACCCCAATGGGAGGTTATAAATTCTTATTACTTGAATGTCTATTTGTATCTTAATTAGTGATTTAAATCTACACCATCTTAAGTGGAACCCCTATTGGGGAAAGGTAGAACGAGGAAAGTGGCATGTAAGCAAATCATGGATATTCATAACACATTTGACATTTTTTTATCTACATCGTACTTATTGAATTTTCAGCCTTCCAACATAATCCTTTATTATGAAGGTATACTTTGGTAACTAATCATATGTGAATTTTTTTCTTTTAATATATTTGGATGAGAGTGGGATGCATTACATTTATACATTGCAAAGAACATTGATTGGATGATGTTATGGATTGAACGATGGAAAAAATCAATTGATGGTAACTTATCATGGCACAGTGTGGCTACATTGGTCAATGAACTTGAATTTGAGAGAGATATCAATAACACAAAGAGGAAAATTGATTTATAAAATGGTTTAAAAGAAAAATAGGTAACCATATCCCCCAATACTATTTAGTTTTTTTTAATAATATATTGATTTATATGCCGTGTATTTTTCTTAATTTGAATAATTTCTAGGTATAAATATTATTATCAATTGAGAATGCATTTTTTACGTGTGTGACATTACACAATTGAAACACTATGAGGCTATGTTGTGTAATGACCACAAATTTCAAATCAAAAAGATGGATGAAAAGATGAAATCTTCTAATAGGAGGATTTTCAAAGTATTTCAAGTCATTAATGTTTCCTCTAGAAGTGATAGACATCCAAAAGTCTCTAAAAAATTGCATAGGTATTTGGAAGATATAATTGAGTGTGACTCTAAATCCTTCAAAACAATTTTGTTTGATATCAAATGGTAAAAAAGCTACAAATGAATGAATGTGACCTCGAATGAACCTTTGTTGAACATGCTAATGGATATACCATGGTTCATATAGGGAATATTGAAATTCCATGTGATTTTGGAAGCTCATATGGCATCTTCAACTGACCCCACCGGCTCGCATCATTCTCAATTCCCAAATACCTAATTTGTCTATTATAAATCAAAATGTAGGTGAAATCCTTAGAAATACATCACACAATTTTAGACAACAAGGGTACAATTCATATTTTCACATAAATGAAGATGAAATAAAAATGCCTTAGAGATTCTATGTTATACAAAATTTCTTTCTAGTGCATCCTAGCAAAGACAATATATCTCCTTCTAAATCCTAGCTAGAGCATTTACCATCTACAAATTTTGGCCAATAATATTGTAGGCTATCAAGGAATCCCACCAAGCTCTCCTAGTTTCATCAAAGGTTCCACAATAAGCTATAATCACACCAACATCTCACAGTTGGAATCTTTTCTCTCATAAAGAATGTCCTCAATGATACTTATCTAAACTTGCATGACACAACCTCCATTAGCATTAAGTGCTCCAGTTATTTTCTAAGGTTTCATCTCACAAGCCTTAGGTCATGAAACATGTTAATGCTTGTGCTGAGATACTTCTCTTAATTTTATCTCACACAAACCCTAGTTCCCAATAATCCACCCAAGCTTTAATCCTTTCATTACAAAAAAAGAGGCTACAATATGATTACATCAAGAAGATATTGATGATCTAGTGACTAAGTTGTGGGAATGAGGACACTCTCCCCCTTTTATAAGATAGGTTAGTTAGGAAAATAATAGAAAATGGATCAAGTGCACAACAACATAATATAAGTTATTAGGGTATATCCACATGAGGGTAGTTTAGTGAAGATGTACAAGTGTCATGTGGTGGTTGGAAGCCACCTCCAAAGTGGTGTGGTCTTTAAGCTAAGGATCCACATTTCAAGCACTCCTCGTGACATGGTTTTGTGCTCTCTAAAAGAGGATCCAAGCTTTAATTCTCCTCAACATGTCCTAATTCAAAACAAACTCCAAGTATTGCACTCTCGAAGCAATAATCCCTCAATACAACCACTCAGCATCTTAGACTATGACATGTTCTTGTAGTGGTCCTAGGGAGGAGTGCCTTTACTCCCAGTGCATGTTACAATGATTTAGAATTATGCAAGGGTGCAATATAATACAAATATAAACATAAACATAGAGTTGAAGAAGGAATAAAACTTCATGCCATTAATATCAAATAATTGAAATATTCTTACATAGAAAATGGAAATAAACTAGCTTGGGTAATGGTAGCTTATCTCTAAGAAGAGATGTGGTAGCTACATGCCTCTAAACTATGATACAATGAGGCTTGAAGACCTATTTATTATTGAGAAACAATGGAAAATCCTAAACATCTAAAAACCAAACCCTAGGAGATGAAGCGCCAAACCTATTGGCCCCATTGGGGTAAATTGGTACATCAACTTCCCGGGGTCATAACTTTGGCATACGATCTTTATTTGGCTATCGTAATACCTCATTTCCAAGATCTTAAAGATGAGGCAAAAAAAAATCCACTAACCCATTCGGGACATTTTCACCCTCCCCATTTTCCGTAAAAGAGTCATTTAGTGCCTCAAAACGTCTCAAGAACTTCATGACCCAAAAAACTATGAAAAATAGTAAATTGTGCTACAATTAAGGAAACCAAAAAACTGAAAGAGACAGTGTTGGGGTCTAAGTGGAATAGGCGGGTGGCCACCAATAATGACCTGGATCGTCAACCATGAAAAATACAGTAAACTATGGCTGACAATGGTTGACCATGGTAAACATAGATAACTATGGTCAATCATAGTAAACCACAGTGATCACCATGGTTAGACTATCGCTGACAATGTGTGACTATTGTTAAACATCGCCAACTATTTTTTTACTATGGTTAATGATTGTTTGACTGCAGTTGAACATGGTTGACTATGGTTGTTTATGTTGACCTTTGAAAGGTTGACTATGTTTGACTATGTCATCAAGTTGAATATTGCTAAATATGGTCAACATAGGGTTGACCAAGTTTGATCATGGTCAATTATTTAAACATTGTCTATCAAGGTTTGACTACATTTATCTAATGTGGTTGACTCTGTTCAACTATTAATATTAATCAATAATAATATGCAATTATATTTGACCAAAGTTGAAGAATGTTGATTTTGAAACATATCCACACATAGTTTGGCAATGGTTGAACATGGTTTGATAATGATTGACTATTAATATTAATATTAAAATTAAAATAATCATGAAAAACCTAAACCTAGTAATAATAATAACCTAAAAACTTAAACTTAATAACAAACTTAAATCTAAATTTAATAATAAAACATATTATATTATATTAAAACCAAACCTAATTTTTTTATAAAACCTACCCACTTACATATTAAAACTTTGAAAACATAAAAAATATCATGAAATTAAAACAATATAATATAGTAGACCTTTTACTAAATACAAAACCATTATGGTTTACCATGATTTACATTATTTTATAATCTCATATTACACTAAAAAATTAAAACCTTCATTGTCATATTATTATAAAATCATTTCATATGTATAATATATAACAATTGTTATAAAATAAATATATGTGTATAATACATACAAACTTCCATATTATATTACATTTAAACCTGTAATTTTATATTTAAAATTCAGAACTTTTCATTTAAACCATGTCATCAAATGAAAAGTTAAGTGTTATAGTTATGCCTCCAAATCTCCAACAATCGTTCTACAATATATATACATGGTAACCATTTTAGGATGGGTTACAACTATGGTTGCAAAAGTTCACTATATATATATAAGGTTTTATTAGATGACATAAACATCAAAACTATGTCATATTATATTAACACTAAAATTTAAACCTAAATAATTTTTAGGGTGTGGTATAGTTATGGCTTCAAAAGATCAACTATCAAAGTTCATGGGCGTAGTGTAAATTGTAAGACACATGTTTTAATGGGCATGGCTATTTAAATTGTAACACATATTTTAGAGTAAGAGGCACCCATTAATATCAATATTAATAGTAATATTAACATTAATGATAATATTAATATTAATATATATTATATTGATTAATACAAAAAAAATATGTTGTTATTTATATTACTTGCATTAAAGCTTTAACGTAATAATATGAATAAATAATTAATAGCATTGATATTCATAAATTATGGTTTTATATATTCGTTAATAATCAAACAAGTAATACTTCATCTGGTTTAATACATTAATACATGATTAATTACGACCTACTCTAATTGTTAGAGTTTAATAAGATTGAAAATGATCAATTATAATTAATTAAAATTAACTAGTAACAATTATGTTAGTCACATTAACCATTTGAGCTAGTTAACAAAATATATTAAATTATTACATTTAATGATATTATTACATAAATAACTATTCTATAAAATTATTAAGAATATATTAACCTTATTATTAATATCATTAATGTTAATATTTGTATTATCAATATTATATTTTATTATTATTATTTTTGATATCTAAAATGTAACTATTATGAACATTATTTATGAATATTAATGATAATACATAAATATTATTAATTAAATTTTATTAATGATAATATTATAGCTTATTTGTTATTAATATTAGAAATATTTCTAATAATGTATAATTTTTAATATATTAATATATGTGTAGTATTTGTACTTATAGCTAATAATATATTAATATTAAGCTTATTTTTATATAATATAATTATTAAGTTTATTTTAGTAAGTTTATTGAGCCCACGGGGCTTTGGATTGATGGTGAATGGTGCACTGTTAAGGTACTCCTTGTGATAGGTCACTGATTCAAATCCCCCATGGGTGCTTACCTACCAAAAAAGAAAAAGAAAAAAGTTTATTGTACTGATAATATATTTGTTGATTGTGATTTAATATATTAGTTAATATTATATGTTTTAATATGTTAATTTTTATTTAAAAATATATATTCTTAATACTTATTATTTTAAATAATAAATTATAATAAATCATTTAACCATTTATACTATAGATTCTATTAATAGAAATAATATTAATAATATATCTATTTATTTTAAATTAACAAATGAATTCCTTTTTTTTTTTTTACCAATTTTTAGAAAAATATTAATTAACTTTTTTAAGTGATTTGACCAGGTTCTTTAGGTCAAATTAGCCGTTAGAATTTTAGCCGTTAGAATTTTAGCCGTTGGAGTCTCTGCACACTATATTTATTCGAGCTAAGCCAGATTGGTTCTTCAACTTGTCCTGACGATGAACCACACTGGTTGGTTCGAAACGCGTCGACAAAAGGTTGATTATGTGATTTTGCCGAAGATTTCTAGACAATGTTATGGATCACAGAAGTCTAAATTCCTTACTTATTATTTTAATTAATTTTTTTTTTAATATTTGTATTCTTAATATAAAATTGATTAATGTATTGTTATTGTAATATTCAAAGAAACCAAATCTTTTTTATAAAAAATATTCAATCACTCACAACAAAGAGTTGTATAGTTACACTTTTGTAAGATAATTATGTAGGCTTGTTATTTTTAATTAAATCTTAATTTAAAAATCAAAACCTAAATTTGAAACTAAATTGTATATTTTTAATTAAGCCTTAATTGAAAACTCAAAACCTCAATTTGAAAGTGATTCGTGCACTATGTTAGTTATTCTTTAACAAGTGTATTGCATTGCAATTCTATTACATTACAATTTTGCAAGAAGAGTTGTAGCTTACATTCTCACATGAAACTTCACCTCCTTCTAAAATTCAAAACCTAGATTTGAAACTCAATCTAATAGCTATTTAAATTGTAACACATATTTTAGAGTAAGAGGGACAAATTAATATCAATGTTAAAAGTAATATTAACATTAATGATAATACTAATACTAATATATTAACAATAATATTAATATATATTATACTAGTATTAATATATTAACATTAATATTAATATATATTATATTGATTAATATATTAAAAAATATGTTGTTATTTATATTACTTACATTAAGTGGGGAGAACGATGAGGATGGAGAGCAGCTAGGGTTTTCACTTACAGGCAGTACCTGACAGACCTACAAACCCTGGAAGTAGGAACGGTTGGGGCTCAGGTTCGCGGGTATCGCTTGACGGTCCTGCACCTCCACGGACATCAAAAGGGAAGAGGAAAATGACAAAGGAACAGAATGACAGAGGAATGAGTGGAACGACAGGGGGGAGAGATCCCCTCCTACCGAAGTGTTTCCGCAGGGGAGACGAGCATCCATGGATCAACCAGTGGAAACGGTAAATGTGGAAAGGGTCTACTTGTACTGGGAGTGAAATGGCAGGCTAGACTGGGAGGAAAATGCTTTCCCAGAGCATCCAAAAAACCCAGATTCATAATACCTAAAAACAAATTAGAGGAGTACAAAGGATATATGAAGGACCACGCCCTGACTTGTAAGTTTATAGGGGCATGGCAAACTAAGAAGGAACTGATAAGATGGATTCAGCAATGATGGCAGCCAAAGGGGCATATCGACCTCAAGTTGGGGGATCCTCGGTTATTTTTTCTAACCTAGAAGACAAGGAGAGGATTTTTGAAGATGGACCTTATTTCTTCAACAATGCATGCATGTTCATGTGACACTGGGAGGAGTGCTATAACCTAGATCAGGAGAAGATGCTGACGACATCCATCGAGGTTCGACTCTTAAACCTCCCAATGGACTTTTGGTACCCAAAAATACTAGAAGGAATAAGAAACTCGATCGACACTTTCATCAAAGTGGCAGACATGACGAGAAAAGGTAGGTATACTTCCTATGCAAGAATATGTGTTCACATGAATATCACAAAGCCGTTACTAGACTGCATAGAACTTGAATACCATAATGAGACATGATAGTACACCCTAGATTATGAGCATATCCCCTTCAGATGAAGGATATGTCATGAATACGGGCACCTGTACCAAGCTTGCCCATTAAATAACCTTGACAACCAAATGCAAGGAAAGAATATAGGAGAGGCGACTAGAAAAGAGGATGGATATAGTTTCCAGGAAGTGCACAGAAGGAGAAGAAATCAGAAACCAACAGGGACACAAAAGGTGCACCCAAACGAGCTAGATCAGTGAAACCTCAATAGATTTGCTACCCTCCAAATGGATGAGATGGGGGATATGAGCGAGGAAACCACTAAGGAGATGGAAGATACTTAGCAAAAAGAAAATGAGGGTAGTAAAGAAAAGAGAGACAAAGTAAATGAAAAAGAATGAGGAGAATAACATGCAAATGGTGGAGAAAAATCCAATGGAGATTGACCCCAATAAAGAAGACTTTAGTGTGGAGGAGCAAGTGATGAAATGAATGTGACACGAGTGGAGACACCTAGAAAAACGCTTCATCCTAGAGGACCAAAAGTAACTCTATAAAGAAACCTTTTAGCAATACAAGATAAAACAGGGATCGACTATGATATTCCAACCAAAACTCTTAGGCTCCAAAGATGGATAAGGGTAAGATCTAGGAGGACTAGGAAAGGGGGAAAGAAAAGGGGAAGAAGACCCATGAATGAGTCCATATAGATGGTAGGGGAACTATTAGTAAACTTGGGGAGAGTGGTGCCACTATCAAAGGTATTTCAACCACCCCCAAAATTGTTGAACTGATCATTACAACCCTGAATATAAGAGGCCTCAATAGCAGGGGAAAATAGAGATACCTCAAAGAGAGATTGAAAAAGGATAGACCTAGTATTATGATCCTATAGGAAATGAAAATCAGTGAAAAAAAGCTGAAAGAGATTATGGAAAACCATAAACCCCAATACCAAGTCATAGGACAGGACGCAAATGGTAGCATGGGAGGATTGGCCATTATTTGGAACCTAGGAGAAATATGGTTCGAAGTCTGGGTTAGTATTACACAAATCCTCTCTCAGAGATTCAAGGTCATTGGATCCTATGACTGGGTGCTACTCACAAGAGTATACGGTCCCCATATACCAGGGGAAAGGAGGGCCTTTCTACAAAACCTAGTAAAAATGAGAAGCCTGTACCTGGAGGACTTATGGGTGGTGGGAGGGGATTTTAACATGATCACCTCTCTGGTGGAAAAAAGAGGTGGCATGAGGAGAATAGACATGGATATGGAACTCTTTGGGGACACTATAGCAGAACAAAGACTAGTTGATATCCAAACTTTAAACGGGGTGCACACCTGGAACAATAGAAGAGGAGGGAATCACCAAATAGCATCCATATTAGATATATTTTTGATATCGGAACAAGTAATGAGCAGAGATATATTCATTGAAGCATCGATTCTTCCTGGAATGGGCTTAGACCACTGGTTGATCTGGCTGGAAGTGGACCTGAAAGTCAACCCGAAAAACTGCCCCTTCAGGTTTGAAGCCTTTTGTCTTAGAGACCTTGACCTCATAAAAAAATCGAGCTATGGTGGACACAGAGCGAACAACAGGGGAGGAACTGCATGCACACATTCCAACTAAAACTCAAATAAATAAATAAAAATAAGGAAATGGAACAAATAAGACTTCAGACACATTATGAAGGATCAACAGCAATTAAATCAAAATATGATGGAAGTGCAACAAAAAATAATATGGGAAGGGAGATCAGATGAGACAACAACAGAAGAGGGACGAATCATCAGTCAACTGGAGGAAAGGCGGAAGCAAGAGGAGATTCTATGGAAGAAAAAGTCGAGAGTGAATTGGTTAAGAGAAGGGGAGAGGAACACATGGTTCTTCCACAAGGCCATGATCCAACATCATTAGAGCAACAAAATATTATCACTCAAAGATGATGAGGGGAATCACAGTAAGCAACATGAGGAAATGGAGGGAATCCTCATAAACCACTTCAGAGACCTCCTAACAGAACCCCAAGAAGATAGAACAGAAGCAACACAAAGAATCTCCCAGCACATTCCCAAAAGGTCACTCAAGAGCATAATATAGCCTTAATGAGAGCAACAACGCTCGAGGAAGTGGAATAAATCATTAAAGGAATGAAAAAGAATAAGGCGCCCAGACAGGTTCACAGCTTAATTTTTCCAATCCATTTGGCCTTTCATTGGAAAAGGCATCCTGGAGGTTGTGGAGGAATCAAGACGAAATAAAAAGGTATCCCCTGGTCTTAACTCCACTTTTATTACTCTCATCCCTAAAACCTCAAAATCAGAAGACCCACATGGTTTCAGACCCATTGCCTTGTGCAATGTCATTTATAAAATTATAAGAATTCTGATTGTCAAAATACTAAAGCCGCTTCTCCCTAACATTATCTCCCTAGAACAAATAGGGCTTTTTGAAGGGAGGCAAATCCTAGATAGACTAGTCACCTCCTAGGAGTTGGTTCATTCCCTCAAGGTCAAGAAGACCGCAAGCATGTTAGTGAAGTTGGATATCTCCAAGGCATATGATCGGTTGAGCTGGGAGTACCTAAGGAGTATCCTCAGGGCTTATGGTTGTAACCCTAGATGGATTAACTGGATAAGCACTATGATATCCACCCCTGTATTTTCTATCCTTCTAAACGGGACCCCTACCAGTACATTCAACCCCACTCAGGGTATGAGACAAGGGGACCCCTTATCTCCTTTCCTCTTTATTATTGCTGCTAAGGGATTGGATAGATACATCAAGAAGGAAGCTGAGGAGTCTAGAATCAAAGGCTTAAGGATATGGGGGAATGACCTTGCAATAACACACCAGCAATTCGTGGATGATATCATGCTCTTCTGCCAAGTCTCTCACAGAGAAGCCTAAAGAATGAAAGAAATACTGAACACATTTATGCAAGCCTCTGGAACCCAAATCAACAAATAAAAATCTTGTACCTTCTTCTTCAATACCCAAGGGAATGTAAAATCCTATCTGGCCAGGATTATGGGATTCACCATAGGTAACCTCCCCACAAAGTACTTGGGAATGCCCCTTTTGGAAAACCCTCTAAAATTGTAGGATGGAAACAAACTATCCAAAATATTCAGGGAAGGTTGGGAAATGAGGCCTTCCGATCCCTAAATCTAGCAGGAAAAATAGTCCTCCTAAAAGCAATACTACAGCAAATCCCTATCTACCAGCTGTGAGGTTGATCCGAATTGGATCCAGAAAGAATGATTAACAGAGCCATGGCTATACCAGGTCGGGACAGACTTCAAAGAATTTAAAATAGTGATTAAAAACACCTCTAAACCAGTGGCAGTGGTACCCAGCGTGGAACAACGAGGACCTTGGTCAAAGCGCGCTGACCGAGGCCCATGGAGACTATGCGGGAGGCGAAATTAGCCCCTGGGAGGCCTAGATCAGGAAACAGAGGGAGTTTTTGATGTGCAATTAGCGCCACTGGGCGAAAACCCTCAAAATGGAGAAGCCCCGAGCACTCAGTGGCGTGGGAGCTGGGAAAATCGTGGGACAAAAGGCTAAGCGCTAAAGGCGAGACCTGCTCCAAAACCAACAGTATTGATCAGGGGCATCCATGGGTGGTAAGCAGTTTTGATGAAAAAGGGGCAATTCCACTCAGCACCTAATGCGTGGCAAGATGAGGAGAGAGAAAATTGTCGCTCATCGCGCGCTAACAATCGAGCTAGTCAACTATGGGGGACGAACGAATGGTGTCAAATCTGGGGGCTCTAGATCTAACAGCTGAGATCGCGCCCAATGGAGAAGATGGAATTGATGGAGGGTTAAGCCGTGATTTAGAAGAACTTGAGGTTCACTTTGACCACCAAGGTGGGAGAAGACTCATTCCACGATGTAACCGAAGAATTGAACCGACGAAGTAGGCTAGCGCAGTTCGCAAGAGGACAAGTGGCCATCCCTGAGAGCCTGATGATGTCACCGAAACAGGGAACTCCAAGCGCAGCTGTAAGTAGGTGATCCGACGGAGGCGGAAAAGGAAGCGAACCGCCATGAGCTTGAATGGCTTTAAAGCCATGTACAGACCAGACAGAGGGGAGGAGTCAGGAACCAAAAGACGGAAGATCAAAGATAGAAGATAGAGAATAGAAGAACCAGTAAGGCAAAAATCAGAAAGAGGACAGATGGCCAAGCTAACCAAAGGCAGCATTGAGCACCAGAGAGTTTGAGAGACTCAAGCCATCCCTGAGAGGATCTGTCAGACCAGAGAGGTCAAAGAGCTGGCAAAGAAAAGAGTCTGTGTACTCTAGTGGTTTGGGAAATCCAAGAACCACCCTGCCAAGCCAATCTGTTTCAGGAGACTCATATTGAGCTCCTTCATTGTAATTCTCTACTTCAAGACACAATAAAAAGAAGGCCACCACTGAAGCTGGACTGGAGATGTAGCCCTGGAGGATAGGGTGAACTCCTTATTAATTTCTTGTGTTCTTGTATTTTCTTACTGTATTTCTCTGTTGTTTTCCATTTTTAAGTGTCTATGTATTTGCAATCTGATCGATCCGTTGCTTAAATAACTTAGACACACCAGCACATGAGTCTGTAATACCTCCAATTAATAATTCTTCACTGAGGTCACTCATTAGGTGATTATCAGATCAAGTGGTATCAAAGGTCTAGGCTGTAAGGTTAGACAAACTTGTGTTGGTTTAGCTGTTGAATGCTCACTAGATCAAAGCTCAAATTAGGAGAAGGAGAGTTGGTCGAAACTAATCCTGAAATTGGGAGAGTCTATCTTGGGAAGACAATGTCAAAGGAAGGTTCTATGGGGCAAGACCCTCAATTCATAGAGAGTTTCCTAGCACTAAAGTCTATGGTAGAAGAAATGTATAGGGACTTTAGAAAGCATAAGGATGAAGATTCATCAGGTTCTAAACAAGATAAAGAAGAAGAAGAATCTCATAACCGTGACCACTCAAAAGGAAAAGGGAAAGAGGAAAACTTTCTCACACCTCCTAATAGCCTTGTGCATAATAAGAAAGCATCTTTGATTAAGCTAGATGTTAAATTCGATTTGCCTATATATGATGGAGAGCTAAATGCTGAAAAGTTGGACAATTGGACTAGACAAATTGATGTGTATTGCAGAGTGCAGAACATCGATTCAGACAAGAGAAAAATTCAGCTGACAAGCCTACGCCTAGGAGGCACTGGCTTGGTTTGGTGGGAAGGCAGAACCCAAGCTGACATGAAAAGATATGGTAAGACTATCTCTGTCTGGAGTGAATTTGTTTCTGCCATCAAGAAGCAATTCTATCCATTGGCCTACATGCAACATGCCATAATGAGTTGGCAAAGTCTTTGGCAGTTGAAAGGGAAAAGTGTGCAAGGGTACACTCAAGAATTTAGAAAGAGAGCATTGATTCTAGGGATCTCATTAGACTCACCAGAGACTCTTTTGAAGTACATTGGTGGTCTACACAGCTTCATGAGGCATACCATCCTCATGTTTAATCCCACTAGTATAGATGAGGTATCTGTACAAGCTACTCATCTAGAGGCTAGAGGAAAGAATGGAAATCCAGAAGTTGGGGGACCATCCCAACCCACTGCAAGCAAGAGCAAGGAGAAAAGAAAGTAGAAGTGGAAAGCAAGGAAGGCTAACACTGCACAGAAAGGCAAAGCTTCATGCACTCACTGTAAAAAGGATGGGCATGATGATGAGCACTGTTGGATTCTACATCTAGAGCTGAGATCTAAGAAGTCTGAGGGCAAGAAGAATACTGATGCAGCTATTCAAAAAGATTTGGGGTCAGACTCGGGAGATGAAACAATCATTGCAGCCACAAGTATAAAAGGTAAGAATTCTGAAGCATCTACTAGTAATTCTGCTCAATCTGTTATTAATGAAGAACATGAGAAAAAAAGACATGAGCTTTTCCATATTCGATTTGTTTCCAAACATCAGAAGATTGATACTTTGTTTGATAGTGGCTCACAAGTAAATTTGATTTTTGAAGCAATTGTAAAGAAATTGGGATTAGCAACCCCCACAAGAAACCCTACCCATTAGGATGGTTGAATGATAAAGCACAACTACAAGTGACTAGATAGTGCAAACTCAAGTTTTCTTTTGGATCGACATTTGTAGATGAGGTTGAGTTAGACATAGTTCCTTTTGATATATGTGGAATTGTTTTAGGGAGTCCTTACTTGTATGATAGAAAGGCTATTTTCTATAGAGCTGAGAACAAGTATCTACTTGTTAAAAATGGAATCGAATACTTTGTAAGAGCTAATAAGCTCAAGAATAATTATACTCTCATAAATTTAGGGTAGATGAAAAGAATGATAAATTCATGCAAACAATTCTTACTGATGGTTGTAAAGGAAAAGAAACCTAATAAAACAAATGTATTTGAGGGTTGTAATGCTAAGCAGCAAGGTGATATAGAAAATATTGTTTCAGAGTATGATGTTCTGTTTCAACAACCTAAAGGTCTGCCACCCAGAAAGGAAATAGTACATGATATTATTTTGCAGCAAGATGTTCTATTGCCTAACATTGGAATGTATAGGTTGCTTGCTGTAGAGAATGCTGAAATCAAGAAGCAGGTGCAGGAATTGCTTGAGAAGGGGTTTATCAGGCCTAGCACATCACCATGTGGGTCACCAATCGTTTTGGTGAGAAAGAAAGATGGCTCGTGGAGAATGTGCATTGACTATCGAGCACTGAATAAGATATAAAAAATCATTATACCCTTCCTCGCATAGATGATCTTTTAGATCAATTAAAGGAAGCTGTTTATTTCACCAAGTTGGATTTGCACAGTGGATACCATCAGGTCAGAGTTGCAGAGCAAGATGCATGGAAGACTGCTTTCAAAACAAAGCAGGGATTGTATGAGTGGCTAGTTATGCCTTTTGGCTTGACCAATGCTCCTGCTACTGTCATGAGATTAACGAATGATGTACTCAGGCCTTTCCTTGATGATTTCGTTATTGTGTATCTGGATGACATTCTTATTTTTAGTAAAACATGGGAGGAACACTTAAAGCAAGTTAAGCAGACATTAGATGTTTTGAAAAGAGAAAAAATTATGTTAAACTCTCCAAATGTAAATTTGGCAAAACCTCTCTAAATTATTTGGGTCATATAGTAGGGGGTGGTGAATTGAAAATAGATCCCTCTAAAGTGGCAGTCATTGTAAACTGGCCTAAACCCAAGTCTGCTACAAAAGTGAGAAGCTTCTTAGGAGAAACACAATATTGGAGGAAGTTCATCTCTAACTTTTCCTCAATTGCAACTCCCTTACATGCTTTGATAGGACTGAACAAGGTGTTTCAGTGGGGAGGCAAACATTAGAAAGCCTTTGACACCTTGAAAGAAACGATTAGTACAACACTTGTACTACCACTGCCTGATCTACAAAGACCGTTTGAGATCCAAACAGATGCCAGTAACTATTCCATGGGAGCAGTGTTGACACAACACGGTAAACCCATATGTTATTATTCTGAGACTTTTAATTCTGTAGTAGTTAACTATCCTACATATGATAAAGAATTGTATGCATTAGTTCAGAGTGTGAAAAAGTGGAAACATTATTTAATGGGCAAAGAGATAGTAATACATACTAATCATCAACCACTTCAATATCTACACTCCCAAAATAAGTTGCAGCAATCAAGACATTACAGGTGTATGGGTTTTCTACAACAGTTTCATTTAGTCATTAGGTATAAAAAGGGCATACATAACAAAGTTGCAGACATGTTATCTAGACCCATTATAAATGCATCTATTATGCTTAAGCATAATTTTGTACTACATGAAAGCTACATTGAACAATATGCTCAAGATATAGATTTTAAAGATGTATATGCAACTTTGAGTTGAGGCAAAAGAGTAGAAGAATTGGATTATCATGTAAAGGACTGACTCTTATATCACTGTGGGAAACTCTGCATTCCACAAACTGAGAGAGTAAAGATAATCAGAGAGGCACACACTTCTCTGATATCAGGTCACTTTGGGGTAAGTAAAACAGTTGCACATGTGCAAAGATTTTGTTATTGGCCAAAAATAAATGAGATAGTTTCTAGATATATATAAGAGGGTGTATTATGTGTGCCAAAAGCAAGCCCAGCAATAGAAAACTAGGCCTGTACACTCCATTACCAGTTCCTTCTCACACTTGGGAAAGTGTTTCCATGGATTTTGTTGGGGGACTGCCTAAGTCTAGAAAAGGTCATGATTATCTGTATGTGGTTGTGGATAGGTTCAACAAAATGTGAATTTTGATACCTTGTAATAAGCAGATTATAGCTGAACAAACTACAAAACTATTCTTTGAACATGTATGGGTTCATTTTGGATTACCCACTTCTATTGTATCTGATCGAGACACCCGATTTGTGGGGAAGTTTTGGTCAAGTCTATGGGAGCTGATGGACACCCAACTGAAGAAAAGCACAAATTTTCATCCACAAACCGATGGCCAGACAAAAGTAGTTAACAGGACAGTGATCTAGCTACTCAGAGGATATTGCAGCAAACATCCTAAGCTTTGGGATGAACACTTGTGTTATGTGCAGCATGCTTACAATAGAAAAAAACATTCTTCTACACAGAGATCTCCTTTTGAAACCTATTTTGGTTTCACACCAAGGTCTACTTTGGATGTTGTCTTTGGTAAAGATACCACGGTTGATGGACACAGTGATGAGGACAAGGCAACTAGGTTCATTGAACAGGTCCAGGAGATCCACCAGGCAGTATAGGAATAGCTGGAAAAGAGCCAAGCCAAATACAAGGCAAGGCATGACAAGCATCGGATGGAGCATAGTTTTCAAGTTGGAGACCAAGTCTGGCTGTATATCAGCAAGGACAGGATGCAAGGTGAAGGTAAAAAGCTAAAGCCTATCAGGTATGGACCTTTTAAGATACTTGAGAAGATTAGTGAAAATTATTTTCGCCTTGATCTACCAACTTACATGCACATCTACTCAGTCATAAATGCAGATTGCTTAAGATTGTTTGAACCTTCAATGATTGAGGATCCTGAAGAGCAGAGTCAATTGGCTTTTGTTGATGATCTGCTACCTGAATATCTGAATGAATTTCAGGAAGACACAGTCTTAGACAGGAAGGTGAGGACAATGTGTAGAGGAGATGTTGAGTGCCTCAGAATTGGACTCAAAGGTTCAAAGCCGAGCAGTGCAAAGTGGATTGAGATTGGGCAAGTGAGACAAAAGTACCCTCACTTAGTCGATGCTTGAAAGAAAAGCAACTTTTGGTGGTCCAAAATCCTTTTAGTGGGAAGGCCGTGATCCGAATTAGATCCATAAAGAATGATTAATAGAGCCGTGGTTGTACCAGGTTGGGATAGACTTCAAAGAATTTAAAATAGCGATAAAAAAAACCTCTAAACCAGTGGCAGTGGCAGCTAGCGTGGAACGACGAGGACCTCGGTCAAAGCACATTGACCGAGGCCCATGGAGACTGTGCGGGAGGCTAAATTAGCCCCTGGGGGGCCTAGATTAGGAAACAGATGGAGTTTTTGATGCGCAATTATCACTAGGCGAAAACCCTGAAAATGGAGAAGCCTCGAGCACTCAGTCGCGTGGGAGCTAGGAAAACCGTGGGACAAAAGGCTAAGCGCTAAAGGCGGGACTCGCTCCAAAACCGATGGTATTGATCAGGGGAATCCATGGGCGGTAAGTAGTTTTGATGAAAAAGGAGCGATTCCACTCAGCGCCTGACGTGTGGCAAGCAGAGGAGAGAGAAAACCGCCGCTCATCGCGTGCTAACGATCGAGCTAGTCAACCGCTTGGGACGAGTGAATGGTGTCAGATCTGGGGGATCCAGATCTAATGGCTGAGATCGTGCCCGATGGATAAGACAGAATTGATGGAGGGTTAAGCCGTGATTTAGAAGAACTTGAGGTCCGTTTTGACCGCCAAGGTGGCGGAAGACTCATTCCATGACGTAACCGAAGAATTGAACCGACGAAGTAGGCTGGCGTAGTTCGCAGGAGGACAAGTGGCTATCCCTGAGAGCCTGATGATGGCGCTGAAACAGGGAACTCCAAGCGCAGCTGCAAGCAGGTGATCCGATGGAGGCAGAAAAGGGAGCGAACTGCCATGAGCTCAAATGGCTTTAAAGCCATGTATAGACTAGACAGAGGGGAGGAGTTAAGAACTGAAAGACAGAACACCGAAGACAAAAGACAGAGAAGAGAAGAACTAGTAAGGCAAAAAGTAGAAAGAGGACAGAGGGCCGAGCTGACCAAAGGCAGCGTTGAGCACCAGAGAGCTTGAGAGACTCAAGCCATCCCTGAGAGGATCTGTTAGACCAGAGAGGTCAAAGAGCTGGCAAAGAAAAGAGTTTGTGTACTCTAGTGGTTTGGGAAATCTAAGGACCACCTTTCCAAGCCAATCTGTTTCAGGAGACTCATATTGATCTCCTTCATTGTAATTCTCTGCTTCAAGACACAATAAAAAGAAGGCTGCCACTAAAGCTGGACCGGAGATGTAGCCCTAGAGGATAGGGTGAACTCCTTATTATTTTCTTGTGTTCTTGTATTTTATTATTGTATTTCTCTATTATTTTCCATTTTTAAGTGTCTATGTATTTGCAATCTGATCGATCCGTTGCTTAAATAACTTAGACACACTAGTACATGGGTCTGTAATACCTCCAATTAATAATTCTTCACTGATGTCACTCATTGGGTGATTATCAGATCAGAAGTATGGCTGCCCCCAAGGGGTCCTACACTAAAATGGTGGGCATCTTCAAAAAATTCCTATGGGGAGGGGCACAATAGAAGAAAAAGTGGTCTCTTATGTCCTGGAAGGGATTGACAAAGAAAAATTTGGAAGGAGGGCTCAACCTACGAGACCCCTAATGGGAGTAAAAGTTTGGTGGAGATGGATGAGGGGGAGGGGATCTATGGAAATAAATTTGGAAAAGAAAGTATAATATGCTGGAGAGAAAGGAGGAAATCCTCTAGTACAGAGATCCACCCAAGGGCTCATCCATATGGAACTTAGCAAGACAAAACTAGGAGCTCATTTCCCACCATGCCTTCTGGGAAATTCGAAATGGAAGAATAATTAGATTCATGGCAATAAAGAGAAAGACTGATAGACAGGCAAGACCTCCAAGATATTTATAGATTCACCAATGACAGGAACATTCAATATGTAGAAAAATTCTGGAATGAAGGGCAAGGGACTGGAAACTGGAGAAAATGGAAAAAGATAGAAGAATGGGGTCAGGGTATAGAGAAAGAGCAAGGGATAGAGTTCGACAAAGAAATGAGAACAAGACAAGTAACAATTAGAATGGGCCTGGACATCCTGAGATGGGGCACTCAACAAAAGGAACCTTCACCATAAAAGAATCTTACAAGCTAAAAGCAGAACAAGAACAAGATGGCTAAGCACTGCTTTAGAAAAAAAATTGGAAGGGAGGATGGTGGCCTAAGGTAGCACACTTCCTCTGGCTAGTTTGTAAAGGGAGAATCCTAACTTGGGACTAGTTACAGAAGAAGGGAATGCAAGGCCTATCCTTCTACTGGATGTGCTGGTAAGACAGAGAGGACATAGAAAACATGATGAAATCATGCCCATTTGCAAACCAGCAGTGGGGCCAAATAAAAGGAGTATTAGGAAGGATGCATAGGAATTGTCAAAGCATAAAGGAAACAATCCTAATATGGCACAACAACATCTTCTCAAGTCCTGTCCTAAATCATGCATGGGGATTGGCCCTGGGATTCAACCTTTGGACCATCTGGAAAGAACGGAACTGCAGAATTTTCAAAAACAAAACCTCAACACAAGATCAAGTATGGGAAGGATTAGTAAAAAATATCAGGGAAACAATTCTAGCAGAGCAATGGAGCCCAGAAGACTGGCAAGTCCCTCCCCATGAAGCAAGAATACTTCATCGTCTTAACTTAACAATGGAAATGATCGCCCCTAATGCCTGGAAAGCGAGAAGGATGAATATCGATTCCCCGATGCATTTCACTTTACTAGGAGAAGGATTCATCAAGTTGAATTTTGATAGGGCCTCAAAAGGGAACTTGGGAGTAGAAAGACTAGGTGGAATATTCAGAGATAACCAAGAAAACACGCGGCTCATATATGTAGACTCATGTGGAATTGCATGTAACAATGAAGCAGAATTCACAATAGCTGGACAGGGCCTTCAAATAGCTGTAATATTGGGATACAAAAATGTGGAGGTGGAAGGAGACTCTAGCTTGGTCATAAACACCATGAGGAAACTTAACAATGGCACGTCATGGGACAAACTGAGCCAAAGTTGGAGGACAACTCACCTTATCCAGGAGATAGGGGAGCTCATACACAAGTTCAATTATCTAATAATTAGACATGTAAGAAGGGAAGGGAACAAAGCAACATATTTCTAGGCCAACTAGGGCTGCAATCAACAACATGTACCAATGGAACAATTATGGCCAATTCAGCCCAAGGATGATAGACTTAAAGCTCTCGAGGACATCCTATGGCAAGATTCCCAAAACGACCAGGAAACTTAGAATCCAAACAACAATATCCCCAATCAAGGTGCATGCTCGAGGGAGGCGAGGATGCTGGTCAGACATGGTAGTTATGTTTTGTAAGGGAAGGGTACCACCCCCTAGCCTCCACACACTCATGGCGATGGGTGCGGTGGCCTCTCGCATGCTACCTGACAGAAGACATGGGAGAAGTGGCATGTAGGGCCAGGGTAGAGAAGGAGGTGAGGTAGTTAAGGCAGGATAGATGATGTGAAAGATCAAGGTGGAATGGGATTAGAAATAAGTCGGGACAGAGAAAGGAGTATAGTCGAGATTACGGGAGGAGGGAGGAGCGAGGGTGCAAGACTATGAGGCTACCAACAACGACCTCTGCGAACTATTTCCGGGTATGTTTATTGGCCTTACAAGCCCATTACTATGGTTACTATGTCAATTCATGGTTTAGGGGTGCGGGAGATGACAAGGGAGGGAAATTGGGGGGATGGTCAGGGAGACCAGGATAAGTTGAGGGGGATGGTGATCGCGTTTAAGCTAGAGGCGAGAGCCGGGAGAGAAAAATGGGGCTGGGACCTTAAGGACCCTCCTGTGAGTGAATGAGATAGTTGGTATACCAAAGAGGGTGGGGAGATTGCGGCTAAGCATGTGCGATGGCCACGAGAAGAGCAAAGAAGAGAGGCAGCTCTTCTCGGTAGAGGTGTGAGGTAGTAGCACTCGACAAAGGGGCGAGGGAAGGCAATGTAAGTGGGAGTGATGGTAAACTAGCTCGATGGGCTAGCAGAGTCGTAAGCATAAATTGGGTCTAGCCCCATGACATCACCCCTGTGAGTATGTGAGAGAATTGGCATAACCATGGGGTGGTGAGGCTATTGCAAGGCAGGTGATAAAGAAAAATGAGAGGCAGAAGAGTGGCACAGCCACACCAGGCAGAGGAGAGGCACTACATCTTGGGGTAGAGGGGTACCTAGGTAGAGGCAATTATGATGGGAAGCATGAGGGAGGGGAACCTGCATCAATCCGGAGAGGCATGAGACCATGTCCCGAGAGCTAATGCATCTCGTGTGTGAATAGGCACGGAAAAGAGAAGAGATGGCCTGACATGCACGTGGAAGAGCACACGACAGAAGGGGGAGGGAGTCGACTCAAGCAGTAGACCCGAGGACTTTTGAACCTAGGCATGGGAGGAAGCCTATAGAATGCCTCATCAATGAAGTGACAAATGCTTACAGGGAAGGCACAGATGCAGGCATCTATAATATTTTGGACGAATGGGAAGAGAAGATAGAACGAGAGGAGGAGTTTGAAGAGGAAATGGAGAATTGGCAATTGTAATCCCGAATCTTGGGAGTACAGGGGGCAGACTCATCCAGTTTAAATAGATGCTCTATCTGTATTGTCTCATAAAGAGCCTCATGGTTAAGGCAATGGAGCAAATGTCAGAGGATGGCTATGACCCTCCATGACATGCCCAATTACAAAAAAGACTTGCAGACAATCCAATTTCATCTATGTAAGAAGGACATCCACCTTGATCGAATCCAAAGGCACATCCCTTGCAATATTGAGCTTGCTGACATGCCTGGAGACTTAGGAAAAGACCCGGCTCCGGTGGATTCTGCCTTAGAAGAACAACATGTTTAGTCAATTTCTTTGATGGTTTTTTTTTTTGTTTCTTGCCGATAGAATTTACTTTTATTGATGCATGCTTATGGCAGATAGACACATAGACTCTTATCATGATACTGATACATATATAGCTTGGTTAGATTGACTAAAACTATATTATTTTTGCATGGCTTATAACGAGGATAGGTGGCCAACACACTTGGTTTCCCTCTGGGCAAGTTGAGGCCACCTATCTCACATATGTGGTGTAAACTTGTGTTTTATAAATAGAAAAAGAAGGTCCTACCAAGCTTAACAAAAAAAAAAATATTACTTACATTAAGGCTTTAACGTAATAATATCAATAATAATCAATAGCATTGATATTCATAAATTATGGTTTTATATATTAGTTAATAATCAAACTATTAATACTTCATATGTTTTAATACATTAATAAATGATTAATTATGATCTACTATCATTGTTAGTGTTTAATAAGATTGAAAAGGATCAGTTATAATTAATTAAAATTAACCATTAATAATTATGTTAGTCACATTAACCATTTGAGCTAGTTAACAAAATATATTAAATTATTACATTTAATAATATTCTTACATAAATAATTATGAAATTATTAAGAATATATTAACTTTATTATTAATAACATTAATGTTAATATTTGTATTATCAATATTATATTTTATTATTATTATTTTTAATATCTAAAATGTAACTATTACGAACATTATTTATGAATATTAATGATAATACATAAATATATTAATTGAATTTTACTAATGATAATATTAAAGCTTAATTTTTATTAATATTAAAAGTATTTCTCACAATGTATAATTTTTTATATATTAATATATATGTAATATTTTTATTTATAGATAATAATTTATTAATATTAAACCTAATTTTATATAGTATATTTATTAAGTGTGTTTTATTAAGTTTATTTTACTAATAATAGATTTATTGAGTGTGATTTCATATATTAGTTAATATTATATGGTGGAATTATGTTTTAATATGTTAATTTTTATTTAAAAATACATATTCTTAGTACTTATTATTTTAATTAATTGTTTTTCTTAATATTTGTATTCTTAATATAAAATTTATTAATGTATTATTATTGTAATATTTAGGGAAACCAAATCTTTTTCATAAAAAATATTCAATCACTTACAACAAAGAGTTGTTTAATTCCAGTTTTATAAGATAAGTATGTAGGTTGGTTATTTTTAATTAAACCTTAATTTAAAACTCAAAACCTAAATTTGAAACTGAATTGACTATTTTTAATAAAGCCTTAATTTAAAACTGAAAACCTCAATTTAAAATGTGTATTGCATTGCAATTCTATTTCATTACAATTTTGCAAGAAGAGTTATAGCGTACGTTGGTTAAATTCTCATAGGAAACTTCACCTCAATCTAAAACTCAAAACCTAGATTTGAAATTCGTTTGTGCACTATGTGAGCTATTCATTAACAATTGTATTGCATTACAATTTTGCAAAAATACTTGTAGTGTACATGAGCTAAATTCTCATAACAAACTTCAACAAGAACTCTTTGGAAGAACATAAAACCATTGTTGCGTATTACATTGCAATTCTATTGCATTACAATTTTGCAAAAATAGTTGTAGTGTACATTAGCTAAATTCTCATAACCAAACATAAGCCCATTGTTGCATGTTGTCATAAGCATATTAAACTTTCCTTTATTAAGACTATTTTAAACTTATTTTATTAATAATAAAAATAATAGATTTATAAAATTTATTTAAACTTTATTTAAATATAAGCCTAGACTAAAGAAGAGTTCCATGAATATACCAACACTGAGAAGTTCTTGTCACTTCCCCTACTCTTTTCCAATAGATTTTAATTTTTTTAAACAAACATGTTTCAAAATGTAACTCACAAAATGTAATATATCCCACTACTATAGCTTTTATTTTCATTTTTTTAATATTTTTTTGGTTGAGAATGAAGCCACATTTGACACCATTTCATTTGGAAGTTCGAAAAAAACCCATTTCAAAAAATATAATGTAACCCACTACTATATGGTTCAAAAAAATGCAACCACCTTTGGCACCATTTAAATTGAAAGGCAAACACATTTCAAAAAATATAATGTAAGTCACTACTATATGGTTCAAAAAGAATGCATCCTCGTTTCATCATTTTTATGGTTTAGAATGAAGCCACATTTGGCACCATTTAAATCAAAAGTCAAGGAGAATTGGAATGTAACCTAGTAGCCAAGTTTGAATATATATATATATATAAATTTTTTTTTGAAATTCAATTTTTCTAATCATGATAAGGGTTTTCATTTTTCTCTAATTCTTATAAGTGGTGATAAGTAATAGGCACATTAAATTTTTAATCATCATTTGGTAAAAAACTATTTTAAACAAAGTTTAAACACCTTATTTATATATACAAGAAAGTTAGCAGTTACAATTCCATTAGTTGATGTAGTGGGGAGGACAAGAATATGTTGGTATCTTTCAATTTAAACCATAATCTCAAAATAATTAATTAAAAAAATAATTAAAATGACCAATTCCAATAAGGAGACTCCTATTGGTATAAAAATTAAAATTTTCAAATTTCAATACAAAAATTAAAATTATTAATATAGAATAACATAAATTAAATAATAATAATAATGATTAGTATACTAGTTAAAAAAATAATAATATTTTTATAGTAAATTGTATATTTTTGTACATATTTGAAAAATATATTTGATTTATTTTCAAGATTTTGATAAATTAAAATTAATTTAAAAATATAAAACATAAAAAAATATAGAGATGTTTAATCAATAAATAAAATTTATATATGTTATATCTACATTAAAAATAAATAAATATATATTTAAATAAATAAAAATTATATTGGTTATATTTATATCATAAATAAATAAATAAAATCAAAAGTGATTGCAAAAAAAATCAAAAAAGCAAAAATAACAAATCAACAAACAAAAACAGTGTAAAAAATGTAGATTAATAAAACAAACCAGAAAACTAAACACCCGAAAATCAAGAAAGCACAAAAAAAACTGATGGCAAAAGCTGAAAAAAAAGAAGGAAAAAGGATTCTAAGCACAATCAAGAAATAAAAAATCCGAGAAAACGCAAAATCAAGAAAGCACACGAAGCGGATGAGCCTGCCATTATAATAAAGGGAAAAAGCTCGAAAAAAGCAAAGAGAAAGGCTTCTAACACAAAAAGCTCAGAAAAATCAGGGATTTAAAGCTAAAACCCTTGAGAGAAAAGCAAAGAGAAGAAGGATTGTTTTCTGCTTGTCAAAGATAAGCAAATTGTGTTTACAAATTTAATAGCATTTGCTTTTACAAAATTAAATGCAGTTTGTACATTATTATTTTCAGTGTAGTTTTGTGTTTTGTTTAACCCTATTATTATTTGCAGTGTAGTTTTGTGTTTTGTTTAACAGTATTGCCTTTTATTTACGTTAATTATATTTCATCCAGTCATTTTTTATTTCAGTTTAGAGTTTATTTATATTATTATATTTTAACGAGTTTAGTTCACCATGAAACCCATTTAGTTCGAGGTACATTTTATTATTACTCACTCCTTGTTCTTCTCCACTCTCTAAATCCATCAAAACTCTAGTTGTTCATTAGTATTAATTTCTTCAACATTTCAAAAAAAATTTGTTTTATTTTGTTTTGTTTTGTGTTTTTTTGGTCTTATCTCACCCTCTATTATCAACTATTATCAGAACAAGAATAAACGAAAAAATCGTCGTTGCTTCTTGTTACTCAGAACCCTCACAGATCTTATGTTCGTTGATAACCTCGTTCCGTCCATCATCTTATCAGTAGGCAAGTCTCAAACTAGACCAAATGAGAACCGAATTGCAGATACCCTCCCTTTATTAAATTGTTTTTCCAAATGTACTACGTTTTTAAAGGATTAAATAGTTTCTCCATTATTAGTTTCGTTTAACTCCATCTATTTTATTATATCGAGATTATCTATTCGTTTTGTTTTTTCCACCAAATTATTATTATGTTTTTTACCGTTTCGTTTTGTTTAATCAACTTTATTTTATTATCGCCTCATGCTATAGTCGTTTAGTTTTCTCCATTAAACTATTGCTATTATGTTTTTTAATATGAAAAAATTCATGAAAAAAATTCTGGAATTCCCTTATGGTCTCTTTTTTATATTAAAAAAAAAAATGCATTTACTTGTCATTATATATATTTTTCATTTTACTTGTTTTTGTATATATATTATAAATTTATATTTTTTTAAATCATATGTTTGTTTATTTGTTCTTCATTGCATTTAGTTGTTTATATACATATATATATTTTGGTGTATAAGGTAATATGGATTTATTATTTAATTTATGTTGATTATTATTTTTATGCAAATCTTTTTCTTTTTAAATATGGAAATGTATTTTTTATAAAAATTGTTAGAATTTATTTCTTTATTTTTAGTTTTTAAAATTGCACATTAAATGACATAATGAGTTGTGATTCTTTTATTAATATTATAAAATCAATCTCATGTTTATATTGTATATAAAATTGTATATTGTCACCATATATTTTTGTTGAAATATTAATTTCACTTAATGCTAAGTAATGTTAAGTGAACTATGTATGTTTTTATTTTTAATTTTTTAAATTTCATTTTAAATAACATAATGGGTTGTGATTCTTTTATTAATATTGTAAAATCAATTTCATGTTTATGATGTATATACAATTGTATATTGTCACCATATATATATTTTTTTGAAAGGATTAGTTTCACTTATTGCTAAGTAATGTTAAGTGAAGTCAATTTTCAAAATTGGATTTAAGATTTAAGTTTTAGGCTTAGGAGGGAGAGAGGGAGCAAGTGATGGTGACATAGAGATAGAGACGGAGAGGGGTGAATGGGTAAGAGATGATTGAGAGAGAGTCTGAAATATATTTAAGGGGGAGAGAGAGTGAGTCAGGGGAGAGAGAATGAGAGAAAGGATGAGAGATAGGGCGGGGGAAAAGGGGAGGAGAGAGGGACATGGAGAAAGAGAGAAGGGTGAGAGAGGAAGGGTGAGAGAAGGGTGAGAGAGAATGAGAGAGAGGAAGGGTGAGGGATAGGGAATGAAAGAGAGAGAGTGAGAAGGATATAATGTGAGACACATTGTGTGAGAGAGACATTCTCATAGTGAGAAAGAGAAATATTGGGAGATAGTGAGAGAGGGAGATATCAATAGAGAGGAAGGAGAGATAGTGAGAGAGGGAGATATCAATAGAGAGGAAGGGCAAGTGAGATAAGGAAATAGACAGGTAGACGAAGAGAGGGACGAAAAGAGAGAGAGGGGGGGGGGAGGGAGGAGGAAGTAGAAAGGGATTGAGCAAGAGAGAGGGAGTGAGAGAGAGAGAGAGAGGAAGAGAGAGAGGGAGAGGGGAGAAGAGAGAGAGTGAGACAAAGAATGAGAGATGGGAGATTGAGAGAGATAGAGAGATAGAGAATGATACAATACTAGAGAGAGAGTGAGAGAGTCACATAGTAAGAGTCACAAAGAGAAAGATTGAGAGACACTATGAGAGTGTGGTAGGAGGAGTGAGATATAGAAAGAGTTATAGAGAGTGTGTGTGTGTGTGTGTGTGAGAGAGAGAGAGAGAGAGAGAGAGAGAGAGAGAGAGGAAGAGAGAGAGATAGAGGGAGATGGTATCAGGGATAGGGAGAGCCAGCAAGGAGGGAGATGGAGAGGGCTAGGAGAGAGAGGGAAAGAAAGATTAAAAGTGGGAGAGAGGGGGAGAGAGAGAGGCAGTGAGAATGAGAGTGAGAGTGAGAGGAGTGGGAGGGAGAGAGTGGAAGAGATTTAGAGAGAGAGAGAGAGAGAGTTGGAAGAATATAAGGTCACAGAGATTGTGTGTGAGAGACATTCTCAGAGTGAGAAAGAGAAATATTGGGAGAGAGTGGAAGAGGGATATATCAAGACAGAGGGAGGGAATGTGAGAGAAATAAATCGAGAGATAGACGAAGAGAGGGAGGGAAAGAGAGAGGAGGAGAGAGGGGGGAAGGGAGGAGGAAGTAGAAAGGGAGTGAGCAAGAGAGAGAGAGAGGGAGAGGAAGAGAGAGGGAGATGGGGAAGAGAGAGAGTAAGACAAAGAATGAGAGGATGGGAGATTGAGAGAGAGAGAGTGAGAGAGACACATAGTAAGAGTCACACAGAGAAATATTGAGAGACACTATGAGAGCGAGATAGAGCAAGAGTTACAAAGAGTAAGAGAGAGAGAGGGAAAAAGGGATGGAATAAGGGAGGGAATATTTTCCCCTTCAACTTTCTTTCACAATATATTCATACACATTTAGGATTTATTTACTATCTGAACTAATATTATCATTCGCATTTATTTCAAACTAGATTTTTGAGCTTATATCTCTCATCTTTGCTCGTGAATTTCTATGACCTAACTCCCATGGGGAGAACAATAACTTTATGCTCAAACCATTCGAGTGTAAGATTAGATATTGGGTTTGTTAAAGCTTTGAATTTTTTTTTGTTTTGCACTTAGAATTTTCACAAATAGTGAAGAGGACAATGGGGTTCTACTTTGTTTCAATTGATTATTGAAATTAATTAACAAGAAGAAAAAAAATATGGGGTTTATTTTTACTCATTTATCTTTAATTCGATGTTTTCTTATTTTATTTTTATTGTGAATTACTTCGTGTGATTTTATTTTTTTTATTGCGAATTATTTCCTTGTTATATTATATTCGCGTTCTAATTTGTTTAAACAGATCATTGATAATTTAAATTTAGAAAGGGAAAAAATAGGGTTTTATCTTTCTTTTTTTACAATTTTTTTTTTTTTTTTTTTTTTCACTTTTTGTAGGAAACATGGTCCTATTGGGAGGTATATAGTTTTTTATAAAACAAGAAAAGAAAAAAAATCAATGTAGTTTGATCTATTTTATGTAAATTTATGTGGTTGAATATGTAGGAGTCTTCGACAAAGGAATGGTATAAATTGGTTAATGATTCTCTAGGTCATATATATGCTTACACACCATGAAATTCTTATTGTTTGAAGCTTTTATTAGAAATTTATTTACTTTAAATCAGGGTTTCGTTTAGTTTATTTTCTCTAAAATTATCTCATTGAACATGTGAGATTCGGTGGAGGAATATTTGAAGGAATCCTTTTCTAATTATTTATTTTCCCCTTAATGATACCGGGAAACATATTTTGTCCATTTTTCTAAATAAGCCTTGTTGATTTCATGTTGAGTGACATTTATTTAAATATTTTAAAATTAATATATTACAAATATTTCTTAATGATATCGATTCCCTTTCCACGAAGAGTTTGTTGTTGAAATTTAACATTGGTTTTTGAATTTGTTTTTTTTGAACACTTTTGTTGTGCTTTATTTCCACCAAAACTTTATAGATAACACAAGGTAATTTATTGTGGAGGTGAACCAACCTAGATCTATATTTACTCTAGATCTATCAAGTACTAAGAGGGATTAAATATTTCAAGGTGCAAACCTATTTCGTGGGGGAAAAACTCAAAGAAAGGTTTGCAACTTGAAATATCTTATCACTCTATCCACTTAATAGGTTTAAATTCAAAACGGATCTAGGATAGTTTTTATAGAAGATGTATTATAAGGAAAGTATCGATGTTTATAAAGAATGAATTGATGTCTCCTAACATTTAAAGTTAATTTATATACCTATGGCAATGTTAAAGGTTTTGAATATAATTGTAAATCACATAAACTCATATAAATAATATCAATAATCGTGATACATAGAAAGTAATGTTCCTCATATTTTCTTTCCCACCGCATTAAATGGTGAACAAAATACAAAAACTACTTCGAAATTTTAGATAATATTGTTTAGTTTTCAATAACCTTGATAAATTTTTAAATTTAAATTTTATTATTTTTAAATTATAATTCCTTCAATATTCTTGACTTTTAGATTGGATTAAATGATCAAAACTATAGTTCAAATAAAAAATTAAATAACTAAGAAAATATTTTATTTACCTAAAATTCATCAAAAACGTTGAAAATGTAGATGTTAATTGTTTCAGAGAAGAGGCATACAATAAAAGGTACAATAAAAGGTTTTGTTTGGTATTATATTATTTTGTACTAATAGAAATATATTTCAACACAAAATTCATCCTTTAAAATGAGTGATGGCTAGTTTAAAACAACATAGTAACAATTAACTTTTATTACCTAAAAGAATCCCTACATTGCATCTAGACCAAGATACATGTTTTCCTCTCTAGTCATCCCTCTACATTTTTATCTAATGTAGATAGATATATGATTGGTATATTCTCTCCCTCTATAACTTTTGTTGCTAGAGGGTGGATATATTGTGACAACACATAATTAGTGGCCACTAAGTTCAAAGATCTATAGTATAGATCCCAGAAGTTCGACACCACTCATAAAATTGTGCTTTTCATTATTTTTGGTGGAATCAAGCATATTAGTAGACATGAAAGCACTAGTTAACAAGATACTAGCACACCAAATAATTTTTAATAACCTTTCTATATCTCAACGAGGATCTTCAAAATTTTCAATGACAGTATATCTTCTTTCTGTCCATAGCTATATACATATTAGTGTTACAATTCATAGAGTGAAATCATCCCATATGTAGCTAAAGGCTAGACCAAAATATGTTTAAGAAAAAGACATAAACGTAAATAATACCTACACATATAATACCTACACATCTCCCTTATACGGGGATTCAGAGCATTATTCATACAATTAGTACAATTTAATATCTAATTCCATTCACTGACATTACCTTTTGGGATGTTTTTGTAAAAAACAATTGAAAGATTGTTAATCTCCTATGTTCTTATTGTTTCATTTATCCATACTTAGGTGATTAATAATGTCATAAATAAAACTAGAAATTTGTCGGTTCTTATATATAATAGATTTTGTTAGTCTATATCTTGGTTTCTTTAAACTGCAAGAGAACTTTTTATTTTTTCTTAGCGTCGTATTTTTCTAAGATTTCAAAAAAACATGTTTAGTCTCCAGCATTATTTAAATAAAAATTTATTATAAACATAAATTTAATTTATAAATTTTATTAGAACTTTTATGTAATTGTAGAAATTGTGTTTAAATTATCGTGTATTCACTATAATTTATTTAAAAATATTAATCCAATTGTATCCATTACCTATATATATACATATAGATATACATATACGTATACATATGAATCCATTTTTTTTTTTTTTTTTTGCAATTATAAGTTATATCTTTAGATTGCATCTTTCTTCAAATATGTTATACCAATCTAACTCTTAGTTACATATAATCAATCAATCCACACAAACACACATATGATATTTTAAATATTGATGATTTTTTCCTTATACTAACACAAATTTCAAGTAAAATGTGATAGAAAAGCATTGATCATTTATTTCCTTATCATTCTCTTATCTGATGAATGTTTGTAACAAATTTAGCCCCCTATTTCTATCATTCCATTCAATTGTTTAGTCATTAAAATTTTCCATATGTATCATTCTTTATAAACTAGTGATCTCTCTTGCATGGCTATAGATGCATTTTTCTTTTATGT
Source organism: Pinus tabuliformis (assembly GCA_031772625.1). Taxonomy (NCBI): domain Eukaryota; kingdom Viridiplantae; phylum Streptophyta; class Pinopsida; order Pinales; family Pinaceae; genus Pinus; species Pinus tabuliformis. The sequence goes on along the minus strand of CM062806.1, from coordinate 843,402,079 downwards.
GAATCTAAGTACTTCCATTATATCATAATATTACATTTGTTTATAAAAGTTTCCAAAATCCTACCATCCTCACTCATACCATATTTGTTTGCCACTAGGTAATTACTAAAAAATATAGCCAATTTCCTTGGGAGGAACTAAGTCCTCGATTCCAAGGGTGTGGGCTAGATTGAGGTCTAGGGCCTCACCATGGCCTGAATATCCCACAAGGTGTCTTTCCTATTGACCCCTCTCTCAAATTCCACTTCTATCTCTATGCGTTGATGATATAATATGACAGTTTGTATATATTATACATATATATTTATTTTATCATAATCGTTATATATTATACATATGAAATGATTTTATAATAATATGACAATGAAGGTTTTAATTTTTTAGTGCAATATGAGATTATAAAATAATGTAAATCATGGTAAACCATAATGGTTTTGTATTTAGTAAAAGGTCTACTATATTAGATTGTTTGAATTTCATGATATTTTTTATGTTTTCAAAGTTTTAATATGTAAGTGGGTAGGTTTTACAAAAAATTAGGTTTGGTTTTAATATAATATAATATGTTTTATTATTAAATTTATATTTAAGTTTGTTATTAAGTTTAAGTTTTTAGGTTATTATTATTACTAGGTTTAGGTTTTTCATGATTATTTTAATTTTAATATTAATATTAATAGTCAATCATTATTAAACCATGTTCAACCATTGCCAAACTATGTCTGAATATGTTTGACAATCAACACTCTTCAACTTTGGTAAAATATAATTGCATATTATTATTGATTAATATTAATAGTTGAACACAGTCAACCACATTAGATAAATGTAGTCAAACCTTGATAGACAATGTTTAAATAATTGACCATGATCAAACTTGGTCAACCCTATGTTGACCATATTTAGCAATATTCAACTTGATGACATAGTCAAACATAGTCAACCTTTCAAAGGTCAACATAAACAACCATAGTCAACCATGTTTAACTGCAGTAAAACAATCATTAACCACAGTAAAAAAATACTTGGCGATGTTTAACAATAATCACACATTGTCAGCCGTAGTCTAACCATGGTGATCACTGTGGTTTACTATGATTGACCATAGTTATCTATGGTTACCATGGTCAACCATAGTTTACTGTATTTAGCATGGTTAATGATCCAGGTGGATATTAGTGGCCACCTGCCTATTCCACTTGGACCCCAACATTGTCTCTTTCAGTTTTTTGGTTTCCTTAATTGTAGCACAATTTACTATTTTTAGTAGTTTTTCGGGTCCTAAACTTCTGGAACCATTTTGAGGCCCTAAATGATGTTTTTTGGGAAAATGGAGAGGCCAACCTTAACCAAAATGGGCTTTCCGATTTGTTTTGGGCCTCATCTTAAAGATATTCAAAATGAGGTATTATGATAGCCAAACGGAGATCCTATGCCAAAGTTACGAGCCCGCGAAGTTGATGTACCAATTTACCCCAATGGGGCCCATAGTTTTGGCGCTTCATCTCCTGGGGTTAGGTTTTTGGATGTTTAGGGTTTTCCATTGTTTCTCAATAATAAATAGGTCTTTGAGCCTCATTGTAACACGGTTCAGAGGCATGTAGTGCCACATCTCTTCTTAGAGATATGCTACCATTGCCCAAGTTAGTTTATTTCCATTTTGTATGCAAGCATATTTAAATTCTTTGATATTAATGACATGAAGTTTTATTTTTGCTTCAAATATCTGTTTATGTTTAGATTTGTATTCTGTTGTGTTCCTGCATAAGTCCAAATTATCGTAACATGCACTAGGAGTACTACAAGAAGATGTCATAGTCTAAGATGTTGACTAGTTGTATTGAGAGATTCTTGCTTCGAGAGTGCAATACTTGGAGTTTGTTTTGAATTAGGACATGTTGAGGAGAAATAAAGCTTGGATCCTCTTTTAGAGAGCACAAAACCATGTCACAAGGAGTGCTTGAAATGTGGATCCTTAGCTTAAATACCACACCACTTTGGAGGTGGCTTCCAATCACCACATGACACTTGTACATCTTCACTAAACTACCCTAATGTGGATATACCATAATAACTTATATTAGGTTGTTGTGCACTTGATCCATTTTCTATTATTTGCCTAATTGACCTATCTTATAAAAGGGGGAGATCTTCCTCATTCTCACAACTTAGTCACTAGATCATCCATATCTTCTTGATGTAATCATATTGTAGCCCTCTTTTTTTGTAATGCAAGGGTTAAAGCTTGGGTGGATTATTGGGAACTAGGGTTTGTGTGAGATAAAATAAAGAGAAGTATCTCAGCACAAGCATTAACATGTTGCATGACCTAAGGCTTGTGAGATGAAACCTTAGAAAATAACTGGAGCACTTAATGCTAATGGAGCTTGTGTCATGCAAGTTTAGATAAATCTCGTTGAGGACTTTTTTTTATGAGAGAAAAGATTCCAACTGTGATATTGTTGGTTTGGTTCTAGCTTGTAGTGGAACCTTTGATGCATCTAGGAGAGATTGGTGAGATACCTTGATAGCCTACAATATTGTTGGCCAAAAATTGTAGATGGTAAATGCTCTAGCTAGGATTTAGAAGGAGCTATATTGTCTTTGCTAGGGCGCACTAGAAAGAAATGTTGTATAACATAGAATGTCTAAGGCATTGTATTTTATCTTCATTTATGTTGTAATATGAATTGTACCCTTGTTTTCTAAAATTGTGTGATGTATTTCTAAGGATTCCACCTACATTTTGATTTATAATAGACAAATTAGGTATTTGGGAATTGAGAGTGATGCGAGCCAGGGGGGAGTCGGTTGAAGCCCCCATATGAGCTTCCAAAATCACATGGAATCTTAATATTCCTTGTATTAACCATGGTAAATCCATTAGCATGTTCAACAACAATTCTGCCAAGATCACATTTATTCATTTGTAGCTTTTACCATTTGACATCCAATAAAATTGTTTTGAAGGATTTAAAGTCACACTCAATTATATCTTCCAAATATGTGTAGTGATTTTTAGTGACTTCTGTATCGAGTTTTAGAGACTTCTTGATGTTTGTCACTTCTAGAGGAAACATTAATGACTTGAAATACTTTAGAAATCCCACTGTTAGAAGTTTTCATCTTTTCATCCATCTTTTTGATGTGAAATTTGTGGCCATTACACCACATAGCCTCGTAGTGTTTCAATTGTGTAATGTCACATGTAAAAAGTGCATTCTCAATTGACAATAATATTTGTACCTAGAAATGATTCAAATTAAGAAAAAGACACGGCATATAAATCAATATATTATTTAAAAAACTAAATAGTATTGGGGGATATGCTTACCTATTTATCTTTTAAACCATTTTCTAAATCAATTTTCCTCTTTGTATTATTGGTATCTCTCTCACGTTCAACTTCATTGACCAATGTAACCACACTGTGCCATGATAAGTTACCACCAATTTATTTTTTATTGTAATATTTAAAGAAACCCAATCTTTTTTATAAAAAATCTTCAAACGCTCACAACAAAGAGTTGTTTAGTTCCAGTTTTATAAGACAAGTATATAGGCTTGTTATTTTTAATTAAACCTTAATTTAAAACTCAAAACCTAAATTTGAAACTGAATTGGCTATTTTCAATTAAGCCTTAATTTAAAACTCAAAACCTCAATTTGAAATTGAATTGGCTATTTTAAATTAATCCTTAATTTAAAACTCAAAATCTCAATTTAAAATTGATTATTGCACTATGTTAGTTATTCTTTAACAGGTGTATTGCATTGCAATTCTATTACATTACAATTTTGCAAGAAGAGTTGTAGCGTACATTGGCTAAATTCTCATAGGAAACTTTACCTCAATCTAAAACTCAAAACCTAGATTTGAAACTCGTTCTTGCACTATGTGAGCTATTCTTTAACAATTGTATTGCATTGCAATTCTATTGCATTACAATTTTGCAAAAAAAATTGTAGTGTACATTAGCTAAATTCTCATAACAAACTTCAAAAAGAACTTTTGGGAAGAACATAAGAGCATTGTTGCATGTCTTCATAAGCATATTAAACTTTCTTTTATTAAGACTATTTTAAATTTATTTTATTAATAATAGAAATAATAGTTTTATAAACTTTATTTAAAGTTTATTGTAGTTTTAATATTTATATTTGTAATTAAAAACACATTAATATAAATAATAGTATAAAATATATATTTTTAATATTAAACTAAATTTATAAAATTAGTATTGGGCAAACTAAAGCACTTTTGTAAATATTGATCAATGGTTAAAGTTTTGATTTCATTTATATGGTTTATTTTTTTGTGATAGTTTAAATTAATTAATTTAATTTGTCTAAACTTTAATTTTTATTAAATTTTGTATTTAATGTAATTAAACATAGAGGAGAAAAATTTATTAAAAAAAATAATTGATTCGAAATATATATTAACCAAATTCTCTTAAAAGATTAAAATCCAATCTAATTAAATTAACTTATATAAACTTTAGCTTTTATTAAATTTTATATTTAACCAAATTACAGTGTTAATCTCACAAGCTAATGAAGATTTATCAAATTCTGAAGAGAATGGGCAATCATGTAAAAAATTAATGAAACACAAAGAGATGATAACAACTCCTATTGAAAATGCATGTGAGTCATCCATATGTCCATGCCCCACCCTTATTTAGAAAATGGGCAAGATAATAATTACTTCAATGCAAATGCTTACATTTCCTTTATCCATTCTCCTAGGAATATGGGCATCCATCACCATCTACCTGCAAGTATAGTCACACAATACAATCTATGTGATAAGAAAAAAATATTGTCTCACAATTCAATATATATATTCTACATTGTATTTAATACAAAAACTAAAAATCTCTATTACCTGCAAGTATAGTCATACAATACAATCTATGTGATAAGAAAAAAATATTGTCTCACAATTCAATACATATATTCTACATTGTATTTAATACAAAAACTAAAAATATCTATTAACGTATAAATAATTTAATGCAGTTGCATAGAACAACTTCGAGCTTTTCATGTGGTAAACAACTTCGAGCTCTTCATGTGGTTAAAATGTAACTTTCCCAAACTTTGCAAAACTCTAGTAAAATACAAAATAATACTTTATCATTGATTATAACACATCATGCACAATTACAAAAACCAACCATTGGCAATCTGCACAATTACAAAGACCCATCAGAATCCCTCACTATGTAAAATATCCCTAAGATGCAATGAACAACCTTCAATATGCAAAACAAAACCCTGCACAAAATCTTATGGATTCATAACACTCTTAAAGCTATGCTACATGTTATGGATTCCTAATCTATAAAGCCAAAACCTTCAAGGACCATTAAAACCTAGAAAGTGAACATTAAAACCCTCACAAAAATCAAATAACACTCCTCTTCAAACCATAATAAACCAAGCAACAACAACCATACAAAACTAGTAGAACCTAGAAAAACTCTGTATCATAATAAGAATTGGAAAAGATAAATGAAAATTGCAAAAGAAAAAATCTCATTTCATAATTGAAAAGAAAATAAAAAGTGTTGATGCACAAAGGATAAACATAAGCCTAGACTAAAGAAGAGTTCGATGAATATACCAACAATGAGAAACTCTTGTCACTTCCCCTACTCTTTGCCAAGAAATTTCAAAATTTTGAAACAAACATGTTTCAAAATGTAACTCACAAAATGTAATATAGCCAGCTACTAAAGCTTTTATAAAGAAAGGAGCCACATTTCATTTTTTTAATATTTTTTTGGTTGAGAATGAAGCCACATTTGACACCATTTCATTTGGAAGTTTGAAACAAACCCATTTCAAAAAATATAATGTAACCCACTACTATATGGTTCAAAAAAAATGCAGCCACGTTTCATCATTTTTTTGGTTTAGATGGTTTAGAATGAAGCCACATTTGGCACCATTTAAATTGAAAGTCAAACACATTTCAAAAGATATAATGTAAACCACTACTATATGGTTCGAAAAGAATGCAACCATGTTTCATTTTTTTATTTTTTTTAGAATGAAGTCCAGTTTGGCACCATTAAGGCAGTAGCCAAATTTAAAAAGAAATCATTTTGAAATTCATTTTTCTCTAATCTTGAGGTTTTCATTTTTCTCTAATTCTTATAAGTGGTGATAAGTAATAGGCACAATAATCATCATTTGGTGAAAAGCTCTTTTAAACAAAGTTTAAACACCTTATTTAGATATATAAGAAAGTTAGCAGTTACAAATACATTTGGTGATGTAGTGGGGAATTTGGTGATGTAGTGGGGACAACCAGAATATGTTGGTATCTTTCAATTTAAACCATAATATCAAAATGATTAATTAAAAGAATAATTAAAATGGCCAATTCCAATAAGGAGATGCCTATTGGTATAAAAATTAAATTTTTCAAATTTCAATATACAATAACATAAATTAAATAACAATAATGATTAGTATAATAGTTAAAAAAATAATAATACTTTTATGGTAAGTTGTAGTTTTTTTATATATTTGAAAAATATATTTTATTTATTTTCTTGATATTTGACAAATTAAAATTAATTTTAAGATAACAAAAAAAACAAAATACTGAAATGTTTAATCAATAAATAAAATTTATATGTGTTATATCTACATTAAAAATAAATAAATATATATTTAAATAAATAAAAGTTATATTAGTTATATTTATATCATAAATAAATAAATAAATAAAAACAAATACAATAGTCCAAAAAATCAAGAAAGAAAAAATTACAAATCAACCAACAAAAACAGTCCAAAAAATGCAAATTAATAAAACCCACTAAACACCCTAGACAAAAAAACTAATAAGACTTTATAATAAAGTGAAAAAGCTCAAAAAAAACAAAGAGAAAAGATTCTAAGCACAAAATCAAAATAAAGAAATAAAAAAGCCCAGAAAAAGCAAAATCAAGAAAGCACAAACAAAACCTGTGGTTATAATAAAGCTAAAATGCTCAGAAAAAGCAAGGAGAAAGGCTTCTAACCACAAAATCAAGAAAACAAAAAGCTAAAAAAAAAGGGATTTTAAGCACGCACAAAGCTAAAACCCTTGAAAGAAAATCAAAGAGAAGAAGGATTTTGAAAACAGTAGATTCACAGAGTTATTACAATAGCTTGTATGGGTTCAACGCATTTTTGAAAGTAACGCTTATGCATCTGTGTGTTTAGATGTTCATGAATCTATTGTAATGGCCTTTTCACGTATGAATCTGTGTGTTTAGATGGGGATGAAGCCATCCTAGGGCTCCATCCATTCTTTGCAGACATGTTTATTTGGCCAAGTGATAGAATATTCTTTGAAAGTTCAGAATTAAATCAACAATAATCTATTGCACGGTGATAGAATATTCCTTTGAGAGTTGAGAGTTAAATCAACAGTAATCGAAGGGTTAAGAGTTCGGTTGAAAGTTACAATAGGTCATTGTTGCAAGAAATCTACCATTTCAAAAACACAGCCAAGTGAATTCATAAACACTACCAAACGATTTAGATGTATTTTCAATTTGTGTCTAGGAACAAATTTGACTCAACTCAATTCCTTCCACCATCTTCTTCTAGCGTAAAACTTAGGTTTTGTTGTTCAAATCTAATGTTGTTGTGTTATCAAGTCAATGGTAAGCAAATTGTTTTTACAATTTAGATAGCCATCTGCTTCTATAAAATTTTCAGTGTAGTTTTGTTTAAGCCTATCTAATTTTGTTATATTGAGACTCTTAGATTGTTTAACTCACATCTATGTCCTATCCAGAGTTCTAATTTTAGGTCGCCTTTGGTTATCCTCGGAAAAGATTTCTTGATTTTAGTTAGTTTTTATCTATGTTCATTATATTTCATCCCGTCATTGTTGATTTCAGTTCAACGTTTTTCTATGTTATTATATTTTAACACTCCTGGTTCACCATGAAACCCATTTAGTTCGACGTACATTTTATTATTACTCACGCCTTGTTCTCCTCATCAAAACCCTAGTCCTTTCATTTCTACAATGTCGTTCATTACTTCTAATTTCTTTAGTAATTGCCAAAGGATTCCGTTTTTGTCTGATATCACCCTCTATTGTCACAACAAGAATGAACGAAAAAGTCATCGTTGATTGTTCAAGAAATCTTAGGATGGAAAATTGTCATTTCAAATTGTTGCTTTTCCCTTGTTGATAACCTCGTTCCATCCATCATCTTCGCAAGTCTCAAACCAGACCAAATGAGATCGCACTATGACACTAATTGCATACCTTGCCTAGACTTTATTAAATTGGTTTTACAAATGAAGTACGCTTTTACACTGGTCCCTCGAATGGAGATGCACTGGTGCAAGACCAATGAGTTTAGCTAATAATTGATGGAGTTGAGGGAGCATCCAATCAGGGGGGCGATGGAGGACCCAATTACTCCAGTTCCCTTATGAGTCCCATGTGCCTATTTCAACAAGTTTGTGGATACCTTTTTGGATGAGCCAATTTCGCAAGTCTTCTATTTCTGGAGCAAGATTTAGGGGATGAAGACCCATGATCTTGTCTTCCCACAGTCTAATTATTTTCCTATTTCCTAGAATTTTGTAGTGCTAATCTTTGAAGAAATTCCGGCCTTGGCTGCACAACTTCCACAGTGTGGTTCCTTTGTGGGAGAGTCCTTCCATATTCTTTATTGTGATTCTATGTAGATATTTTTAATTAGAAATTGACTTATATGGTTTCTTTGGTTTTAGAATATTTTTCAAAGGATCTTCCCTCCCATTGCCAAATTGGCCAACACAGGATCTCTTACATGAAGTCCACCTTCAGATATTGGTCTTTTCACTATGTCCCAACTTACTATATGATATGTTTTTTTCTTCCCCTTTCCTCCTTGCCATAGAAAATTTTGAATCAACTTTGCTAACTATTCGGTGATCATTTTTGGAGCCAAAAGGAATGAAGCCTGGTAGATAGGAAGGGATGAGAGAACTGACTTGACCAGAGTGAGCTTTCCGGTTGTGGTAAGCCACTGACTGCCCCAAGCAGTCATTTTTTCCTTGATTTTGCTGATGATTTCCATCCAATGAGGGGCCTTTGTGGTACCCAAGGTTAAAGGCAGGCCAAGATACTTGAATTTATCCCATGAGACATGACCGGTGAAACCCAAGGCTTGGGCAATACTAAGTATAGATTGTTGGTTTGCCAACTAGCCATACACTGCACCTTTTTTCTTGTTGACCATAGCTCCGGAGACTCTGCAGAAGCTTTGGATAACTTCACTGAAGGCTCTTGCAATTTTAATATAGGCTCCTCCCATAAGAATAGAGTCATCAGTGAACAAGGCATGATTGATTGGGTTTGTTCCGGGAATCACCCTAATGTTAGGAAGTGTCCCATTGAGCTTCTCATCTGAGAGCTTTCAGCTTAGAGAGTCTGCCATCATAATATACAAGAAGGGGGATAGAGGGCAACCTTGCCTGATTCCCCTCGAAGCTTTGAAGTAGATTGTCAGCCTACCATTTACTAGAGGGGCAATCCAAGGTTCTCTAATGCATGCCTTAATCAATTTTACAAATTCAGAACTGAAACCAAATGCAAAAAGTACATGGAGGAGGAAGGAGTGCCTTACTCTATCAAAGGTGTTGCCATATCTAGTTTGATGAGCATACCTCGCTCTTTGCGTTGATGGCTGGAATGGATGATTTCCTACACCAGTGTCACATTGTCTAGGATATGCTTGCCTTTGACAAACCCTCCTTGATTGGGAGAGATGATTTTGTCCAGTGGAGGCTTTATTATGTTAGCAAGTAACTTGGATAGTATTTTGTAGGACACATTGCAAAGTGAGATTGGTCTGAATCTGTCAAGAGTCTCCGGGTTAGCTTCTTTAGGAATTAGGGCTAGGAAGGTGGAGTTTATGCTTCCTCCCACTTTGGCTTTTCGAAGGAAACCTTTGATCATTCAGAACAAGTCAGCCTTGATGATGTCCCAGCAAAGTCTATAGAAGTATATTGAGAATCCATCAGGTCCTGGGGCTTTGTCTGGTTCCATCTTCCATATGACATTGCTAATTTCTTCTTCAGTGAATGGCATCAGGAGAGTTGAATTGTCCTCCTCGTTGACCATCCTTGGAACGTGCTTGAGGAAGTCATGTGCTTCCTCATCATCCTCCTCACCTTCTTCTTTGAAAAGTTGTTGAAAATGAGAGGTTGTAGCCTCTTTTATCAGCGATGAGCCTTTAAGAACAGTTCCATCAGGCAAGGTGATTTCAGCTATGTGGTTTCTAGAAAGGCGGGTTCGAATTTGCTTGTGGAAGAAGGCTGTATTTTTGTCTCCAGACACAAGCCAGAGGTTGCGTGACTTGAGCCTCAAATATTCTTCCTCTTCTCTAAAAGTCTGGAGGGTATTGATTTGGTGTTCTTGCTCACTATGAATTTCTGCTCTGGTTATGTCTTGTATCTCTAGGCCCATTTGGAGATCCAGAAGCTATTTTTTGCTCTGTTTTCGTAGGGAAGTGGGAGAGGCTGTGGGATTTTTTATCCATTGCTTCAGGGTTGTTTTGGTGGCTTTTATCTTTTGCTCCCAAACATAGTTGGGTGATCCAAGAACGTGGTTGGACCAAGCTTTATTCACTATTTCCAGAAACCCTTCTCTGTTTGCCCAAAGTGGGCTGAACTGGAAGGGGATTGGTCCCAGGTTTTCTTCTTCTTCCAGCAGAAGGAGGATGGGTTTATGGTCAGAGTTCCACTTAGGTAGAATTTTTGTGGAGATAATGATCTTCTCGGAGAGGAATGAACTCTGAAGAAGGAATCTATCCAGCCTGGCTGAAATATGCTCCTCCCCTATTCTGTTGTTTGTCCATGTCTATAGCCCTTTTTTTGGCTTGAAATCCATTAAATCCCATTGTTGAATCAGATTTTCCACTAAGGGGAGGAAGTGATCCCTGCTGCTGGTTCCTCCTCTTTTTTCCTTTGGTTCTAGGATTAGGTTGAAGTCTCCGGCAATGATTATGTTATTGAGGGAGTATGCTTCCAAAAAATCAGTCATAGTTTGCCAACATTGTTCCTTTTCTGCATAGAGGACAGGTACATAGAGATTAAAGAGTGCAATGTTTATCTTACTTGGTAGGTGTCAGAGTTTTGTGTAAATCCAGTGTTGTGTCTGAAAGGAGCTCTCCAGCTGGAATTTATCAGCCTCCCAAAGAGTGGCTAATCCGCCACATGTACCTCTAGCACTAACAACTTTTCTAGTTTTTGTTTTCCATTTTTCTTTGTTGAGTTCCAGAAGGGCTTCACCTTCGATTTTAGTCTCTTGGAGCATGAGGATCTTAGGCAGTTCTGATTTTATTAGGCTCTTGACTGCTTCAGCTTTTGACGGGCTCCCCAGTCCTATGCAATTCCAAGAGATTAATTGCATTATTTACTGGTGGGGGTTGGGGTAGCACCTCCCTTAGGAGGCCTGGTTCTAGTATTTATGTCAATAGACATCTCTATAGTGGCCTGGATACCCTACATTTTTTGTTCCTCTGCTTCTTCTTCTCTGGCCTCTCTGTGAGATTTCCTCCCCACTCTTTTCAAGGGCCTCTCAGATGATTCATCTTCCGAGGATCCCGATATCTTAGGGGTCTTCTTTCTTGTCATTTCTGCATAGGAAGGGGAGCTAGAGCAACCTTTTGGGGTTTGGAGAGGGATTGATTCCTCTTTCCTTTTGACTTCTTCCATGTTTTTAACTTGTTGTTCAGCCTCGTTATCTGCTGCGTCTTGCAGTTTTTTTGGTGTGCTGAGAACTTCAAAGGGATTTGTTGATATGTCTGCTATTGGTGGGACTGAACTTCCTTCTGCTTGGGTTTCGGGGGGGGGAACCTTCCCGGTGGAGATGACTTTCCCTCTGTTCCTGTTGCTTTGCTTAGTTGGTCCTGATTTCTGAACCCGATTCCATTGATCTCCTTTCTCCTTCTCTGTTCTGTCCTCTTATTTCTTTTTACAATGCTTGGCAAAATTCCCATAGCCATGGTAGCACTGGCATTTAAATGGGAGTTTCTCATAGTCTAGCACTTGTATGTGTGTCCAGTTAGCCACCGTGAGTTTAATGGCTTTAGGGAGGCCTTCCTCTAGGTCTACTTCTACACAAATTCTCACACAGGAGTACTGGTCTCTTCTTTTTGCTTGATCGATGTATTTGCCTAGCTTGTTGCCTATGGTTTCTAAGGATTTAGGGTTCCAGCAGTGCAAAGGTAGATGGGGTAGTCATACCCAGACCGGAACAGCCAAGGGCACATCCTGAGTCGGGTCGAAATCTGGAGTCCATTGATTCAGATAGAGACCCTGAGGCCCCATGAAATATGGGTTGTTTCTGAAAATGAGATTCATGTCTTCTGCTGCTTCAAATATGAATACGAAGAAGCCTTTGCCGACGAAATGGTTTTTTATTCCTTCTTTGACCAGGGATCGCCAGTTCCTTTGCACCCAGGCTTCTACTGCTTTAGGCGAGGGCCATAAGCCCGTGAACTGGCCAATAAGCCCTCGTTCAGCTAGGTTTATTGCCGCTTTGCAAGGTTCTTCAATCGGTAGAGAAATTGTGGGTATGGATTCCATTTTTTTAACAAATTTCTGCTAGTTTTCAGCTACTGGTCATTTGTTGCATGCTGCAACTAGGTCACGGAATGCAGCTAGCTCAGGTTGCAAAGATGTTTCCTTTTCACACCCCCCTCCTGGGGCCATGGCTTTGGAGGTGCGTGCAGTCTCGAAGGTGGTTGTGGCTCTTTGTGCGCTCCCCGAGCTTCCTCCTACTGACCTCGGAGGCTACACCAGGCTCCCGTTATCTAGATTCTCTTGCGCAGGCTACACCAGGCTCCAGAGCTTTCTTCTCAAGTTTTATTTTCAAAATTACAATAAATCTCTCCAAAAAATAGTGAATCTATTATTTAAATTGGTATGTGAATAATAATTTTACATCCAAAAATTATTTACTAAAAATAAAAAACCTATCACTTATAAATTACGAATAATTTTTTTTAATAAAATAATTATTCTTAAATGATGAGAATGAGCTAATAAACATTTATGATAACAGTTAACATTGATTAACTAATTAATTAATTTTGATAGTATGAATTTTTGGAAGTTTTTTTGTTATATTTTTTGTTTAAATTTCTCAAAAATCTTATACAAATTTGTTGGAATCACAAGTTTGATTTGTAAAATTTGCATAATCCTCATGCATTATAAGTTTTTCATGGTACTAAATCTATTTATGCATTATAAAATATAATTTAAACAACTAAAAATACATGATTTAACCAAAACATATTTAGCCATTCTGTTATTAAAAAACATTGCAATTTTGGGGATAAAAAAGGACATCTTTAGCTAAAAGTAGGAGTTATTTAGAAACATTAAAAAATTGTTTTAACATAATACTTATTTTAATTTCAAAAAATTACGTATAACTTGTAATCTTATTATATTTCCTCAATTCTCTAATTGATAAGTGATGGATAGCAAGGCTCTCCTTAAGATGAGGTTGACTAAAAAACAAAACATATAAATACTCAACAACAAACTAGATCATATATTGTTTTTGGTCAATATGATTTCTAAAACCCAAGGCTACTTTCACATCAAACTCTATTGATTAATTAGTGAGCATATTGCTTATAAGGTTGATCATCAACAACTATTATAATATTATTTGGTCATAATTGACCATCACTTATTGTATTGGCTAAGATATATCTAATCTAGTATATTTTCTCTACTTAATTAAACTTTAAAGAGAATTTCACTCATAAAATAGAATATACCGGAACCCACTTTTTCAATAATAAAATTTAAAATTTGATTGTTTACTGATTCAACCTCAAAGGTTTTATGGAGATAGAAATTTTAAATCATAAAATTATGTAGGGTTAAATTTTGCGTGCGATATTTCTATATATTGAGAGAGATAGACGTGCATGTGAGAAACACGTATTTTACTTTATAGTGATATATACACATATTTTTCATATGTATATGAAAAATTATAGACACAGTGACCTATACACATACATATTTTTCATATGCATAGGAATAATTATAAGCACGAGGAGCAACATAAATGCATCCTCCAAGTGAGAGGAAAATGTAATTCATGACTGTCCACGACAGAATCCAACTAATACATCTTTCTAGCGACAGCCAAAGGTTATTTAGGACTGTCCATGAGGGAGACTCCAAATAATACATCCATTTTAGGACTGTCCATGAGGGAGACTCCAAATAATACATCCATTGATAGTGAAAGGTTATTCATGACTATCGAGGAAGTAAGGTACTCAATGTCAGAACTCAAGTATTTGCAGATGTAATTTCAATTTTTTATTAATAAACAAAAAAAATTATAATATTACTTAAAATTATAAAATTTTTCATTTGGAATATATATATATATATATATATATATATATATATATATATATATATATATATATATATATATATATAATTGTTTTAGGTATAGAATATTGCATTCAGTTTGTGGTTAGATTATATTAATTTAGGGTTGATAAAAAATATTTGTAAATTTTCTATAATTTTATTTTGCATATTGATATTGAAATTTAATTTTTTTGACAATATTTTAATTTAATTTTTTACAATTTGATTGGCCATTAGATTTAACATCTGATTGCTCAATACATAAATTAATGAACCAGAATTACAAAGGTATTATCAATTAATAAGCTAGAAGTACAAAAGTCTTATCATAAATTTGTATTCATATGCTAATAGAATAATAATAAGTAGAAAAATAAAAATAAATTGTAAAACATAATACATTTTCTTATACTAGTAAATTATAATAAAATAAATTATATATATATAACTCACTCAAATAATGCTCCATCTTACATAAATTATATCCTTTACATTAAATTTTCCATAAAATGAGAAAACATAAAAACACAATAAATTTATTATTATTATTATTATTATTATATCAAACGGATAGTACTTCATCTTACATAATTATATCATTTACATTAAATTGTCCCTAGAATGAGAAAAGTGAAAGCACGTTCATCTAAGTTAGAAGATGTCCCCACCCACTGAATTCAAAACTAATGTGTGTACACTTACCTATGGTATAAATATTTTTAATATAATTTAAGAAGTGGCTTTAATTACATATCAAAATACTTTAATAATATAACAATAGTTAATAATAATTTTTTTTTCATGGTAACTAATGAATTGATAATTTTATAGGATTATTTTGGGGAAGAATTAAAATGTTACTTTTCATCTCAATATTATGCTATTCAAGTTTTCCTTCCCATTTTTCAAATTGTTCTGGGCAAGACCCAAACTACTACTATTGATCTCATATCAATATATTTAATTTTTTCATGTCATTGTTCACCTCAATATCAAAATATTCCAATTTGATCCAACTGTTGAATATAAAAATATTTCAATTTTTTTATTCATATATCTAGGGAGTAGTTGCTTTAAGACAAATTATATCTCCTTAGATATACCCATCTTGTCAGATATTTCTTTCAAAAATTCCTTCAAGCTTATGAGATTTATTCCTCATAGTTTTCAATTTGTTCAATTTTTTCCACCCAAACTAACATGTTTCCCCAAAATAGAACCTAATAAGAAGGGAATTAAACTGACAAATTACCATTTCAACTATTTTCCTTTAATAAAAAATAATAATATTTTTGAGAATGTTTTTCAGCAGAAATCACATTATAATACTTTTGTCGATGCGTTTCGAACCAACAAGTCTGGTTCATCATCAAGACAAATTGTCTTGAGGATGAACTACACTTGTTGCTTCGAAACGCATCAACAAAAGTATTATAATGTGATTTCTGCCGCAAAATATTCTTGAAAACTTGATATGGATCACAGAAACTTAAATTCAACAATAATAATATTACCTTAAAACTATAGCAATAAATTATTTTAAAAAATAGTAATTTATATTTATTAAAAATATATGAGTCGTTAAAAGACATGACTTGTTAAAAGTATGAAAATGTGTTTAAAATTTTAACTATTTAATATTTTTAATATGACTTAAGTATAAATTAGATTTCACTTTCACAATTTAGTATTTCAATCATATTCACTTTATTTATGTTAAATTGGAACTCTATACTAAAATTATTTTTCTACTAAATATATAATTTTGTATTTTTATGAAATGAAAAAATATATTATTTTTAAATCATTAGACCATTGAAATTGGCAATGATTAATATTACCGAAATTATTTTCTTATTAACTAATATGATTAGAAAAACTAAACAAATATGAAAACGCGTGAGAAGTACTTGTACAATAAATTATAACAAAGAAAGAATAATAGAGTGATATATGTGAGAGATATACATCACTAAAGGACTTAACACTATGTTCATATGATTTTAGTTTAAGTTAAATTTAACTTAGTATTTTATAAAAGTTAAATTATATATATATATATATATATATATATATATATATATATATATAAAGAAAAAGATTGTCTTATTTAGTTTGTGGCCAAACCCATATTACTTTGGGTTTGACCAAAAAAAATTGCAAAATGTCCAAGGTTCAATATTAGAAATCCAGAATAATTTATCAATTATAATACCGCGCACAACGATCGCGTCTCTGAGCTAGGTATTGTGGTCAAAGAGGAGCCAAGCCGCCGCCATGAGTGTGCCTGGGGGTGGGGAGCCTTCTCCCAGCCCGCCGATCTCATCAGAGGAAGCATTCCGAAGGTTGCTAACGTAGAAAGAGAAGAAACATTTAAACCCAAAAGTCCCAAAATTTATCAAAAAACTAGAGGAAATTCCTAAGATCGCGCTGCTAGAAGATCAACTAATAAAAATCGCCCTAGCCCTGGATGATAGAGGGTTGGTAGGACAACTTATGTGATGTTGGCCCTCTACAAAAACAATAGATGACTGGATCCAACACAACTGGAGACCTCAGCTGAAAAAAATGTGATCTACTATGCTGTCGGAAGAGGGTATTTCATTTTCGAGTTCACCTTCAAAGAAGATCGAGATCTGGTATTCAAAAATGATCTGTATTTCATGGGAAATCAGGGTTTGTATCTTAATAAATGGACCCCCAACCTCGATCCTTCAATCGATGTCCCTAAAGAGGTCCCAATCTAGGTCCGACTCCCCTATCTTCTGATCCATTGCTGGAGCTATCACACCTTGCAGAAGATTGGAAATGGTCTAGGCCGTTTCATTAACAAAGCAGATAACAAGGGCCAATATACCTGTGCAAGAATCTGTGTGGAAGTCGATCTGGAAGCTGGACTGCTCAAAGCGGTAAAACTTACAGTTGGATAATGGCATCACTATCAAAAATTGGATTATGAGCAATTGCCTTTCAAATGCAGAACCTATCACGAACATGGACACTTCCAACGAAATTGCCCAAAAGCTCCAACAGGGGACAAAGTGGACGAAGAAGGATGGAAAGAGATCAAAAAGGGCAAGACTATCCCAAAACCAATTGAGAAGAAAAATTTAGGGCCATTGGTGAAGCCCCAGCCTAATCCAAAGGCCAAAGAAGTTCCAAAAGAAGGTTCTTCCTCTCGGGAAAAGGTGGATGCCAATGAGATCCAAGAGGAACCAGTAGACCCGTCGAAGAAAGTGAAAGAAACCGAGGCAAAAACAAATCTTCCTCCATCAAAGGATGATCAAGGGGAAAAAGAAGAAAATGAGGAGCACATCAGTCTTGGCTCCAGTTCTGGGGGAGAATCAGAAGATGGAGACTCCGAATCAGACAACTCGCAAGTCACTCCTATCAAGTCAGCTAGGGGTCAAAAGTCCAAGAAGAAACAGAGAGAGGAAAAAACTTATGTGGATGTACTCCAAGGCTCTCAGAAAACTCTCAAAGGAATGATGAATACTAGATCTTGACGCAGGCATGGTCGGGCTCCAAAAGGAGCCACAACCTCCGAAGCCAGTAAATAATGAAATACGTCTCCTGGAATTGCAGAGGGTTAGGCAGCAGGTTGAAAGAAGAAGCTCTAAAATCCATTGTGAGGATCTACTCACCTGAAATCCTTCTCATCTAGGAGATAAAGTTAGAGGACCTTGTACTCCTCCAAGCAAGAAAATCATTCTAGCACAAAGGCCAAGGGAGAGCTGTCAGTGCTAGAGGTGCCTCTGGAGGGATTGCCTCCTTCTAGGACAGCTCCAAATATGATCTAATTTATGAAGAATGTTGCCCCCACTGGCTATTCACTAAGCTCCTCCACAAATAATCTGGCCATCAAGTAAGTATGTTCAATCTATATGCTCCGGTCTTACTAGCTGAGAAAAAAATTTGTTGGGACTCGCTCCAGTCCTATCTTTTCTTGCACAATCCAGAAAATATTATTATTGTAGGTGATCTGAATGTTACGCTAGCTGCAGAAGAGAAAAAGGGGGGCTCGCCGGTCAGGGACCCAGCTAGAGAATGGGTTGAAGACCTCATATTAGGTTGGGATCTAGAGGATATCAAGCCCACATCTGGGAAATTCACCTGGTCCAACAAAAGGATAGGCCCCGGCCACATTGCTACTCATTTGGACAGATTTCTTGTCCAAACCTCCTTCTTGACATGCGGTCTAATGGCCACCTCTAAAATCTTGCCGAACTACACCTCTAATCATAAACCCATTCTGCTTGAGCTCTCCCTCGATGGAAATCTTGGCTCCATTCCCTTTAGATTCCGTCCTCTGTGGATACACCAAGAAGGTTTCCAGGAGGTGGTCTCCGAGGCCTGGAACAGGCAAGTTCAAGGATCCCCTTTCTTTGTGTGGGAAGAAAAATTGAGGGGACTTAAAAAAGAACTCAAGGAGTGGGCTAAAATGTTGAAAACACCCACCACCAAAAGAAAGAAGATGTGTCACAGCTTAATAGTCCATTAATTAACAATGGAGAAATCTGATGTAACTCAAATCCTTCTTCAAAAAGAAGTAGAGCTGCAAAAATATTTCCATAGAGCAAGTAGGGATGAAGAAGAGTGGAGATAGAAGTCCAGAAATCTTTGGTTACATGCCGGAGACAAGAATACAAGCTACTTCCATAAGCACGCTGAAGCACACAAGCACTTCAAAACAGTAAATGAAATTCACTATCAAAGCACTATGGTTAAAAATTTTGAAGGCATAAAGAGAGCAGCCCACTCCTTCAAAGATCTTTACTCAACCCCAGAAGACCCTCCGATCGTTTCTCAAGCCTACACGATTGATCTAATTCCTCATTGTGTTCAAGATTCTGATAATATTATGATGACTGCTGTGATCAGTATGAATGAGCTAAAAAAGCTTTAGATTGCATGGAACCAGATAAAGCTCCTAGCCCTAATGGGTTCAAAGCAAGGTTTTACCTGAATTGCCGGCCCACAATTAAAAAATATCTTCTGATAATGATCGGGAAATCTCAGACATGTACCAAGATAGGAGGCAGTACCAACTTGGCCTTCCTTGCCTTGATTCCAAAAGATAAAGGCGCCACTAACTTCAGCGGATTCCGACCCATCTCTCTGTGTAATACAAGTTATAAGCTGGTTACCAAAATAATAGCCAACCGTCTTACGAAAATTCTACCGGTCATCATCCCTGAAAACCAAGGAGGATTCATCAAAAGGAGAAAGATTCTTAACAATATTGTGCTGGTGCAAGAAGAAATTCACTCAAGTTGTCATCAAAAAGAGAAATGTATGGTGATTAAGCTAGATTTGGCAAATACGTAGAAAATGTTTCCACTTTTAAAAAGGTCAAACCGCATTAGCGTCAAAACCATTGGATTTGGACAGCCTAGTTTCCAAATTCCAACCTTGAACCGAATTTTACCATGGGCGTTTGACGGTTTAGTATTCTATACAGCTAAGAGTAAAGATGGAAATAACTCTAACAGTGGAGTCAAAAATAGAAGTTAAAATTTGAATGTTGACTGTTTCAACCTCAAAGGTTTTGAGAGAGATAAACCTGCACGTGAGAAACATGCATTTTACTTTACAGTGATATATATAGACACAATTATCTTAGAAAAACATTATTAATAAACATGAGAAATAATTTCCCAATCAAATTCCATTCCCCATCTATGAAAAACCACTCCTAATCTAAATCTATGAAAAACCGTGAATCGTTCAAATATAGATAATAGAATTTTCAATTTCCAATATTTGAAACTGCCATAGTGGTTTATCAAACGATTAACATTCCAGATAAATAATAAAAAGTGCGATAATTATGTTCAATGTTTTAAAATTTAATAACGCCATGCTTATTTTTGGGTCACCGATATAGGTGGATATCTTTCCTTGGATTAAAGATAATCTACCAATAAAAGGATATAGTTTAATAAAATTTAATGCATATTTTGGGTCAACGATATAGGTATGGATAGATATGGGTCCTCGGTCCCATATCTCTCCCTCTTCTAATACTCTAAATCAAAGAAATATGCTTGAAAGCTTGAATAGCCCCCTCGGTTCAGCTAAAAAAGGGAATCCATCCCTTCATTGCACTCCCCCCCTGGATCCTATTGCTGACAAAGATCTCGTTGTCCCCAGTCCGGCTCCTAAGCCTATCAACTCCGTCATAGCAGACTTTCATATCTCTTTAATCTCATCTTCCTCTCCCTCTTCGAAAAGGGGTCTGACTCAATCTCTGAAAGGCAAGGAGCCTATGGTTTCGGTGACCCCTCTAAATTCCCCTATCACATCCCTGTCAAATTCAATTGGTAGTGATCTAGACTACCTCCTTAGTAAGAAATCCCTTG
Source organism: Pinus tabuliformis (assembly GCA_031772625.1). NCBI lineage: Eukaryota > Viridiplantae > Streptophyta > Pinopsida > Pinales > Pinaceae > Pinus > Pinus tabuliformis. The sequence continues at coordinate 843,381,287 of CM062806.1, read as the reverse complement.
AGCTCAGACCCCTAACCATTCATAAACCAGGAAAGCCATCCTCCCGGCAAATCAGTCCAAACTCTGCAAAAAATATCACAGTAAGAAGGAAAAATAATAGGGGCAGCAGGCACTTCAGAGGAAGGGGGGATGGTGTTGGCAGAGGAGTTCGAAATCTTTCTTTAGTTGATGTGCCTATCATTGATATGATGGAAGAAGGGCCTCTTAGAGCAAGTGTGGCCGCGAAGCCTTTGAAATGACTTTCATTTTATCCATGAATATAAGGGGGTTGGGGGCTGGCCAAAAAAATTTAGCCCTCAAGAATCTTTTCCTTGCAAATCAACCCAAAATCATTTTGATCCAAGAAACCATGCACAACACTCCTGTATCCATTTCATACTTCAGAAAAATGTTACCAACTTGGCATATGGTCGCTATGGAAGCAAATGGTCAGTCGGGGGGCCTAGCAGTCTTATGGGACCCCGATTGGATCAAAGCAAAAGCATACAAATGCTTTGTTGGTATTCTCATATCGGTGTCTATTAGGGGGAAAGACTGGCCAATAAATATTTTAAACATGTATGCTCCTTACAAAAACAGGATAAATTTCTGGGAGAAATTTTTTGCTTCAGAAATTGTTGATATTGAGTACTTGATGATTGCAGGAGATCTAAATGTCACGCTAAGCACTGATGAAATCTGGGGGAACAGTCGGAAAAAAGATCCCCTTGCTGACCGTATCAGATATGAGCTACTGCACAGGAATTTGGTGGACATAAATCCGCCCAAAATGAAGCCAACATGGGACAATGGAAGAAATGAAGAAGCATATATAGCAAAAAGACTTGATCGGTTCATTCTACATGAAAGTATAATTGATAGAATGGGCATGCCCTTTACCTCAATTGGAAATGACTATATATCAGATCACAAACCAATTTTTCTAGGATGGAGAGAAAAAGGATTTAGAAAAGGGTATCCCTTTAAATTTAACAGATTATGCTTGGAAGATTCTGATTTCAATGAAGCCATAATTAGACAATGGAAGGAGTTATCATTAAGAGAAAAAATGCCTCCTTTTTTAACTTTCAGAGATAAGATGGAGTACATTCGAAATTTTGTGAAAGACTGGCAGTACAAGAAAAGACAGCAAAACAGAGCAGCCCTTCAGGAAATTCAGAAGGAATTGGATAGCATCTCTGGTAAGTTAGCTGCTCACAGTATCCCTTTCAACATGAGATGTCGTATGAAGGAATTGCAAAGGAGAAAGTGCAAAATCCTAGAACAGGAAGAGGCATCATGGAGATTAAAAAGCAGGGCAATTTGGTTAAAGGAAGGAGACAGAAACTCAAAAAATTTTCACAGATTTGCAAGCTCAAGAAGAGAGAAGAATTCTATATGGAAAATCAAGGATGAAAAAGGAGACTTTCTATACTCACAACAAGACATCTCAAATGAAGCTGTGAGATATTTTGGAAACCAATACAGAAGATCTGATGTCTGCAGGATACAGGACATTATGTGGGGAATAGATCCTTTTCCTCAAATGTTTGACGGGGAACAAAATGATTATATTTTCCAGCCAATAACGGAGGAAGAGCTTCTAGAAACCATGAAATCCTTTAAAAAGGATAAATGCCCTGGTCCAGATGGCTGGACGATAGAATTTCTCATCCATTTTTTTGATCTCATCAAACAAGATCTTCTAAGGATGGTAGAGGGTTCAAGAATTTCAGGAAGCATCCACCAGTTTACCACATCCACTCATATTGCCCTCATACCCAAGAAACTGGAAGCGGAATCTTTTCAAGACTACAGGCCAATATCTCTTTGCAACATATCATACAAAATCATATCCAAAATTATCGCTGAAAGGATAAAGGCAACTCTGTCAAAGCATTTAACAAAAGATCAGCATGCTTTTTTGAAAGGAAGAAATATCCTGGACGTTGTTGCAAACACACAAGAGGTATTATTCTCCATGCACACAAAAAAAAATTGAAGCTGCCATTTTCAAAATTGACCTCCGAAAGGCTTATGATTGCCTTGATTGGGGCTTCATGCGATGCCTTCTTGCTAAGATTGGACTGAGAGCAAATTTGATAAGCTGGGTAATGGCATGTGTGGAAAATGTGAACTATGCTGTTATAATAAATGGGATTCCATCTCCTTTTTTCCTAGCTGCCAGGGGTCTTCGCCAGGGATGCCCGTTATCTCCTTTATTGTTTATCCTGGCAATGAACACCTTAAGCCTGCACATCAATAAGGCAGTTAGTGAAAACAGGTGTCATCCTCTGAGGATTTGCAGGAACAATTACATATCGCATAATCTCTTCATTGATGATATACTTATTTTCGGAATGTTGTGCAGGCTCACGTGGTCATGCCTATATGAGATCCTCAAAAATTTCCAAAGGGCCACAGGCTTACAAATAAATGAATCCAAGTCTGCTCTCTTACATAATGATGGCAATCTGGAACTAATAGAGTGGATATCCTCTCTTTTTGGGATTGAGGCACGGTCCATCGACCAGGGAATGAAATATTTGGGATTCCAGTTAAAAGCAAAAGGATACTCCAAATTGGATTGGCAGTGGATAATAGAAAGATACTACAAAAAGATTTCAGTATGGGAATTCAAATGCCTTTCAATGGCAGGAAGAGTCATCCTAGCTCAATCAGTCCTCACCCAACTCGCGGTATATTGGGCGCATCTGTTTTTTCTTCCAGCAAGCATTATCCAGAAAATGAACAAGATAACAGCAAATTTTATTTGGGGCGGCCAGGCTGAGAAAAGGAAATATCATTTGTCTAAGTTATCAGCGATCTCGCTGCCGAAAAATCTGGGAGGATGGGGTCTGCTGGACCTAAGGAGCTTTGGAAAGGCCCTTCTATGCAAATCCCTATGGAGAGGGATTTTCGGGGAGAGCCCATGGAGCAATACCATAAAAAAGAGGTATATGGGCAGTAAGGATATCTCATATTGGTTCAGAATGGGAAGGATCGGATCCAGCTATGGCTCTGCAATATGGCTAAGCTTCCATAAGATAGAAGGGTTATTCTTAAAAAATCTGATTTGGAGTTTCCAATCCGGCAGCAAGATTCTCATTGGTCTTGATACTTTCTTGAGCGGACAGGAGGAAATCATCTTGCCAAAGACTCTCCTTACCTTTTTCCACAGGAAAGGTTATTTTACCTGGGACAAACTCATTGCAGAATGGCATGGACCCCTCCCTATTTGGAAAGGAGCTGACAAAATGGGGATGTCTGAAAATGTGGCAAGACAGTGGAGAATTTTAAAAGTTTGTCTGAGAAACTGTGGAATATATCGTTCATTAGATGTCGATGTCCTAACATGGAAAGATATAAAAGGGATATCCCAGGTTCGAGTAAAGGATATTTACCTAAAGCTGATAACCTCTGGATGTGCCATCCCCAGCTCTATTTTTCCATTAACTTTCTGGAAATCAGGTTGCCTGTCCAAATCTATTTTTTTCTCGTGGCTGGTATTCCACAATAAAAACTTATCTTGGGAAAACTTAAAAAAGAGGGGCTGGCAGGGCCCGGGTCTTTGCCCAATATGCAGAGCTGAGGAAGAAACAAATTGTCACATGTTCCTTCTCTGTCAGAAATCACAGCAGTTATGGCAAGCTTTGGAAATTCATTATGGTTTCCCTCATGCTTCTCTCACATCTATTCAAGAGGCTTTTATATGGTGGAGCAGGCAAAGGGAATCTTGGAGGCCGATTTTCATCATCACCTTATGGTGCATATGGAGATGGAGAAACAACATTATTTTTAAAGAATGTAAGGAGCCTTTTATGGGAATCGTCCAAAGAATATCTTCTCTTTTTGAATCCATTCCTGAAAAGCCTCCAAAGGAAAAGAGATCAAATCCCAACATGGATGATCTATGTCGCGACAAGTTCCCGAGAGCGTTCTTTGATGGAGCGGCACAAAATTATTCATGCGGCTGTGGAATCCACATGATCTTGGATGAAAATACTCAGTATTTTATTTCATGGAATGGAGGAAAAGGATCCAGCTGCAAAGCGGAGGCGATGGCTCTTGCGGGGCTCCTCTCCTTCTGTATTTTCTTTAACATCCAGTCTGTCTCAATATTTGGGGATTCCAAAGTAATGGTGGATTTTGTTCTGGGAAAAATCCATTTTAGCAACCCTCACCTTGCAGGTTGGATGAACAGGATAGTCTTTCTATGGGAAAGGATGGAAGGATGCTCCATACAGCACATTTACAGGTTACAGAACAGAAAGGCAGACAATTTATCAAAGGAAGGCCTGTTAACGTCTCCAGGTATATGGCATATGAAGGTAATTTCAGATAAGCAGGTGTTCTCTATCACAGATTTTTCCTTACCTGATGCTTTCTGAGGATATCAGGTACTTTTTGTCCTTGCTGTCCTCACTATGATTTTGTCTCTCGCCTTTTTTGGAATTTCCATACAGCGATGTTTCCTCCATGGAGGATCTCAGCAATCCAATGTTTGTATGTTTTCAAAATATTATCTCTGCGACTTTCTATTACAGAGACATGGCTGTCAATTTAGATGATCACCAGATTTATGTTTATTTGGGGATTATAACTTCTTTCCTCTTTCTCTTTTTCAGTCTGTAACGGATTGCCCACCAGTCCGGTTTTAGCTCATATGCAGTTTTCCATCTGGCAAATGTATTTCTGATCATTATATTCCTTATATAATATAATTTTGCTTTTTCGTTCCTGAAAAAAAGATAATCTATGAGTAAAAAAATATAGTTCAATAAAATTTAATAAGATTGATATAGTTCAAATTTTTAAAAATTTAAATAACGGCATGCATACTTTTTGGTCAACGATATAGGTATGGATAATAGATGGTGGATATCTTTCTTTGGATTAAAGATAATGCACAAGTAAGAATGATATAGTATAATAAAAATTTCAAATTAAGAATAAAAATAATATATTTTAATAAAAAAATTCAAACGAGTAAGAATATATAATTCGATAAAAAAATTAATAAATATAATTTAGATTATTATGTGAAATTTTAAATTTTTATTATAAAGTTTTTTATTTAAAATTTATAAAAAAAATATAATGAAAATAGATTATATTATAGGTTTTGGAGTGTAATTTAAAATTGATTTTATTATTTGTGAGTTTAAAACACATAAACCATTAAAAAAAAAATAATCATGCACATTATTTTAAATTTTAAATTTTAAATTATATATATATATATATATATATATATATATATATATATATATATATATATATATATATATATAATTTTATGTAATTATTTATTTATTTATTAAGAAAACACAGTTATATAAGCTAATTAAAATAAAAATATTATATTCCCGGATGTGGGTGACAACAGAGGACAATGAGGTGGCTGCTAGCTGGGTTGGCGTGTGGCAAAAGCACATGGCCTCCCATAGGGTGGCACAGTGGTCCAAAAATGGCATTAACCATCGCCATAATTACACCTCAAATGAACACTGCCACCACTTTGTTAACCGCCATCAACCTCGGCTCAAGGTAATGATGCACTCTCAGGAAAATACCACTTCTACTTCTGCCATTCCTCCCCTGCAACCTCGGCCCCTGCAATGCCACTGCCCGCATGCAATGGCGGCACCCAACCCCCGCACAACCACTGGGATACGTTGTAGTCTTTATTGCTGCATCGATTTTGGCTTGGGCATCCATTTCACCCAGAGTCTGAATCTTCAATTTTTCATCCCTTTGGCACTGGTTGCTCATCCCTTTGCTGATTTTCCTATTAGCTCTGCTGAATTCCCTGTTGGCTCTACTACGACACTGCATCCTACTGTGCCCAATTCAAACCAAAATTCGCCTACAATTGGAGAAAGCATGGTGCGCCATAGGATACGTAGCCAAAGACGTGGGAACCAAGGGAGCTTGAGTCGCTCGCGGCACTCTTCTGCTTCGGAGACTACCTCCTTTCAGGCTGAGCAGCACACTGGCCGCTACCCCAACACGCGTAGTGGTAGAGGTCGCTTCCACCTGGTGGCCTCTGCAATGCCTCCCAACAGCTTCCCCTCCACTTCCGGCTCCTCTCCTAGAAGCACTCCTCTAGCTCCTCCGCCTCATTCCCAGCACGCCCAATTCACCTTTCGCTCTTCCTTGAACTAGCCTCTCATCACCGCTACCATCACCATTAACTTTCATGAGGAAAAGCAAAATTCTGAGGCACAAGACTCTGAGGTTGGTGGTCGACTCATGGCCACTGAGGATCAAGGAGAAACGAGTGTTGGCTGCACCGAAGCAATGGGGCCCTCGAACATAGCTGGTGGCGGAAGCACCATAGCAGGGAGTAGCCAAACGAAGGCCAAAGCGGAGCTGGCTCAAACAAGTCGTCAAGGTGCAGAGGAGAGAAGCCAGGAACAACAAACCAGACGCACAGGGAAGGAAGTGGAAACAGCTCCGCAGATGAACTGGGTCATAGACGAATACTACTGCATCATTGAGGAAGAACAACTGGAGTTGCAGGTGGGCGACACGGAGACTTCACCGCTGCCAAGTGGCAACATGGACGAGCACAGATGCTTCATCGTGGAGGAGCACCCTCCATCGCCACCACCTCGATGTCGTGTGTTCGACGCCTGGTCTACCACCTTGTTGCCACTCAACGTGCCACGCGCCTACCTAGTAGACTGCCACTCAGCATGCCACGTGTCTCAGGTTCATTGGGACTTTGTTCTTTAGTTTCTGCTTTCAATGGCTTTTTTGGGGAAAACTAAAATTTTAGACTCTTAAGTTGGGTTTACTTTTTCTAGTCTCCTTAGTTACAATGATGCAAAACTGGTTAATTTGCTGGTTTCCCCTGCGTGGGCAGCAAGATAACTTTTTTTGAGACACTTTGGTTAAGAACTGGTTTCCCTTCTGGGCAGTTCATTTCTAGTTTTTTTGCTGGTTGATGTCTTTCCTCTGGCATAGCTAAGTACAGGCTTTGGCCTCAGTGTATGATATTTTTTTTACCTTAATAGAATTAGCATAACTTAGAATATATATAAATATATATCTATCTATATATATATATATATATATATATATATATATATATATATATATATATATATATTAATTAAAATAAAAATATTAAATTAAGAAAGAATAAATTAAACTTAATCTATAAATATATAAAATAAACAAATATTTTGAAATATACAATTTCTTTTAGCATTAATATGATTTTTTTAAATAATAATAATAAAAAAATTAACCATTTATATTTTTAAATATGAAATGACAAAAATGAATAATAAAAAATTTAAGTATATTATCTCATTCATTGAAGTTATTTAATAGTAAGATATGGTGAGACGCGCCTATAGCCTCAATAACTATCTAGCACTCTCTATGTAATCATAACAATGCATCATTTAACAAGCTTCAGTGATCACTATTGAGAGTGGATTTTAATGAATTTGTGGTGGATTATCATGTCAATAATAAATGAGAAGAATGGCAGTCTATAGTTGAGTTTATGTTGAATGCTTGTACAAAGAGATAGGGAGGGTTGAGCTTGTGTACCAGTGGTGTTATGCAAGATATGGTGGCCTCCTCAAGGTATAAAGATTGAACATATGAGTAGTTTTGGCACCATAAGGTTGTGATCTCCTGCATTAGACATGGTGGATTGGAAATAAGTCTCAACACATGTTTTTGCTTTAAATGCAACTCATTTATGACTTTTCTTGGTGCCTCTTTTGATTTTGATTCCCCCTCCCCCTTGACTAAGTCCTCAATACCCATGTTGACCCATCCTTTTTTCTCTCAATGCTTCCTTCGCTCATGTTTTCCCTAACGGTTTCTTCAACCTGGGGCTACTTCAAGTTGTGGTGGCTATCCTTCCCCTCTTGCTTCACACACTCATGAATTTGTTTTTTTGATCACCCCTTATGTTAATCACCCCACTAATCAATAACCAATATTTTGTTTTGCAATTGGATCGGGTTCTTGGTATATCATATAACATTCTATGATGAAGAGCCTATGCACATCACAGTGTGCCTATTATAGAAAAATGGAAAGCTCTTGAGCTCAACAAAGGGTCAAAATCTTAGCCAATCGATACAGAGACAACATGACATTACCAATGTTGAAGGAGAAAGAAGTGGTGGAAAGGGAAATCATAGAGAAACGGGATGTCCCTTAGACATTAAAATAGCTAGCAAAATTGTTGATTGAATCCCAGACATTAGTCATACAAGAGGGAGGCTCAACTAATATATGTACACTATTGACATATATCGACACCTCAGTATGTTGATGGGACGTGTATTGGTGGACTAGAATGTAGCCATGGATGCAATTTTTTGATGCTTGATGACCTTAAACTCACAATTAAGCGAAGGAATCACCGCTTGTAGAGAATTGACACATAGCTTGGGCTTCCACCTGACCCAAGTTGCTCTCTAGGTGGCAGCAAAGAGCCGATAGCAATGGAAACATCTGACTTAGTCTCAAACTAGTGATTTTGTGGTCGTGTTATCTTTGAGCATACTTATATTAAGGATACTTAAGCAACTCTCGATCTACAAATGATCTAGTTTACCTAACAAAAAACCTCAAAGAAGAAAAGGATACTTATTTTTCATCAAATTCAAGTTATGAAATTTTGTTTTAAAAAATTATCAAAAATATATTATAAAAATTAATAATAATTAAATAAATAAGATTAATAAACATTTTTTCTCTATGTATATTAAAAATAAAAATGATCAAAAATATATTATAAAATTTAATAAAGATTAAATACATAAATAAAATTAATATACATTTTTTATATATGTATTTTCTATTGATATTTGGTAGGTTAGGAGTTTATTTTTCTTGGATATATCCAATAAAGTTAATGGTCCAAGACTTATAGCAAAAGTGAAACTTTCTCTTTACTAATCTAATAGTTGACCAAAAGACATATAATAAAGATTAAATTACATAAAAATAAAAATAAAAATTAATGTAATGTAAACATTTTAACTTGGTCAAAATAAAATAAACAAAAATAACCCAATAAAAATAAAATAAGAACGACTCATGGTATTGAGAATCCATGGTATTCATGTGCAATGTAGCCTATTTTAAGGGAGAAATTAAACCATCCTATATATTTTTTATCAAATTCAAGATACGAAAATTTGTTTAAAATATTTTATAAAATTTAGCCTCTCTCCGGTCTGATGACCTATTTACATGGGCTAGGTAATAGTGTGGTGGATTATGCAATTTTTGACACACATGTCCTCAATCGTATTACAAACTTTGAGCTACTTAATGGGTGTGATCGTGATTCTGACCACAAACCTCCATCTTTATCCTCAATCTTGTTATTCACACCACCCACATGCAGGAGACTAGTGAAAGAAACAGACACATGTGCTTTGATAGAAGTAATTTCGACCTTTTCTTGAGGGATCTAGAAAGATATTTAGGCTTCCTGACTTATAATAACAAAATTGATCAAAGTTATTACCATTTTACTACCACTCATTCCACTACCATTAGCAAGTTCTCTAATGAGACTCCATATAAGCAGAAAAATAGAAATTCCAATCCTTGGTATGACAAAGACTATAAAATTGCCAGGAAAGTGATCAAAGATGCTCCTAATGAAATCATTAAGCTTATCAATATAAGTATATACAAAGCTCTCATCAAGAGGAAGAATAGGTCATATATTAATAAGAGACAAGAGAATCTTCTCCACCTTTCTAAAGTTGCACCTAGAAAGTTTTGGCAGAATGTGCTTGTGTGTAAAACTAAAGATAATCATTCTATCCCCTTAGAAAATTGGGACAAATATCTTAAGAAGTTGTAAGACTCTCTTGACACCATGGGCACCATCTGAAACACTCCTATTAAGGATAATATATTTTCCCTAGAAGACATCGAGTCTGGGATTAATAAGCTCGCTAATGGGAAAGCTAAAGATATTGAAGGATACCAAGTTGAGATATTTAAAATGGGAAGATCTATCCGCATTCGTCATCTCCACAAGCTTCTCAATTTGGTTGCACAACATGGCTTCCCTAAGCTTTGGATGCAAAGCCTTATTGTGCCTATCTTTAAAAATGGGGACAAAAGTGTTCCCTCTAACTATAGGACCATCATAATTACCCACATGCTAGCAAGCTATATGGGCTCATTTTGGAAAAGAAGCTTAGACTGTGGCTTGAAAACCATGGTAAAAGAGCTAAAGGGAAAGCTAGTTTTAGGAGACATCACTCGATTATCGACCATCTTGTCACTCTCAAGATCATTGCAGAGGAATGACAAAATAGTAAAGCTGATCTCTTCTATTGTTTTGTGGACTTTAGAAAATATTTCGCCATTGTTCCTCGGGATAAGCTTTGGGATAAACCTGAAGAGATCATGGTTCCTCTTGAATTTAGGATTGTTCTGATCCGCCTCTACGAGACTGGAATTTCCAAGCTTAAGACCAACGAAGGGTGGTCTAAAGATATTAAATGAAATATCAGGGTTAAACAAGGGTGTCCCCTATTCCCTACCCTTTTTGGAATTTACATCAATAAGCTTGGGGAGTGTTTGGAAACTATAGGTTGCAAGGGCACCAAGCATGGTGGTATAATCATTACTCTTCTCCTTTATGTTGATGATATTGTTATTCTTGCAAAAAGCCATGATGACCTAGACAAATAGCTTAAGATTCTTCATGTCTACTACTCCAAGATGGCCATATGATAGCTAATACAAACAAGACTAAAGTCGTGATAATTAAATAAAAAAACACCGCCCATGGTTGTTTCATCTATGATAACCATTTTTTAGAGAAGGTTTACTCTTACAAATATTTGGGTATTGACTTTTCTCATCAGCTCAACTGGAATTATAGCATCGAGAAAAGGATTATTAGAGGTTGGAAAGCTTATTATGAGCATGAAAAACAATTGTAATTCGGTTGAAATTTGCATTTGGAGTAAAAAAAAGGTTCCTCTTTGACACTTTCGTCACCCCTGTTGTCTTATACAGATGTGACGTTTGGGGTCGCAGTATATCCAGAGGGTCATGGGGAAAGATTGAGATGATTCAAAAGCAATTCATAACCTACAATCTAAAGATCAAGGGAAATACTTCCTATCCTATCCTCTTGATCAAAGTTAACTTGTCCCCCATTGAAAGTATGACTATATTTAGATATCTAATGTATAAGAAAAAGCTTTACAACATGGAATCCAAGAGCTCCCAAAAATTTCTTCTAACTTTAGTCAAAACCCCCACCTTCACCTCAAGCGTGGGTGGCATAAGGATGTCCAGTCTTGGCTCAATCATTGGGGGACTAAGGAGGAGATCATCATGGGAAGAAAAGATAGTGTCAAAGATACTATTACCTCGAATTTGAAGGACAAGTTGTGGGATGGTAAGGAGTTGGAGGGTAAAAGAAAACTAAGATATTATAAGGAGGTGATTAGCACCACCCTTGATAACCAGAATTGTCTCTCTATGTTGACCAGCACTAAGAAAAAAATGAACATCGCTAGGCTTAGAACTAATTCTCATGAGCTTCGAAGTGAAATCGGGCAGTGGTCTACTCCCAAGAGTCCCTGGGATGATGGAATCTGTCAGATTTGCGATACTAAGAAGGTGGAAGATGAAAAACACTTCCTTTTAGATTGCCCAAATCTTACTCATATCCGCTCTCAATTCACTTACATTTGCCACACTTCCAATCTTCTTGACTTATTAAGCCAACCAACTATAGTGATCTTGAAGCGCTTCTTTCTCTTCTTTTTTATCACAGAAACAAGATTTTGAAGAATCAAAAATAGATTATTTTTCTTTTCTTGAGGTACGATAGACTGCATTGGTATTAGTGGACATTAATCATCATCATCATCATCATCATTAATTTTTTTATCAAAAATATATTATAAAAATTAATGAAAATTAAATAAATAGAATTAATAAACATTTTTTTATCTAGGTATTTTATATCAATATTTGGTAAGTTAGAAGTTCATTTTTCTTGGATATATAGAAGTAAAGTTAATGGTCTAATACTTTATAGCAAAAGTGAAATTCTCCTTTTACTAATCTAATCTAATAGTTGACCAAAAAAACATTTAATAAAAAATAAAGTTTTATCCCCTTATAAACCAACAAATGGATCAATGTACATTTAATAATAACAACAACAGTGAATCTATTATTTTAATTTTTTTAACAAAAGCAGTTAAGTTTTATTCATAACAAGAGGTTGGCCGTGGTCAAACAACCTCGATTACAGTCAAATGTGAGATTTCTGACTTTATAGAGTCCTCATATTCTGGCATTAGTGTCAGAGAAGAGTTGTTGCTTTTGACGCTTTTATCATGGCTTAGAGTTCCTTGGTTTGTTGATGGCATCTGAGTGTCCTATCTTGCATTCCGCTTTTCTTCATTGCTTTGAAATTTTCCTGACTTAAGTTAATTCCACATATACTTTAAGTTAAAACCCGCATATATTAAACTATTTTAATATATACCCTGTCCCCACCTTCGAAATCGAGCTTCTCATCCGAACCCGACCCCACAACAAGGTTGAGACCTCGCCTTAATCGACGCGCGATAACCGTCAGATCTTCCTCCACCCAGATCTGACGCTTTTCACATCCTTCACTGACTGACCATTAATTCCTCAGGGGCGTGCGATATGGGTGGTTTTGACCTACCACGCATTAGCCCCTAAGTGGAATCACGTTCATTTCATTCAAAACAACCCAACAGCCAGGAGCGGTGTGATGAAAACCGCTTACCACTCCCAGCATAATTAACTCCCCTCCACTTGCAGTGCATGATGGCCATTAGATCAACCCCCGCCCAGATCCTACACATATTGCGACCCTCCCTGTCCAACCCTTAACCTGACCCCACCTCCGATATTCCAAGCTTCCTCCATGCCTGACTCCACATCAAGGTTAAGACCCCTCAATAACCACCGCGTGATAACCGTTAGATCAAGCCCTACCTAGATCCGACGCTTATCGTGTCCTTCTCTGACCGACCCTTATCACCTCAGGAGCGCATGATATGAGCAGTTTTGTCCTGCCACGTGTCAGACCCTAAGGTACATCACGTCCATTTCATGGAATACTGCCCAGGGGCCTGAAGCGGTGCGATGTATACCACTTACCACTCCCTGCATCATTAACTCCCCTCCTTTTCAAGCGCGCGATGACCGTCAGATCATATCCCACCCAGATCCTACACATTGCGTCTTTCATAACCTTCCTCCATATGAAATCAACTCTACTCCATGCTAAAGAACCCAAAACTATTGTCCCATACTCAAAATCAATTACCTGACTACTTCACGTGATGTTAGACCAGCAAGGAGTTTCCCACTCTCTCTTGTCAATGAAGGTCAACCTGTGCCAGCATGTGTTCTGTAGAGTTTTTCCCTTGACCAGCTCTCCTTGTCTGTTAAGGAATTGGTTTCCTTTCAGCTTCTTCATCATTCTTTACCAGCATACCTTGAGCTAGAAGACATCCTTTGTTAGCCATTATATCAGCTTCCTTGTTAAGAGATCTCAGGACATGGTAGTATGAGAAGGATGTGAAGTTTTGAATAACCTTTCTTACTATTTCAAGGGTCTTGTTTAGATCAAAATTGTTAAGTTGATCGCCTGTGTTGAGAGTTTTAATCAGGATTTCAGAATCCCCAATGATTTGAAGATTTTTCCCTCTCTTCCTTTGAGCTAGCTAACACGCTTTGAGAATTCCGAGGATCTCTGCTTGGTTGTTGGTGCTCTGACCTAGGCCCCAACTGAAGTTGTCATGTTTGTGTACATCTGTGGAGTAAATTATTCCTCCTGCCCCTGATATCCGTGGGTTTCCTTTGGAGGCTCCGTCGAAGAAAAATCGTGACTTTGCCCTAACTTTTCCACCATTTTTTAAAGTCCACCTCAGAGAACCACAGGCGCCACTCTGGATTGTGGCTGGGCGAGGAAAATTTCTTTTTTATGCTTGCCCGTCTCTGGGAATCCCCTAGCCAGCTGAGCTCTTCAGGGAGAAGGGTATTGTTTGAGTTGTGAGGTTTATTTTCAAAAGTTTCTAGCAACATAGCTTTGGCCTTGGCAGTCATTGTGTTGGAGGATTGTAGTCTATTGTTTAAGATGGCTTCATTCCTAACCAACTAGATTCCCCAGCAGATATATTTTGGGATTGCATTCCAGATTTTAATCCATATTGATTTGCTATTAGCATTCTTTCCAAGTTGCGAAAAGACTGACAACTGAAGTTTGCTGAGGGATTTGGGCATTGAGTCCCATAATTTCTTGCATCCAAACCTCTTGAGAAAAGGGGCAGTCTATGAACAGATGATCAATCATTTCCTGGTCCTTGCAGCAAAGAGGGCATCTATGTGGTCCAATGGTTCCTCTTTTCACTAAGTTTTCCCTTGTGAGGGTCCTTCTGTGCATTAGAATCTAGCAAAAGAAGTTGATTTTTGGGAATCCAAATGGGTCCAAAACATGCTGCCAAAGCTTTGTAGTATGGATCTGTTGTTGTTGTTCTTGAAGAACTGCAAAGCCCAGTCGAGTTGAGTAAGCTCCGGTCTTCCCCCAGCCCCACTGGTCCCTCGAATGGAGATGCATTGGTGTAAGACTAGTGAGTTTAGCTAATAATTGATGGAGTTGAGGGAGCATCCAATCAGGGGGGCGATGGAGGGCCCAATTACTCCAGTTCCCTTCTGAGTCCCATGTGCATATGTCAGCAAGTTTGTGGATACCTTTCTGGATGAGCCAATTTCGCAAGTCTGCTATTTCCGGAGCAAGATTTAGGGGATGAAGACCCATGATCTTGTCCTCCCATAGTCTAATTCTTTTCCCATTTCCTGGAATTCTGTAGAGTTGATCTTTGAAGAAATTCCAGCCTTGGCTGCACAACTTCCACAGTGTGGTTCCTTTGTGGGAGACTCCTTCTTCCATATTCTTTATTGTGAGTCTATGCAGATATTTTTTAATTAGAACTTGACTTATAGGGTGTCTTTGGTTTGAGAATATTTTCCAAAGGATCTTCCCTCCCATTGCCAAATTGGCCAACACAGGATCTCTTACCTGAAGTCCACCTTCAGATATTGGTCTTTTCACTATGTCCCAGCTTACTATATGATATTTTTTTTGGTTCCCCTTTCCTCCTTGCCATAGAAAATTTCGAATCAACTTTGCTAACTGTTCGGTGATCATTTTTGGAGCTAAAAGGAATGAAGCCTGGTAGATAGGAAGGGATGAGAGAACTGACTTGACCAGAGTGAGATTTCCAACTTGTGTAAGCCACTGACCGCCCCAAGCAGTCATTTTTGCCTTGATTTTGTTGATGATTTCCATCCAATGAGGGGCCTTTGTGGTACCCAAGGTTAAAGGCAGGCCAAGATACTTGAATTTATCCCATGAGACATGACCGGTGAAACCCAGGGCTTGGGCAATCCTAAGTATAGATTGTTGGTCTGCCGACCAGCCATATATTATACCTTTTTTCTTATTGAGCATAGCTCCGGAGACTCTGCAGAAGCTTTGGATAAATTCACTGAAGGCTCTTGCAATTTTAATATAGGCTCCTCCCAAAAGAATAGAGTCATCGACGAATAAGGCATGATTGATTGGGTTTGTTTCGGGAATCACCCTAATGTTAGGAAGTGTCCCATTGAGCTTCTCAGTTTAGAGCTTTCGGCTTAGAGAGTCTGCCATCAAAATATACAGGAAGGGGGATAGAGGGAAACCTTGCCTAATTCCCCTCGAAGCTTTGAAGTAGATTGTTAACCTACCATTTACTAGAGGGGCAATCCAAGGTTCTCTAATGCATGCCTTAATCAATTTTACAAATTCAGAACTGAAACCAAATGCAGAAAGTACATGAAGGAGGAAGAGTGGCTTAGTCTATCAAAGGCGTTTTCCATATCTAGTTTGATGAGAATACCTTGCTCTTTGCGTTGATGGCTGGAATGGATGATTTCCTGCACCAGTATCACATTGTCCAGGATATGTCTACCTTTGAAAAACCCTCCTTGATTGGGAGAGATGAGTTTGTCTAGTAGAGGCTTTATTCTGTTAGCAAGTAACTTGGAGAGTATTTTGTAGGACACATTGCAAAGCAAGATCGGTCTAAATCTGTCATGAGTCTCCAGATTAGCTTCTTTAGGAATTAGGGCTAGGAAGGTGGAGTTTATGCTTCCTCCCACTTTGGCTTTTTGAAGGAAACCTTTGATCATTCGGAACAAGTCAGCATTGATGATGTCCCAGCAGAGTCTATAGAAGTATAGTGAGAATCGATCAGGTCCTGGGGCTTTGTCTGGTTCCATCTTCCATATGACATTGCTAATTTCTTCTTCAGTTAATGGCATCAGGAGAGTTGAATTGTCCTCCTCGTTGACCAACCTTGGAATGTGCTTGAGGAAGTCATGTGCTTCCTCATCATCCTCCTCACCTTCTTCTTTGAAAAGCTGCTGAAAATGAGAGGTTGTAGCCTCTTTTATCAATGATGAGCCTTTAAGAACAGTTCCATCAAGCAAGGTGATTTCAACTATGTGGTTTCTTGAAAGGCGGGTTCAAATTTGCTTGTGGAAGAAGGATGTATTTTTGTCTCCAGACACAAGCTAGAGCTTGTGTGACTTGAGCCTCAAATATTCTTCCTCTTCTCTAAAAGTCCGGAGGGTACTGATTTGGTGTTCCTGCTCACTATGAGTTTCTGCTCTGGTTATGTCTTGTATCTCTAGGCCCATTTGGAGATCCAGAAGCTTCTTTTTGCTTTGTTTTCGAAGGGAGGTGGGAGAGGTTGTGGAATTTTTTATCCATTGCTTCAGGTTTGTTTTGGTGGCTTTTATATTTTGCTCCCAAACATAGCTGGGTGATCCAAGAACGTGGTTGGACCAAGATTTATTCATTGTTTCCATAAACCCTTCTCTATTTGCCCAAAGTGGGCTGAACCGGAAGGGGATAATTATCTTCTCGGAGAGGAATGAACTCTAAAGAAGGAATCTATCCAGCCTAGCTGAAATATGCTCCTCCCCTATTCTGTTGTTTGTCCATGTGTATAGCCCTTTTTTTGGCTTGAAATCCATTAAATCCCATTGTTGAATCAGATTTTCCACTAAGGGGAGGAAGTGATCCCTGTTGCTGGTTCCTCCTCTTTTTTCCTTTGGTTCTAGGATTAGGTTGAAGTCTTCGGCAATGATTATGTTATTGAGGGAGTATGCTTCCAAAAAATCAGTCATAGTTTGCCAACATTGTTCCTTTTCTGCATAGAGGACAGGTACATAGAGATTAAAGAGTGCAATGTTTATCTTACTTGGTAGGTGTCGGAGTTCCATGTAAATCCAGTGCTGCGTTTGAAAGGAGCTCTCCAGCTGGAATTTATCAGCCTCCCAAAGAGTGGCTAATCCGCCGCATGTACCTCTAGCACTAACAACTTTTCCAGTTTTTTGTTTTCCATTTTGCTTTGTTGAGTTCCAGAAGGGCTTCGCCTTCGATTTTAGTCTCTTGGAGCATGAGGATCTCAGGCAGTTCTGATTTTATTAGGCTCTTGACTGCTTCAGCTTTTGACGAGTTCCCCGGTCCTCTGCAATTCCAAGAGATTAATTGCATTATTTACTGGTGGGGGTTGGGGCAGCACCTCCCTTAGGAGGCCTGGTTCTAGTATTTATGTCGATAGACATCTCTATAGTGGCCTGGTTGCCCTGCATTTTTTGTCTCTCTGCTTCTTCTTCTCTGGCCTCTCTGTGAGATTTCCTCCCCACTCTTTTCAAGGGCCTCTCAGATGATTCATCTTCCGAGGATCCTGATATCTCAGGGGTCTTCTTTCTTGTCATTTCTGCATAGGAAGGGGAGCTAGAGCCACCTTTTGGGGTTTGGAGAGGGACTGATTCCTCTTTCCTTTTGACTTCTTCCATGTTTTTAGCTTGTTGTTCAGCCTCGTTATCTGCTGGATCTTGGAGTTTTTCTGGTGTGCTGAGAACTTCAAAGGGATTTGTTGATATGTCTGCTATTGGTGGGACTGAACTTCCTTCTGCTTGGGTTTCGGGGGGAGGAACCTTCCCAGTGGAGATGGATTTCCCTCTGTTCCTATTGCTCTGCTTAGTTGGTCTTGATTTCTGAACCCGATTCCATTGATCTCCTTTCTCCTTCTCCGTTCTGTCCTCTGATTTCTTTTTACAATGCTTGGCAAAATGCCCATAGCCATGGTAGTCCGGGCATTTAAATGGGAGTTTCTCATAGTCTAACACTTGTATGTGTGTCCAGTTAGCCACCGTGAGTTTAATGGCTTCAGGGAGGCCTTCCTCCAGGTCTACTTCTACACAAATTCTCGCACAGGAGTACTGGTCTCTTCTTTTTGCTCGATTGATGTATTTGCCTAGCTTGTTGCCTATGGTTTCTAAGGATTTAGGGTTCCGGCAGTGCAAAGGTAGATGGGGCAGTCGCACCCAGACCAGAACAGCTGAGGGCACATCCTGAGTTGGGTCGAAATCTGGAGTCCACTGATTCAGATAGAGACCCTTAGGCCCCATGAAATACAGGTTGTTTCTGAAAATGAGATTCATGTCTTCTTCTGCTTCAAATACGAATACGAAGAAGCCTTTGCCGACGAAATGGTTTTTTATTCCTTCTTTGACCAGGGATTGCCAGTTCCTTTGCACCCAGGCTTCTACCGCTTTAGGCGAGGGCCATAAGCCTGTGAACTGGCCAATAAGCCCTTGTTCAGCTAGGTTTAGTGCCGCTTTGCAGGGTTCTTCAATCGGTAGAGCAACTGTGGGGATGGATTCCATTTTTTTAACAAATTTCTGTTGGTTTTCAGTTGCTAGTCGTTTGTTGCATGCTGCAACCAGGTCACAAAATGCAGCTAGCTCAGGTTGCAAAGATGTTTCCTTTTCACACCCCCCTCTTGGGGCCATGGCTCTGGAGGTGTGCGCAGTCTCGAAGGTGGTTGTGGCTCTTTGCGCGCTCCCCGGGCTTCCTCCTACCGGCCTCGGAGGCTGCACCAGGCTCCCGCTATCTGGATTCTCTCGTGCAAGCTGCACCAGGCTCCGGAGCTTTCTTCTCAAGTTTTATTTTCAAATTTTCAGTAAATCTCTCCAAAAAACAGTGAATCTATTATTTAAATTGGTATGTGAATAATAATTTTACATCCAAAAATTATTTACTAAAAATAAAAACCTATCACTTATAAATTACGAATAATTTTTTTAATAAAATAATTATTCTTAAATGATGAGAATGAGTTAATAAACATTTATGATAATAATTAACATTAATTAATTAATTAATTTTGATAGTATGAATTTTTGGAAGTTTTTTTGTTATATTTTTTATTTAAATTTGTCAAAAATCCTGTACAAATTTGTTGGAGTCACAAGTTTGATTTGTAAAATTTGCATAATCCTCATGCATTATAAGTTTTTCATGGTACTAAATCTATTTATGCATTATAAAATATAATTTAAACAACTAAAAACACATGATTTAACCAAAACATATTTAGTCATTATTTTATTAAAAAACCCTAAAACTTATAATAATTAAACAACACCTTTCTTAAATAAGTATAAAAGCACTTTTCAATTTAGAAACTTCAAGCATTGCAATTTTGGGGATAAAAAATGACATCTTTAGCTAAAAGTAGGAGTTATTTAGAAACATAAAAAAATTGTTTTAACATAATACTTATTTTAATTTTAAAAAATTACATATAACTTGTAATCTTTCTATATTTCCTCAATTCTCTAATTGATAAGTGATGGACACCAAGGCTCTCCTTAAAATGAGGTTGACTAGAAAAAAAAACATACAAATACTCAACAACAAACTAGATCATATATTGTTTTTGGTCAATATGGTTTCTAAAACCCAAGGCTACTTTCACATCAAACTCTATTGATTAATTAGTGAGCATTGATCATCAACAATTATTATAACATTATTTGGTCATAATTAACTATCACTTATTATATTGACTAAAATATATCTAATCTAATATATTTGCTCTACTTAATTAAACTTTAAAGAAAATTTCACTCATAAAATAGAATATGCCTGAACCACTTTTTTAAGAAAATGTCAGAGCCCACTTTTTTAGATTCCGTTCCTATCTTTGAACCAAAAACTTTGACTTCTCATTATTCTATATGCTATTCCCTGTTGGGATGGAATTTGACGGGAAAATGGCCCGTCACCGAGTGATTTGTCCCGTCAAATACGCGGAAAAAGTTTCCACTTTTTAAAATGTCAAACTTTTAAAAGTTTCCACTTTTAAAAATTAGCGTCACGAGGAGCAACATAAATGCATCCTCCAAGTGAGAGAAAAATGTAATTCATGACTGTCCACGACAGAATCCACGTAATACATCTTTTTAGTGACAGCGAAAGGTTATTTAGGACTGTCCATGAGGGAGACTACTCCAAATAATACATCCATTGATAGTGAAAGGTTATTCGTGACTATTGAGGAAGTAAGATACTCAATATCAGAACTCAATTGATTATTAATAACCCAGAACTCAATCTTTTTATTAATAAACAAAAAAATATCATAGTATTATTTAATTGACTGTATTTTAAGTGTTACTATTCCTCTCAATATTATGATATGACTTAAATATAAATTAGATTTCACTTTCACATTTTAGTATTTCAATCATATTTACTTTATTTCTGTTAAATTCAAACTTTATCCTAGAATTAATTTTCTACTAAATATATATATTTTTTTATTTTCATAAAATGAAAAAAATTGTTATTTTTAAATTATTAGACCATTGAAATTGGCAAAGATTAATATTACCTAAATTATTTTCTTATTAACTAATACAATTAAAAAACTAAACAAATATAAAAACACATGAGAAGATACTTTTACAATAAATTATAACAAAGAAAGAATAATAGAGTCATATATGTGAGATATACATCACTAAAGGACTCAATATTATGTTGATATGACTTTAGTTTAAGTTAAATTTAACTTTTACATTTCACTTAGTATTTTATTAAAGTTTATATATATATAACAAAATTAATTAAAGAAAAAAGATTGTCTTATTTGGTTTTTGGTCAAAGTATATAATTGCAAAATTTCCAAAGTTCAACATTAGAAATCCAAAATTATTATTATTTTTAAATAATTTAACTAATTTTTTATTAATCTAATTCGTTATCCAATTTAATATGTTATTGCGGATAGCCTCATGATTCACGAAGCCTTGAGTACAATCCCTGTCATCATCCATGTTAGGTTATAAATTCTAAATCAGCAGACCGCGCATTGCAATAACCCATTCCTGGTGCAAAAATGTATGTGGTGTGAACGCATTTATTGCTGATCTCTTGTTATTGTTTTATTGAGATCGGTGGACCTTGTCCGACACACAAATCGATGTGATGGCTCTCAATTCAAAGCATTTTGTATTCTGTTGAGCAATGCCATGGTAAAGTAAGTTGATATATTCTTTTAGGTAAGGTCTATGCCCATGTTTATATTTATTCAAATCGGAGTTGTCTTTAGTGTGACTTTTTGGCCTGTAAGGTGCCTAAATCCTACTGAAAAATTTGAGGTGAAATCTCGATTTGTGTTATTTAAACTGATTTTTTTTACTGTATATATGGATTCAGCACCTTGAAAAACCCCTAGGGCACTTCGATTGTATAAGGGTTACCCATCAAACTTGTGATTTCTCTAAATTCCTACTAGATTTTAGAGAAGTTAGACTTGAAAACCCCACATGAAGAGCTTCCAAGAAGTCCAACTAAAGACAACTTGATTGAAATCTAATATGACCGATTTCATTGATTGATTATCTCTTCAGCATTTGCCAACAAAATAAAATTATTACTGATTTCATTGATTGATCATCTCCTCAGCCAACAAATAAAATTGGGCAACCAAACAATTAAAGCACACACAAGAAAATAGTTTTCAGCCAAAATAATATAACTACCTAAGTGCTCTGTAGTGTAATGATCTCCCATGTCACTTTATAAGTTGATGCATGCCCAAAAAAAAAAAATAGAAAGATTTTCATTGCAATCAAACTTAGACAATACTTCTTTTTTGTTCTACAAAATAAGTTATTTATTAAATCTAGATATCTCTTAGTTAGCCTCACGTATATCTCTCTTCTCAGTATAAGTTGGAGGTAAAATTTTTATTAAATATAAAAATATATAAGGAAATTTCATATTGAATTTATTGGTATTAAAACAATTAAACCTTATATATATATATATATATATAGAGAGAGAGAGAGAGAGAGAGAGACACACACACACACACATCCATTTTATAATTTTAATAAAAATATTCATTTTCAGTTATTATTATTATATATCCCAACAATGGGCATGTGTAACACTAATATCTAAAAAGACTAAAGGTAATTATTTTATATACCTAAATGCACAAAATAATATATTTAAGTAGAAAATTTAAATATTGAACAGTGAATGCAGGTTAAACATTAAAAATATTAAACTTACTTAACTAGTATAATTTAAAAAGTTTATTATAAGTTTTTCTAAATGATTTCTTTAAATTATTAATATAAGTTCTAATCTATTTCAATAGAATTAATATATACATTTATAATTAAATATATGTTATGAATTTTTTTTTAGGGAAAACCAATAGATAACATAAGATTTATAAATAGTTAAAGATTTAATAAGAGAAAAAGATTAAGTAAAATTTATATATTTAGCAAATAAAACAAAATCCCCATATTTTTAAATCCATTAAGTATAAAGCCAAAGTGGTATATGATATGTACATACCTCTTCCATGCAAAAAGACAACTAAGCGACAGGGATTAGCTACTATGTAGCCCTTGTTTAATTAAGTAGTTGTAGAATATTTTATTACATAATGGATTCTTCAATTGTAATAATATCTAATGATGCAATAGACACTATATATATAGTGATGGGAAATGATTTTACATATACACAACCTCAAGGTTTTACAATATTGGAAAAACTAGTCAATAACCACAATATAGCCTTAACAAAGCCAAATCCCAAATTTCTACACCACCTTGTTAATGCCTAAAATTTGGTTCACTAGAGTATCCCCAAAAAATATATAGTCCCTGAAATTAGTTTGCGAGAGAGTCATGTGACACCTCTAGTAGACCTACAAAAACCCCAAAATAAACTTAGCCTGAATGCACCTACCCCACCAAGTAAAGTGTGGCCTCCACTCTGCACTTTGACCTATCATGCCAAACTTATGTTGCACAATACCTTAATTGAGCATGCTATGGTAGACAACTCTATTTAGCTCTCTATTCAATGGTTATGTGCCTTTTCCTAACGTTCCATTCATATACTTAAACAACTATGTGCATGCACATACCAATTGTCTTCGATGGAGAATCTAAAACATTGTTGCAAACCCGCACCGCGCATCTCTATACGTCCATTTCAAATTCACAATCTTCTTAGAAGAGGTCCTACTAAAAGGGTTCCTTATAAAGGATTTTTGGTACAAGTCTGAAACTACCCCTTTTTTGCCTTTTCTCCCTTATGTACAATTTATTTCATGTAAACCTCTTATTTGCTCTTTTTTTCCCCATAAGTATGAATTGAAACATAGAGGAGCTACACATATACATGACTTCCTATGGTTCTCAAATGCACGTTAATGGATGACGTCAACTGGATTGATGAAGAAAGTGTTGTTGCTACTAAAGCTTATTTTGATTCGTAGATTACTGCTTGGAACCCTCACTCGCTTCATCAAATACATTTCGGAATCCATCGAACATCGGCTCGTGATCCCTGCCTCCTTGCAACAACTGAAATCCTCTCTTCCAATGAAAAACAATACTATGAGGAGCTTGTTAACTACATCCAACAACACACAAAATGCCATTCCTCTACCTGCCTTCGCAAAAGGAACAATTCCACATCATGCCGCTATGGAGTCCCTCGGGAATTGTGTGATTCCTCTTCCATGGACATCAATACTTCTGCCCGTAAAACATATTTTCCTACTAGAAATGATGACAAGCTTAATGTCCACAACCCTCACATGCTTGCAATTTGGAGGGCCAACATTGAATTCTAGCCTATAAGTTTCTCATCGTGCCATTTTGAACTACATATCGAAATATACAACAAAAGAAAAGTCTAAATCAGAAAGCTACCACCAAATGCTTTCCTGCCTTGCCATGAGTTCGCCCATCGACAACCCAATTGTCATTGTCATTTGCAAACTCTTGGGCGAACTTGTTGCTGATAAGCAAATTGGTGCACAAGAAACATGCCACATGCTCCAAAAACTCTCACTAACAAAATGCTGCCTCTCTTTTGTCTCCCTTAATGTTAAGAGAAAAGCTTTCAAACATGTCTCACATAGCTTGGATGGCCATATTCCAACAACACCCTTCATCACTTCATACATACAAAGACCTCCCTCACTTGAATCATTGCCTCTTATTGAAGTTGCACATTCCTAATCATTTTCCTCTCATCGCAAGACATCACCGTGGAAACACATCTCCCCTTCCATGGTTGTACACGTCATTCCTCGCTATACCTCTCTTCCATCTACAGATTCAGAAATGTATGTCAACTTTTTTTGGATTGAACTTCTCTTGTACTTCCCTTTCTGTTAACTACAAGATGATATTGGTGCAAACAATGAGGCGATTGTTGCACATTGGGAACAATTTAAACACACATACCATGCATGGCATGTGCATTGTGCGCCTGTAGACCTGCCCCTCCCACCTCTCCCAATGACTCTCCTGTTGAAATGGACCCCCAATGCACCATGGACATGGATGAATGGAAATTCCTTTCCCAACTCCACCCAAATAACAATATTCTCTTTGATGAGCTAGAACTTCTTGGCCACCGTGACTTCGATGCAAACAATAATTGGGCTCATTCCACTATCCCTTCACACTTGTAAGAGGCAGTCATTTGCTTCATATAATTCAAATGATCCTCCACATAAATGCACCATATCCCCTCCCCAACTATGCATTCCCTTTCCTCCTTGTCTCCAAGCCAACACATGGCTTTCAATATCATTTTTCCCCACTTTACTAGCAATGCCTCCAAACCACCGCTAAAAGTGCTTATCTAAGGCTCTACTGGCACTGACAAATCTTTCCTAATTAAATGCCTCAAAATGCCTTCATATCTGCCTCTAGAAATACATCTAGCCCTTTACTTTTGCTTTCTCCAACTGGTGTTGCAGCTTTCCACATAAATGCACTTGCAATACACTCCGGCCTTTGCATCCCTGTATCCTCTATGCAACCTCTTGAAGGTCAATCCTTACTAAACCTTCAAGAACAACTTCAACATGTGAAATACATTCTCATTGATGAGATGAGCTTCATTGGCCCTAAAATGCTTGCTCAAATTGATGACCATTTGCGAGAGGCATTCCCATCCAATAGAAACACCCCATTCGGTGGCCGCTCCATAATCCTTGTAGGTGACCTCGGTCAGTTGCCTCCTATCAAAGATACACCAATGTATGTGGGCACATCTCGTGGAAATGCTCTTTGGCAGAGCTTTGATACAATTGTCACACTTTCAACGATTTTTCGCCAACAAGGCATAGGTGCTACTCAGATTGCATTCTGATAACTCCTTTCCAATCTTCGCAATGCAACCCCCACACTAGATGATTGGAAACTTCTCATGGCATGCACAAAATCCAAGCTTCCACCCGATGAGCAACAAACATTTGAAAATGATATGCACCTTTATGCAACTAATGCATCGGTAGTTCTCCACAATAAAACCATGCTAAAAAATGAACATGTCAATTGCGCACTACTAATACCAACAAAGGAAACAAATGCTATTCTCCACTCAAGAGGATGAACAACTGGATGCAAAAGTACTTCTATGCATTGGACAACAAATCATCCTAACAAGAAATTTGTGGGTTGAAGCAGGCCTTATTAATGGGTCACTTGGCAAAGTTTTTGCTATCTCCTATGCATCTCGTTCTCGACCCCTAGAACTCCCAACATTTGTTGTTGTTGATTTCATTCACTACAAAGGTCCACCATGGGACATTTCACATCCAAATTATGTGCCAATCCCCCTAGTAACAAGGGGCTCTCGCACACAAATTTCCCTTCACATGGCATGGCCTTTAACAATCCACAAATCACAAGGTATGACCCTCCAAAAAGTGACAATCGACATTGGCGAAATCAATCGGCAAGGGCTAACATTCACATCCATATCTAGAGTTAGATCGTTGAACCACCTTTGCATCTCTCCCACTTTTTCTTTCTCATGCTACTCACGCATGCAAGACAATCCTTACGTGATACGCAGGAAAAGAGAGGAGACATACCTTGCCTCTAAATTTATGCAGCCACCTACTCTATGCAAGGTAGCTTAACTTCCTTTGCAATGCATTTTCAACTTTTTCGCCTCATCTCTCATTCCAAAAAAAACAAAACTCGCATTCATGTTTCTTTTTTCCCTTCTCTATTCCTATTTTGTTGTGGTTTTTGCATGTTAATGTTATATATCTTCTATGTTTTAGTTTTCAAATATTCATTTATATATGTTTACTTATAACCCTTTTCTGCTGCTTGAACAAGAAAATGGATATACATGTTGCTTCCCAGCTCTACTAGTTTTTCCAGGAAATACATGAACATGAGGCTTCTCTTTTGGATATATTGTTGTGGTTCCTACTCTTGCCAAATTTACCTCTTTACTGTATGTGCCCTACTCTCCAACTACTTAGAAGAATCAAGACTTTCATGCATGTCCTCATCCATAAACACGAAATGGATGCAAACAGGTGGCTCCGCTCAAAGTACCTCGACCGTGTCCCAACTCTGAATCTCAAATGGTGTTGCAGATGCCACACACCATCTTGTATTTATGACTAGCATTTTTTTCCAAATGGGGGACACACAACTACTAGGTTGTCCGACTATAAACATTTCCTATTCCCCATTTGCTGCATGTTTCTTCTTTCATGGATACCACAAACTCATTTCTTTGTAGCACTTTTCTTACTTGTCACTGTCTTATAAACACACCTCTTTTTCTTACATGCCCATTCGTTTCTTCTCACTATTTCGTATTTTTTTCCTTACTTTCTTGCATTTTTTTTCTTCTCACCCGTTTCCAAACAAATAAATGCTATACACAACATGAAAATTATCTTTTCTCATTACAACCATACAAAATAAGACATTGCACAAGACAATACATCTAACAAAACTGCTACATACACGTCCAAAACTGACTCCTACAATGGTACTACAAATAGCAAACAATACATATCTAATTATCTACTTGGAAGCTAAATAACATTAATTCCCTTTTTCATTTACTGTTTTCGTTCAAAAATTACAAGTGGAAAACTAAAACTTCATTGCATGGACATATCAAAATGAAGCCTTTCCCACTTGAAAGCATGCTACCTATTGCCACTTCAATCAAAAGCACAAACAACATCAATCACCAAAAAGGTCAATGCAATCATCTACTCCTAACTCATAGAAATACCCAACTAATTAGACAAACAATTACAACTTCCACATTGAACAGTGCTCCTCTACAAAAAAAAAAATGTGTGGCAACAACCAGTCGCTAGTGCTACTTAACACATTGATACAATATGTGCTTATGCATTCGTAGACCATCACCTAGTCAAATATGACACTCATTGAAAAAAAAATTGCCATTGTTTTACTATTTATAGAGGACAACTCACTAAGCATTTTCCAAACTACATTGCCACTTCCAAATTTTATCTAATTGTCATCCTTGAAAAAAAAAATTCACACCCATGGAAATTAGATCTATATTATAACATTTATACCAAATATTTTCCAAAACAATTCAAATTTACAACTTTACAATCACTTTCGTATAAAAACAAAATAATGTTTTCCATCTCTTAGGAGAATGCCGGAAAATAAACAAAAATGACAAAAAAACAAAAAAGTAAGAGGGGCTTTCACTTTTCAACCTTAACTACATTCCTTTTATTCCCTATATCACTCTCGTGGCTATGTATTGCCCTTGGTGTTAACTATTCATGCTCAACTAACCTACACAAAAATATACAAACCCATTATACTTTAAAATGTGTTTTCTTAACCATTGTCTTCCACATTCCCACTCCTCCTCTCGGTGTTCTTTGCACCTCTCGATGCAATTGCTAGTTTTATTATATTTTGAAAAAATAGGTTCACACTAAATGACTAGATTTAATGGTATTTTGAAATAGCTTTTGAACAAACATATTTTATTATAATTTGAAATGGTGTAGATTTATTATTTTATGTTTTGAGGTGGAATATGGTGAAACCATTTGTCTTCAAAATTTGATCTCACTGAAAATGTGCGATAATTATGTTCAAGTGTTTCAAAATTTAAATAACGCCATGCATATTTTTGGGTCAACGATACCTAAAGTGCGATAATTATGTTCGATGTTTTAAAATTTATATATGGCCATGCATATTTTTGGGTCAACGGTATAGGTATGGATAATATAGGGTGGATGTCTTTCCTAGGATTATAATCTACCAGTAAGAATGATATAGTTTAATAAAAATTTAATAAGATTGATATAGTTCAATTTTATGAGCTGCATCTCTTTTACCCGATTAGGTTCGCTGCATCTTTTTTATTCGGATGATCCAGATGGCCATTTTCCGCCATTAACATTCTTACACAAAATATTTCTTGGTCTTCCTTGCCCACCTTTGTCTCCAGCGTATTAGTCGACGATCCGTTACCTGATATTAGAAAACGCGCATGTTCATCTAAGTTAGAAGATGTCCCGAGGCAATGAATTCAAAAAGAATGTGTACACTTACCTGTGGCATAAATATTTTTAATATAATTTAAGAAGTGATTTTAATTACATATCAAATTCTTAAATATCAAAATATTTTAATATAATAATAATAATAAATTCATGGTAATTAATTCATGGTAATTAGTGAATTGATAACTTTATAGGATTATTTTGGGGAAGAGTTAAAGTGTTACTATTCATCTCAATATTATGATATTCAATTTTTCTTTCTGGATTTCAGATTGTTCTGGGCAAGACCCAAACTACTACTATTCATCTCAGTATCGAGATATTTAATTTTTTCATGTCATTATTCACCTCAATATCAAAATATTCAAATCCCTTCAAGCTTACCAGAACTATTAGTCATGGTTTTCAATTTGTTCAATTTTTCTCCACCCAAGCTAACATGTTTCCCAAAAATAGAACCTAATTAGAAGGAAATTAAACCAACAAATTACCATTTCATTTCAACTATTTTACTTTGACAAAAAATAATAATTTTACTTAAAACTATAAAAATAAATTATCTAAAAATAATAATAATTTATATTTATTAAAAACATATTGATCGTTAAAAGACATAACTCGTTAAAAGTATGAAAATGTGTTTAAAATTTTAAATATTTAATATTTTTAATATGACTTGAGCATAAATTAGATTTCACTTTCACAATTTAGTATTTCAATCATATTCACTTTATATCTAATAAATTCGAACTCTATTCTAGAATTAATTTTTTACTAAATATATTTTTTTTGGATTTTTATGAAATGGAAAAAAAATGTTATTTTTAAATCATTAGACAATTGAAATTGGCAAAGATTAATATTACCTAAATTATTTTCTTATTAACTAATACCATTAAAAAACTAAACAAATATGAAAACACATGAGAAGATACTTTTACAATAAATTATAACAAAGAAAGAATAATAGAGTGATATATGTGAGATATACATCACTAAAGGACTCAACATTATGTTCATATGACTTTAGTTTAAGTTAAATTTAACTTTTACATTTAACTTAGTATTTCATTAAAGTTTATATATATACTAAGTTAAATTTAACTTTTACATTTAACTTAGTATTTCATTAAATTTTATATATATCTATATATATAGATAGATATAGATATATAACAAAATTAATTAAAGAAAAAAAATTGTCTTATTTGGTTTTTAGTCAAACCCATATTACTTTGGATTTGACAAAAAAAAAATTGCAAAATTTTCAAAGTTCAATATTATAAATCCAAAATTACTATTATTTTTTAAATAATTTAACTATTTTTTTATTAATCTAATTGGCTATCTAATTTAATATGTTATTACTGATATCATAGTGATTCACAAAATCTTGAATACCATCCCTGTCATCATCTGTGTTAGGTTATAAATTCTAAATCAGCATATCACGCATTTGCAATAACCCATTCCTGATGCGAAAATGTATGTGGCTTGAACGCATTTATTGCTCGACCTCTCGTTATTATTTTGTTGAGCTCCGTGGACCCCTATCCTACACACAAATCGATTTGATGGCTCTTAATTCGAAGCATTTTGTATTATGTTGAGCAATGATATGGTAAAGTAAGTTGATATATTCTTTTAGATAAGCTCTATGCGTTTATATTTATTGAAATCAAAGTTGTGTTTAGTGTGACTTTTTTGACTTTCCTGTGATCTGGCCGAACAATTTGAGGTGAAATCTGGATTTGTGTTATTTGAACTTGTTTTTTGACTTTCAGCACCTTGGAAAACCCATAGGGCACTTCGATTGTATAGGGATTACCCATCAGACTTGTGATTTCTCTAAAATCCGAGTGTATAGGGATTACCCATTAGACTTGTGATTTCTCTAAATTCCTACCATATTTTAGAGAAATTAGACTGGAAAACCCCACCAGAAAAGCTTCCAAACAGTCGCACTAAAGGCAACTCGATTGAAACCTAATATGAATGGTTTCATTAATTGATTATCTCTTCAGCATTTGCCAACAAAATAAAATTATGACTGATTTCATTGATAGATCATCTCCTCAACCAACAAAATAAAATTGGGCAACCAAACAATTAAAGCAGGTAGACAGTAAAAGGATTTTAATTGCAATCAAACGTAGACAATACTGTTTTTTTTTCTATATCTCTCTTATCTCTTCTCCGTACTTATCATAGCTACATAAACTTTTTATCAAATATAGAAATGTATAAGGAAATTTCATAATGAACTTATTAGTATTAAAATAATTAAGATATATATATATATATATATATATATATATATATATATATATAAACACATCCATTTTATAATTTTAATAAAAATATTCATTTTCAATTATTATTATTGTATATCCTAAACAGTGGACATGTGCAACACCAATATCTAAAAAGATTACAGGTAATTATTTTATATATACAAATACACAAAGTAATATAATTATTTTATATACATAAATGCACAAAGTAATATATTTAAGTAGCAAATTTAAATATTAAACAGTGAATGCATATTAAACATTAAAAATATTAAACTTACTTAACTACTATAATTTAAAAATTTTATTATCAGTTTTTCTAAATTATTTATTTAAATTATTAATATAAGTTCTAATCTATTTCAATAGAATTAATATATACATTTATAACTAAATATATGTTATGAATTTTTTCTAGGGAAAATCAATAGATAACATAAGATTTATAAATAGTTAAATATTTAATAAGAGAAAAAATTAAGTAAAATTTATATATTTAACTTGAGCAAATAAAACAAAATCCCCATATTTTTAAATCCATTAAGTATAAAGCCAAAGTGGTATATGATATGATATCTTCTAAAATTAGTTTTTCTTTTCAAATAACATTTTTTTAAATACATGCCCAATTAGCAAATGAAATACATATATCTTCCACACAAAAAGACAACTAAGCGACAATGATTAGCTACTATGTAAACCTTGTTTAATTAAGTAATTGTAGAATATTTTATTACATAATGGATTCTTCAATTGTAATAATATCTAATGATGCAATAGACACTATATATATAGTGATGGGAATCGATTTTACATATACACGGCCTCAAGGTTTTACAATATTCGAAAAACTAGTCAATAACCACAATATAGCCTTAACAAAGCCAAATCCCAAATTTCTACACCACCTTGTTAATCCCTAAAATTTGGTTCACTAGAGTATCCCCAAAAAATAGAGTCCCTGAAATTAGTTTGCGAGAGAGTCATGTGACACCTCTAGTAGACCTAAAAAAAAACTAAAAATAAACCTAGCATGAATGCACCTACCCCCACAAGTAAAGTGGAGCCTCCACTCTGCACTTTGACCTATCATGCCAAACTTATGTTGCACAATACCTTAATTGAGCATGCTATGGTAGACAACTCTATTTATCTCTCTATTCAACGTTCCATTCATCTACTTAAACAACTCCGTACATGCACATACCAATTGGTGCATCAGTTGGGTGGAATGGGTCGATGTGCCTATTCGCCTTCCACACATGACTCTCTATTGACTCCTTATTTGGGCCAACACACTCATAAATATAACTCACTCTAGCCAACCACTCACTACTTGTCACGTCGATCATTCCATTCATAGTTGATTATGCTAATTATGCCATTGATTGTTTCACCGTGCTCACACAATGGGGGAAGCCCTAAATTTGGATAGTCCACCCATACAAGCTCTTGTGCAAGGTCTCGATTGACCAAATGAATGGATAGATGTGTGATATGTGTCTTTTCCGCTAATGTGGATGTGCCCATGTCATGAAACTACACCTGTTGCATCACAACTTGGCATGGTGCTCGTCTCTTGTCCCATACAACCCACTTGATTGTGCAACTCATCTATATTATTTATCATGTTATTGTGATTGTGTGTGACCCCCTCACTTTCTTTTCCATGAGTATGCCTATGTCATGCGACCATCCAACATGCAATAACATGTCACCCATGCAACACGAAAGTAAGGGAACCCCAAAATATGTGCAAGTAACCAAACTAAGGTGATCAAATTTGATGTGCACAAGTGTGTTCGTATGTTCAACACACCCTCAATCTTGAGGGTCTTACATCCTCCCCCACTCAAAATTATTGTCATCCTTGACAATCCTCCAATCAAAAACCCAACATCCAAGTCTCCAATCAAAGCTAATGAGTCATCCCTATGATCAAAGTGTTCCCTCATGATCTATCATTGTGCCTCTACTCTGAATAACCCTTGCATGCCTCCATATGTTGGATCCCCCTGTGCCTCTAACTAGTTGGATAGTTAATCTGATCATTGTGTCAAAGTCCACAAGAACTCACATTCCCATGAAAGTGTATCCATTTCGATCTCAATGGCTCATCCATGCAATGTTCCAATATCCATCAAACATCCTAGGTACCTTCATAGAACCCAAGAAAATGACTTTCCATCTTAGCTCATGATAGCAAGTTGCACCACTATGGTTCAATGAGAAGAAGAGGAAGGGAAGTCCCCATGATTATTTCCCATATGTCCATCAAAACTCAACTCTACTACTAATTCCCTCCATACTTATGTGTCATGTACATCATTAATGGAATGAGAGAACCAATCTTGACTTCGACATCCTCCATGAATCACCCCAAACTTTATATCATAGGGCCACTCCCCATCTCTAAGAGTCTATGCGGTAGGACCAATATCCTCCCTATAATGCATGTACCAAGGTA
This sequence comes from Pinus tabuliformis, assembly GCA_031772625.1. Classification (NCBI taxonomy): domain Eukaryota; kingdom Viridiplantae; phylum Streptophyta; class Pinopsida; order Pinales; family Pinaceae; genus Pinus; species Pinus tabuliformis. The sequence continues at coordinate 843,347,751 of CM062806.1, read as the reverse complement.
ATGTGAAGTCCCCTTCTTACACTCTTGGATCATGGGTGAATCAACCATCTGATTTGTGAAATGATCTGACAAGATTGTTTCCTCATCCCCTACACATATCTAGAATAAAACACTCTATTGAGTCCTCTCTCCCAAAGCTACCAATATGTTTAAATGTTGTACCAAGGGATTCTCCAGTCTACGGTATTTATCTTTCAAGTCATGAATCTTCTCCTTGTGCACTAGGATAATTTTTTTGGCTATCTCATCATCCCCTATCCCCAAAATAACTCCATCAACCATGTGCATGGAAGCCACCCAAGCTCCTAATCTTGCAACAATTCTCTTAATAGACACAATCACTAGTGAGGGATTGGAAAACAAATCCAAACAATCCAGATGTGGAATCAGAACAACCTTCTCTACTCTCAGAATCTCATGACCCAAAACCAACTCATAATCATCCAAAGGAAAAATGTTGAGACTCATCCCACCCTACCACTCTCCTAGCTTGATAACCAGACATCTAATTATACCAACCACCTTTTGTCCTCTTGAGTTGATAGCCTTGAAGGATGTATCTGTGGGATCAAGTGTCAGCCCAAGCTATCTTGCAACATCCTCCATAATGAAATTATGATTCACCCCATGGTCAATCATCACCACTACCAAGCATAACTCAAATGGGTCCCTCTTAGGTCCCATGATGCTGCAAATTGCTTCTCCATAACCACATCCAAAGCTTGCAACACCCCTATCATCAGCTTCTCTATCTGCTCTAAATCTAATAATTTCTACTTCAAAGGATAACCCTTCTCATAATTCTCCTTGGGGAAAATCTAACACGATATTGGCTTATTATCTTTCGAGACATCTTACTTCTTATATTCTATGTCTTATTCTTCTCTTGATCCAGGGTATTAGTAAAGTGCTCAAAATTCAAAGAGTTCAAAAGTGCTCGAAACCTATACTAGAGTGTAGAATCTGATGACTTGAATCCAATGCAACTTAAATAGCTCAAAACCAATATTGTATGCTCTCGATATCATGTTCTGATTGTTTTCCCAACCAAGCTAAAATAAAAAAGTTTGCAAGTTGGATATAGGACTGCTGATTGGGCAAGGTGACTGGACATGTTGAATGGGTTTCATGGACCAATGACAGGCTACCATGTGTCCTCTCCAGATTGGTTCAAATTTGGTTGATTTTTATTGGTGGTTGGGTTTTTGTGTTGGCCCAATGGGGGAATGCCACGTGGCCCAATCATGGGCTACCATGTGGCAACCTAGGGGACATTAAAATTTGTATGACCGAACTACCACTGGATGGATTCAAATGCATGACCAGTCGAACAACAATACAGTGCCTTACTGCTAGGGCACAGGTGGTTCTTAACTCCTATGGTGCCCAATACATATTTAAAGTTTATGTTAATTGTGTTTGGAGGAAGGGGTCAGGGCTAAGCCCCTGCCCCTGGTCACCTCATGCCCATGCGATCACAGATGGAGGACTGGGGGCTCGAGCTTAGCCCCGACCCCAGGTCACAAGCTGCAACATATAACCAAAGGCAGAGTTAGGCGACCATGCAAAGAATTAGGGCTTGGGAATAGGCCCAGGTTGGATTCCTATGGGTGCAGGCAAAACCAGAGGCGGAGTATAGTGACAGGGGCTGGCAGATAGCTCCTAGCCCATGGTTCCAGCACTCGCACAGGATCGTAGCTTATATACCTGGAGCTAACAAGTGGGCATAAAGTTTTGGGACCAACCAACGGTCACCACGAAGCATGCAACCAAAGTGGGATTAAGCGGAGGGATATTACAACATTTTGAGTTTGGGCGCGGAAAATATGGAACGACCCCTCGTTTTATTTTGCACCCAATCCAATGCGAATATTGTCGGTGCCAGGCGAAATTTTCACTCACCTTGCCTAGAAAAGGCGGATTTGTAGGATGGATAGCAATTCAGTCCATTTTGTAGAGCAGTTAACAGAAGAAACTTAGGGAGAGCATAACTTCTTTAGTTTTTGGCCAAACTAAGCCCAACAAAAGTCCAACTTGGGGTTTTTGACTATTTTGAAGCCATTGGAGACATAATATCTACATTATGAGTATGATAAATATATGTAAACACAAATTTTATCACTTAATGAAAGAGGCCCATTGTTGGAAGCTAGACTAGGAGATGTAGCCCAGGAGAGGGGTGAACTCCTTTATCATTTTTGTTGTTATATGTTTCTAATATGGTATATTGTCTATGTTATTGTTTTTAATTAAGTTTAAAAAAAAAAAACATAATTTTATGTGTTTTGAAAAGTGATCCATTGCCTACAACACATAAGAATTTTACTTGCAAATTTTTACATCACCTTCAAGTTTGCATTATAGATCATTTTGGTATCAGAGCTCAAGGTTATTGTGAAGGTTTGATTTTGTTTGCAAGTGTTTTCTGATGCTTACAAGGTTGAAGCTTAAAAGAGGAGAAGGAGAACTTGTGGAGCCAAGATCTCAAATTGTTTCAAGGAGAACACTCACACCTCAAGCTTCAATAGTCATGGCACATGAAGAAGGTCCTAAAGGGATGCCTGATGATGAAAGAACTTTCAGAAAATCTTTCTTTGAGATGTCTGAAATGGTAAAGGTTCTTTATGAAGAGAGGAATTCAAGGTTTTATGGAGAGAGCTCAAAACCTCCAAAAGGAGATGTAGGAAAATGAGACAAACCTCCAAAAGGGAATGGAGGAAATGGTGACAAGTAATCCTCATCCTCATCTTCATCCTCATCTTCTTCCACTTCTTCTACCTTTCACAAACACCTCCAAATTCTCCAAAGGGACATGGTAAAAATCCTTTGTTAAATTTTGACATTAAGTTTGAATTGCCTATGTATGATGGAGAGGTAAATGCTTATAAATTAGATAATTGGATTTGTCGGATTGAAGTGTATTGCAGGATACAAAGAATCAATAATGATGAGACCAAAATTCAACTTTCTTCTCTTAGGTTGGAAGGTGAAACACTTATTTGGTGGGAGGCCAAACCTCAAGAGGACATGAAGAAACATGGTAAGGTTTTATCCTCTTGGAATGATTTTGTTTTTACAATAAGAAGGCAATTTTATTCATTACCATACATGCAAAAAGCTATTATAGATTGTGAAAACTTTAAGCAAGCTAAGGGTCAAAATGTGCAAAGCTATACTGAAGGATTTAGGAAAAGAGATTTGATTTTGGGTATAGATTTGTCCTCCCAAGATACTTTACTCAAATACATTTGAGGATTGCATAGTTATTTAAGATACACTCTTCTCATGTTTAATCCTACAAAACTAGATGAAGTTTGTGTATAAGCAGCTCATTTAGAAGCAAGAGGGAAGAATTTTTTTGAAGAAACTAGTGAGAAGTCATTTAAGTCTAGAGAAAAACAAAAAGGGAAGTTCAAAGGCAAAGATAAAAAGAATGATTCAGTCAAGAAAGAGGGAGAATGCTAATACATATGATAAGATGTTTCAGGAATCTAATCTGTTTCCTCCTAAAGGAGGAAAACAACATGAAGTTCATTTGCAGCAGGATGATTCACTTTTGAACATTGGTTTGAACAAGATGTCAGTGTTAGAGAATGAAGGAATCAAGAAGTAGGTGGAAGGGCTACTTGATAAAGGGAACATTAGCTATAATACATCTTCTTGTGGGTCTCCTAGTGTTTTGGCTTTGAAGAAGGATTGTGCATGGCGACGACGTTCACATTTGGTGAAGGTTTAAACCAAAAACAAGGCTAGACATGATAAGCTTCATGTTGACCACAATTTTCAGGTTGGAGATGAAGTAAAGCTTTGCATCAAAAAAGAAAAACTTCAAGGTGAAAATAACTTGAAATTGGGTAAGCCTCCTTTGATTGAAGATGTAGGAGAGAATGTTCAGATTTATTTAACAAAAGTTTTGTCTTCTAAATATCTTGAAGAATTGTAGCAAGATCCTATCCTTGACAGAGAAACAGGAACTTCAAGAAGAAGGAATGAGAAACACCTTCATATGGGGTTCAAAGGTACAAAACTAGGCAAAACCAAATGGATTGAAAAGGAAAGGGTGATGGAACTATACCCTCATCTGTTTTTTGACTGAAAATAATCTTCTGGAGGACCAAAAGCTTCTAGTTAGGAGGAGTGATCTAGGGGATCAATAAAGTGCTCAAAATTCAAAGTGTTCAAAAGTGCTTGAAACCTGTACCAAAGCGTAGATCTTGATGACTTGGATCCAACGCAACTTGAATTTCTCACAACTAATATTATATGCTCTCGATATTTTTTTCTGATCATTTTCCTAAATAGGCAAAATAAAAAACATGCAAGTTGGATACAAGACTGTTGACTGGGCAGTCCATACGCTGACTAGGCAGGGTGACTAGACATGTTGATTGGGTTTTGCGGACCAATGAAAGGCTTCCAACTTTCCTACCCAGATTGGTTCGGATTTTGTTGATTTTTATTGGTGGTTGGGTTTTTGTGTTGGCTCAATAGGAGAATGCCACGTGGCACAATCATGGCATGCCATGTGGCACCCTGGGGGTATATTAAAATTTGTATGGTCGAACTGCCACTGGAGGGATTTGAACGCATCATTAGTCGAACAACAATACAATGCCTTACTGTTAGGGCGCAGGTGGTCCTTAACTCCTATGGTGCCTAATACGTATTTAAAGTTTATGTGAATTGTGTTTGGGGGATGGGGTCAGGGCTAAGCCTTGGCCCCTGGTCACCTCATGTCCATGCGACCATAGGCAGAGAACTGGAATCTCGGGCTTAGCCCTGGCCTCAGGTCACGAGCTACAACATATAACCAAAGGCGGAGTTTGGAAACGGTACAAAGAATTGGGGCTTGGGAATAGACCTAGGTCGAGGTCCTATGGGTGCAGGTGGAACCAGAGGTAGAGTATAGAGGCAGGGGTTAGCAAATAAGACCTGGCCCATGGTTATGGAACCTGCACAGGATCATCACATATATACCTAGAGTAAACAAGTGGGCATAGAGTTTTGGGACCATCCCACGGTCACCACGAAGCGTGGAACCATGGCAGGACGAAGCAGAGAGCTTAGCACAACATTTGGAGTTTGATTGGTGAAAATATGGAATGACCTCTGGTTTTATGGGCACATGTAACCAACCGTCGAAGAGTCAAGGGGCTATACCGACGCAAGTGGGCAGTTAGCCCCAGCCCCCGGGCCCATGGCCCCATGTGGCCTTGGTTTTCTACTTTAGGCTTTATTAGCCATTTAAAGTAGGCGACATTTTGCACCCAATCTGGCATGCATCTCACCGGAGCCAGGTGAAATTGTCGCTCAATGTGCCTGGAAAATGCAGATTCGCAGCATGTATAACAATTAAGTCCATTTTGTAGAGAAGTTAGCAAAAGAAACATAAAGAGAGCATAACTTCTTCATTTTTGGCCAAATTGAGCCCAACAAAAGCCCAACTAGGGCTTTTTACTATTTTGAAGCCATTGGAGACATAATATTTACATTATGAGCAATGTAAATCCATATAAATACATATTTGAGCACTTAATGAAAGAGGCTCATCATTGGAAGTTGGACTAGGAGATGTAGCCCAAAAGAGGGGTGAGCTCCTTTATCATTTTTGTTGTTATGTGTTTCTGATATGGTATATTGTCTCTATTATTGTTGTTAATTAAGTTAAAAAAACATAAATTTATGTGTTTTGTAAAGTGATCCATTGCCTACAATACATAAGAATTTTACTTGCAAAATTTTACATCACCTTCAAGTATGCATTACATATCATCTTTCCCTTGTCACTATTCTCCATCTCAGTGCTCTTTGGACCAAACTCCCCTTCACCTCTACAGTCTCGTAGTTTATTGGTAGCGATGATAGTTGTCGCAAGAATATGAACATTCTACCTTCACAACTCACTTTATGCCTGTGAGTGTAGTCCATTCATGAAATGGAACAACTTTTTATCCTATAGCATGCCCTTAATCTTCAACATGAGTCTCGAAAACTCTTTGATATAAATATAGATTTTCCTTTAGTGATTCAAGGACATCAATTGATTCTGATCCATCCATTCTTAGTTTCTAGGCCCAAACTGTACACATGAAGCAACATTGCAATCTCCCCATGTACCTATCTTATCCATGATGCCACTTGTTGCAAAGTCCTCTACCTAGTTCCTCCACCACAACTTGGAATTCATGTTTGAAACATGGTTACGAAATTCACTTTGGCCTCATCTGAATTCCCGCTCATATGATCCAATTGTTGTTCCACATCCCAATAGAAATTCTCTAGTACATTTTCACTTCTCATCCCATCATAAGAATCCATTTCTCTAATTTTGATTCTCATAGATGTGACAGATTCTTCTTGCCCAACAGCCTTTTTCAATATGTTGATCATATCATCCTATTCCTACAACTTTTATCAAATGATCATCAACTCGCTCTCTGCATCCTTCAACCTATCTGCGATATACTCATCCTTCAACTACACAATATCATATATAGTATTATGGTCTGATTTAATGTTTGCATCATCTATTGCATCTCCATATCCAACTTATCTATTTTCTCTCCTTGCTCATGTAATGAATATTCTATCGACTAACTTACAATGTTCTCAACATTCATCGACTTTCCTTTATCTTGGGGATCTCCAGTTCCCTCTTTGTGTTACTACCACCCTACTAAAAACCATCCATGAGTGTACTTAAACCTATCACTTCAAGAATCACTTATCAAATTATCTACTAGCCCTGTGATCCTCTCAACTAACACTATAACTGCTCCAAAAAATCCACCTACAATGGCTGCAATGATGTTCCACCTGAATATTGTTTTCATGAAAGAGAACGTTGTAGAATTCACCTACACTAATATAGTCTCTGATATCACTTGATCCTAATGTAACCCATGTTCTAATATACCACTTGTCATGAAGGTGATAGTGGCACCTACTTTGATACCACCTGTCACGACCCTAAGGAGACCTACATGGATTAAGGTAAAGTGTAGACTCCTAGGTCATATAGCACCAACGTCGCTATGTTTTAAAAACTACCAAAATTGGTTGTACTAGACTTGGACTACACCTACCCCTCTTACTAAGATAAGTGGTTGCGGAAAATTTTGTTAATTAAACAATTCCTCAAATTACAATTGCAACAATCACCAATAATGCAATAGACACACTATAGATGGGAGTCTCGGCCTAACATCCACACACACACATAATGATGGAAAACAATTTTATAAGTGCAACCCCAAAGTTTTCAAAATATTGGCAAAATCAGCCAAAAACCATAATACATCATTAACCTCATCAAAATCCATTTTTTTCCACCACCCTGTCAATCCCCAAAATTCGATTTTCCAGACTATCTCCAAAATTTGCATCCCCAAAATTGAGTTTGTGGGAAATTCATGCTACACCTCAAGTTGACTTGTCGAAAATCCCAAAATAAACCTATCTCAAATGCACCTACCCCAACTGAGCAAGGCATGGCCTCCACTCCACTTCTTGACCTATCATGCCAAACTTCCATCAGATAGTTCCTTAATTGAACATGTTATGGTAGATAGCCCTATTTTTCTATCCATTCTGACAATTGTGTCCCTTCTCCCACCATTCCATTCATCTACTTATACAATGTGCCATTAGAGAAAATTTTAGCCCAAAAATGCCCATGAAATTTTCACATAATTTTCATGTCATATGTAAACTAATCAAAATCTTTTAAATTTAAAAAGATGTGCATGTCCTACATAATTTTAAATTGTTGAATTTGGGTATCCGTGAAATATTTTATTATTAATTTGGGTATCGATGAAATATTTTATTATTGATTTGGGTATTTGTGAAATATTTTATTAATGTTATTTACCTACCTTACCAATATGAATTAGAATATTGAAAAAGTTATTAATGCAATGTAAATATTGATATTAGTGAAAAAAATATAAATTAAAAATGCAGGCCCATTTGACATTAATAAACATGCCCAAAAAAAAACCCAAAAAAATAGTTAAATCTAATATATATATATATATATATATATATATATATATATATATATATATATATATATATATATATATATAGTTAAATATAAAATAGTTAAACATAGTTAAATATTAATAGTTAAAAAATGTATTCCAGAAAGGACAAATTACCAAATTTTGGCCAAAGAAGTAACAACCCTTGTGAAAATTCCATGTAATAAAAGTAAACAAAGACAGAATAATAACCATGAATGATGGGATACTTATTCGAAGTTGAATGTTGGGCAGAATCCTGGTGATGGGGATCACTTGTGATTGTTTATGGCTAAGGAAATTGGCAAAGGCAACGGCTAAGGCTTTGGAAAGGAAAAATTGAATTTTTGGCACATTTATTTATGAAAATAATGGAAATTAGGAGAAAAGGGAGGTGAAAGGTCACAGGTTGCACGTGAGGAGGAAAATGAAGGAAAATAATGGAAAATGAAGAAAATAGAGGCCTCATTCATAAAAAGGCTTCTGAGGATCATTTGGTAACCTTTTGTGAGGTTAGTTTTGGAGCTCTCTCATTATTCTCTCTCTTTCTCATACTCTTGGAGGGTGTGGCATACTTGGATTTTTGGAGAAAGAAGGCAACGGAAGAGCAGGAAAGTGCAAGAAGGCATCGGGATCAAGAACTACATCAGAGTTGCTTGCAAGTATCGAATTGCATGCATGATTTCTTCACTAGTTTTTGCATGCATGGCATATGTATGTGGATTTTTGGTTGTGATCTGTCATTGGCATGGAGGATGGTTGGGATTGACAATGGATTGCCTAGCCTTTCCATTTCTTGGATAGCCATGGTGATTGTGGGTTACTTTCATTGTTTGTTTTTTGTTGGTTCTCATGTTTCCTTGGCTTGGGTTGAGTTACTAGTCCTAGAAGCCCTGGTTGGGCGAACGCTCTAGAAGCCCTGTAACAACTTGGGTTGAGTTACTAGTCTTGGAGCCTTGGTTGGACAAACTCTCTGGAAGCCCTAGGTGGGTTGAATTATTATTCTTGGAAGCCCTGGTTGTACAAACGCTGTGGAAGCCCTGAATAAGCATTGGGTTGAGTTACTAGTCCTAGAAGCCTTGATTGGACAAATGCACTAGAAACCCTGGAAGACTTGGATGAAGACCAATCTAATGATGGTTTTGTGATGTTTGATTATGAGGTGGAATCATTGTTTGATGGGTTGGGGTGGATGGCCTCTAGAATACCTGTATGAGTTGTGATTGGTGTGTTCTATGAGCTCCCACATTCATGCTTGGAATATGGCGCAAGGGTGAATGACTGAAGAGAGATTTGGCTCAAACATTTAATGGTTGGGTGGAATGTCGAAGTCCCATCCTAGGTTTGGATTTTGTATCATTAATGAAAGGTTATTTCTCCTGGTATTTCTATGAGTATCATGATGGATTATATGTGGTGTATATGGTGGTGATTTCATTGATATTTTTGTCCCTATTATGTTCGTTATGTATGTGTTTTATGACGGAAGCCATGTGTGGCTCTCATCATGTTTTTACTTGTAATTGAATGATCAATGTATCTATGACCTAATGGAAGGAATGGAAGTTGATGTGTTGAGGCATCAATGGTTCTTAGCGATTCTCAACTAAGTATGAGACCCCTATGCTCAGAACTGTTATTTACACATGTAGATTACATATTCGCGATATGTTTGACGAAATACCTGTCATGGCTAGTAGGGGTCCGGTCAAGGTTGTGAACAAGTATTTTCTTTAGTACTATCATTTCCATGTTATTTTACTGATTTGAAGATATGGTTCAATTCTGGGTAGTGACCTAGGCTCTGGGCCTAAAAAAGTGGCTCAAATCTTGGAGTTGCTGGCATGACATTGACATATTTGGTCTCTAGTCATTGGAAGGCAAGTTTGTGAGAGTGACTTTGGGTTTCTAGTCGCCCTCATGCATATAACATGAGAGTGACTGAGGCTTAAGTTGTCCAAAAGTTCAATGGGACCGAAAGGCAAGTTTTCTAAAGTATTGGATTGGTTCCTGAGCATCCCGTAGCTAATGATTAATGTATTTATGGTGTGTCTCCATCAATTCTACTTCCTTAACGTGACTTAGGAGTTCAAATCATATCATACTGGCCTCTTGTCACATGTTTACCACGGTTGGCCGATTTCTTGGGTAGATGTGGGAGGAGGGTGTTATAGAGTGGTATCAGAGCATGGTTCACCCCTTAGACTGGATGGGCTATGTGTTGGTAATGCATGCATGCCAGTTGCATGTATGTCTCTCACACTTTCATTTCATGTGCTTGTTGCATTTTCATGATGTTGTTCATGGTTGAAGTGATGTCGTCATGTGAAACTTGATGTTTTGTTGAGGAATGCATCTTCATGAGTGTACGACTGGTTACATATTGATTTATGTCACTTACATGTATCGTTGTAGCATGATTGGTTACATTCTTGTATGCGTGGTTGCATGTATCAATCTTGCAGGTTTGATTTCAAGTATCGTGCATTCATGTTTGATCATATGTGTTTACGTATATGTGTGGATGGTTATGAATCACTTATGCATGTCCATGGCTGCATGTGGTCAAGTGTATAGTGACGTAATGATGGTGTTTTTCATGCATGAGGTTGTGGTGTGTGTTGTTGTTGAAGTCATGATTGATGACTAGACCCTAGCTAAAATGACAGTTGCATGGTCATATGCTTATGTTTCATGTTTCTATATGCTGTCATGATTATTTTATACATGTATCATGCTAATTTATTGATCATGCGGACAAGGTATACTCCTCGAGTTATAATAAGGTACGTTGTTTTATTGTGATTTGATTTAGCTAACATGATACACCTTGCAGGAAGAAATATCAAATGGCTAGCAAGATGGTTGATTACAAAGACTCTCCCTATGAATCTGAAGAGCAATATGGTGTTGGGAACCCTTCTGATTTGGTATTTACATTGAGAAGCTTGAAGGAAGAAATAAGGAGTTGTAATGCAGATAATGATATAATCATACAAGCAAAGGAAAAGGTAACAGAGGTAAATGCACTCATACTTCAGAGCTTGTTAGATTTGGAGCAACATGGACTGCTTCAAATCAGCCATGAGCAGGAGGATAGGACTAATGGGGCATATGGTAGTAGATCGTATGGTGGTCACAAATCATATAGAGATGACACAATTAGAGATGGCATATTGTTAGACACTCTGGATAGGAGAGGGGATAGATACATGTATGATTCCAATTTTGATTTAGATAAGCACTGTGATCATCATCAGTATCATCCTTACAGGAGGAGTGATAAAGGGTATTTTCCATATGAGTTTAGGAAAGCGAAGCCACCTACCTTTGATCGAGAGGTAAAGAAATCACAAGATGCAAAGGCATGGTTGCTAGGGATAAATATGTTCTTCAGGTTGCATGACTACTCAGAGAACATGAAAGCTAGAGTGGCTAATTTCAGTCTCAGAGGAAAAACAGACATTTGGTGGGAAGACGTGAAGAATGTCAGAGGTACAAATGAGGAATATTTTACGTGGATTGAATTCGAGCAATTATTCAAGAAGAAGTACCTATTTGAGAGATACTTTAATGACATAGCAAATTAATTCTATGAGCTAAAGATGGGATCCATGACAAATGATGAATACACTAGCAGGTTCTTGGAGTTGCTGAGGTATGTGCCTTACCTCAAGGAGGAGAAGGCTAAGATTCATAGATTCATTAGTGGATTACCAGATGCATTCAAAGATAGGATCGAGTTTGATGAGACTAGATCATTGGAGGAGGCCATCCGGAAGTTGAAGCATTGCTATGAACAATCGAAGAGCGGGTTTGAGACGAAGCCAATCTAGAAAGGTAATGCCAGGAACAAATGGAAATGGAACAAGAAGCAGGTAAGACCACAAGATTTAGGTAATAAAGATAATTTTGCACCATCTAAGAGGTTCATTGCATCAAATAGGGGATAGGAATTATGATCAAGAGAATAGAACAAGGAGATAGGTTGGAAGCCTATAGAATTTTGGACTTGTGGCAAAGACCATTGCAGGAGAGATTGTATGCAGAATCAGAGTGCTAGATCTCATATATACAGTGCGTAGGAGGCACAGACTGTTGGGGATGTTGGTTAGAGTATTCCATGTATCTATGTCGCATTGGATAACAAACAAGTAGAGCATCATTCATCTATCATTGAGATGGACAGTAAACTTTGTGATCAAGTTATTTCTATTTTGATTGACCCTAGATCTAATTATAGCTATGTTAGTCCTGACTTGGTGGATAAGTGTGTCTTGAGTATGGAATTTCATTCAGAATCTTGGTTAGTGTAGTTGGCTATAGGTACGAAGAAATGAGTTCATCATTGGGTAAGAGCTTGTGCATTTGATTTGAATGGTATGCCTACCGCAACACATTTGAATGTATTACCGTTGGGTTCATACAATATGTTGTTGGGCATGGACTGGTTGTATCTTCATAGAACCAAGGTAGACTATTATGATAAAGCCATTGAGTGTGTTGATGACAATGGATAACCAATAGTCTTATAGGGTAAGAAGAAAGCTACATCAGTTATGATGGTTACAACTATGCAAGTGAATCGTAGTCGTAGGAAAGGGTGTAAGCTATTCTTAGTGCACATTTCTAGTGATACGAGTAAGGAAGTTGAGGATATGGATTTGTTGAGCAGGTACCCAGTTTTATAGCAGTTCAAGGATGTATTTCCTGAGGACATTTCAAAGTTGCCACCTCATAGGGAGGTAGAATTTTTTATTGAGTTAGTGCCAAGGGTAGCTCCAGCATCAAAAGCACGTTACAGGATGAGCACACCTGATTTGGTTGAGTTAAAGTTGTAGTTGAAGGAAATGTTGGACAAGGGGTACATTAGGCCGAGTGTATCACCATGGGGTGCACCGATATTCTTTGGGAAGAAGAAATATGGTACTCCCAAATTATGCATTGACTACAGACACTTGAACAAAGTGGTTATCAAGAATAGGTACCCTTTGTCGAGGATTAATGACTTGTTCGATCAGCTGAAGGGAGCAGCAATGTTCTTGAAGATTGACTTGAGATCCAGATACCATCAGGTACACATCAAAGAGGAGGACATTAACAAGACCATGTTCAAGACCACGTATGGGCATTATGAGTTTGTTGTTGTTCCATTTGGCTTAACTAATGCTCCAGCTACATTTATGTGTTTGATGAATAGTGTGTTGCATCCATATTTGGATAAGTTTGTTATTGTGTTCATTGATGATATACTAGTATATTCTAAAAATGAGGAAGAGCATGTCAAACACTTAGCAACAGTGTTGAGTTTGTTGAGAGAGCATCAGTTGTATGCTAAGCTCAGAAAGTGTAGTTTCTTTTATACTGAGGTACATTACTTGGGGCATGTTATCTCCAAGGAGGACATTGCAGTAGATCTAGAGAAGGTAATGGCCATCATGGAGTGGGTAGCTCCTAAGGGTGTGGATACGGTGAGATCATTCATGGGTTTGGAAGGTTACCATAGGAGGTTCATCAGGGAATTCTCACAAATTTATTATCCTATCACATCATTACAGAGGAAAGGAAATAAGTTTGAATGGATAGAGGAGTGTGAGGCTAGTTTTGAGCAGCTCAAGCAACTGTTGACACATGCACCAGTGCTACAAATTTCATATCCAGACAAAGAGTTTGTGGTATGCACAGATGCTTGCAAGTGAGGGCTTGGTGGAGTCCTTATGCAGGATGGACAGGTGGTATATTATGAGTCCCGAAAACTAAACGAGCATGAGAAAAACTACCCAACACATGATCTTGAGTTAGCAGCGATCATACATGCATTGAAGCTATGGAGACATTATTTTCTTGGCAGGAGGTTTGTACTTATGAGTGATCATATTAGGTTGAGGTATTTGTTTGACCAACAGAATCTGAATGCCAGGAAGGCTAGATGGTTGGCCACGATCAACGAGTTTGATTTTGAGACCATATATATCAAAGGTAAAGAGAATAGGGTGGCATATGCTCTTAGTAGACGGGTACAAGTAAATCACTTTGCAGCTATGAGCTCCTATGGGATAGACTTACAGGATAAGATCTTGCGAGCAGGTCAGTAGGATGTCAGATATATGGATATTGTGCACAGGTTACAACAGAGCACAGGTACAGGTACAGGTGATGGTACATGTACATGTACAGGTGATGGTACATGTACAGGTATAGGTGATGGTACATGTATAGATACAAGTAGTTGTACAGGTACAGGTACAAGTGCAGGTGCACAGGGTATGGATTATTGTCTTACAACAGATGGGTTGGTCAGGTTCTGAGACAAGATATATGTACCGGATAATAGTGAGCTCAAGAAGGTGATCTTGAGGGAGTTTCATGTGAAATTGTATTCAGGTCACCCAAGGTATCAAAAGACACTGATAGCAGTGAAGAGATTTTATTATTGGTCGAATACGCAGAGGGATGTAGTAGAGTTCATGGCTAGATGATTTGATTGTCAACGAGTGAAATAAGAATGTAAGCATCCAGGTGGAATGCTATGGTCAATCACGATCCAGGAGTGGAAGTGGGAGGCTATTTCCATATATTTCATTATAGTTTTTCCGAAGAAAATGAGACAACATGATTCCATTATGGCTACTGTGGACATGTTGACAAAGGTTGCACATTTCATTCCATTGAAGTCTACATTCTCAGCCAGTGATGTAGCACAGGTATTCATCAGAGATGTGGTTAGATTTCATGGCGTTCCAAAGAAGATTGTATTCGACAGGGATGTGAATTTCACTTCCAAGTTCTGGAAGGTCTTATTTTTAGGTTTGGGTACAGATTTTGCCTTCAACACAACTTATCATCTGCAGATAGATGGACAAATAGAGAGGGTCAACAAGATATTGGAGGACATGTTGAGGATGTATGTGATGCATCAGCAGTGAAAGTGGGAAGAATACCTTCCACTGGTTGAGTTAACGTACAACAATGGTTATCAGAAATCATTGAGGATGAGTCATTTTGAGACATTGTATGGGAAAAGTTGCAACACTCCCATCAGTTGGAGTGATCTGGTTAGCAAGGTATTGATTGGACTAGATATGTTGGCAAACATGGAATAGGAAATGCAGGTGATCAAAAAGAATCTAAAGGTTGCACAGGATAGGTAGAAGAGTTATGCAAATAGGAACAGGTTGTTCAAAGGAGTTCTAGGTTGGGGAACAGGTGTACTTGCACATCAAACCGATGAAGAGCTCCTTGTAGATTGGATCATGTGCCAAGATGGCACCATGGTTTTGTAGACCTTTCAGTATCATTGAAAGGATTGGGCATGTAGCCTGTCAACTTGCACTACCATCGACAATGAAAGTCCATGATGTTTTACATGTGTCTTTTCTTAAGAAGTATGTTAAGGATGTTGATCATGTGATTGATTGGTCTATATTACAGGTGGAACCAGATGGAGAATTCTAGCTGGAGCCTTAGTGTATATTGTAGAAAAAGGTGCTCATGCTCCAGAACCAAGAAATCGAGAAAGTTAAGGTGTAGTGGAAGCACTTTGGGCCTGATGAAGCTACATGAGAGATGATGGATCAGATGCGGGCTATGTATCCTTCCTTGTTTTCTGGTTGAGGCAAAGCAGTTTTGTCTTGGTGTTTTGGTATATTCTTTGGTGTATGTTTTGGTATATGTTTTGATGATGTTAGTTTATGTACATATGTATATGAATGTAAATACCGCCACGAGCTGTGTTATAAATCTCCACTATGCGGTATGTTGTTATGATGTCATGTTATTATGTTGGTTTTCTTTTCAACAAGGGTGATCATTGTAAATACTACATCAAGCTAAGTTATAAAGCTCCATCGACAATATATATTTTTCTTACAGCAGTTTTGTGTTTATAGGTGTTGTTGAACACCGAGGACGGTGTTCCCCCAAGGGGGAGGGTTCTGTAATAAACCTAGTGAAAATTCCATGTAATAAAAGTAAATAAAGGAAAAACAATAACCATGGGTAATGGGACACTTATTCCAAGATGAATGTTGGGGAAAAATCCTAGTGATGGGGATCGCTTGTGATTGTTTATAGCTAAATAAATTGGCAAAGGCAATGACTAAGGCTTTGGAAAGGTAAAATGGAATTTTTGGCACATTAATTAATGAAAATAATGGAAATTAGGAGAAAAGGGAGGTGAAAGGTCATATGTTGCACGTGAGGAGGCAAATGAATGAAAATAATGGAAAATGAAGAAAATAGATGCATAATTCATAAAAAGGCTTTTGAGGATCAGTTGGTAACCTTTTGTTAGTTCAGTTTTGGAGCTCTTGCATTATTCTCTCTCTCTCATACTCTTGGAGACTTAGAGTTTTCTTGGAGCACTCTTGGAGGGTGTGGCATACTTGGATTTTTTGAGAAAGAAGGAAACAAAAGAGAAGGAAAGCACAAGAAGACATCGGGATCAACAACTACATCAGATTTTCCTGCAGGTACCGAGTTGCATGTAATATTTCTTCACTATTTTTGTTATGCATGGCATATGCATGTGGATTTTGGTTGTGATCTATCATTGGCATGGAGGATGGTTGATATTGGCAGTGGATTGCCTAGCCTTTCCATTTCCTGGATAGCTATGGTGATTGTGGGTTACTTTCATTTTTTGTTTTTGGTTGGTTATTATGTTTCCTTAGCTTGGGTTGATTTACTAGTCCTCGAAGCCCTAGTTGGACAAACGCTCTGGAATCATTGTAACAACTTGGGTTGACTTATTATCCCTCGAAACCTTGGTCTAACAAATGATCTGGAAGCCCTAGGTGGGTTGAGTTACTAGTCCTGGAAGCCCTGGTTTGAAAAATGCTCTGGAAGCCCTAAATAAGTTGTGGGTTAAGTTACTAGTCCTGGAAGCCTTGGTTGGACAAAAGCTCTAGAAGCCCTGGAAGGCTTGGATGGAGACCAATCTGATGATGGTTTTGTGATGTTCGACCATGAGGTGGAATCACTATTTGATGGGTTGAGGTGGATGGACTTTGGAAGCCCTGGATGAGTTTTGATTGAAGTGTTCTATGATATCCCACATTCATGCTTGGAATATGACACACGAGTGAATGTTGAAGAGATATTTGGATCAACCATTCTACGGTCGGGTGGAACATGGAAGTCCCATCCCGGGTTTAGATTTTGCATCATTAATGAAAGGTTATTTCTCCTGGTATTTCTATGAGTATCATGATTTATTATATGTGGTGTATATGGTGGTGATTTCATTGATATTTCTATCCCTATTATGTTGGTTATGTATGTGTTTTATGACAACAACCATGTGTGGCTCTCATCATGTTTTTACTTGTAATTGAATGATCAATGTATCTATGACCTAATGGACAAAATGGAAGTTGACTTGTTGAGGCATCAATGGTTCTTAGCGATTCTTAGCTAAGTATGAGACCCTTATGCTCAAAACTGTTATTTACACCCGTATATTACATATTCATGATATGTTTGATGAAATGCTCGTCATGGCTAGTAGGGGTCTAGTCAAGGCCTTGAACAAGTATTTTCTTTAGTAATGTCATTTCCATGTTATTTTACTAATTTGAAGAGATGGTTCAATTCTGGGCAGTGACCTGGGCTCTGGGCCTAAAAAAGTGGCTCAAATCCCGAAGTCACTGGCACAACACTGACAGATTTGGTCTCTGTTCGCTGGCAAGCAAGCCTGTGAGAGAAACTTTGGGTTTCTGGCTACCCTCATGCATATAGGATCAGAGCGATTGAGGCTTAAGTTGTCCAAAAGTCCAGAGGGATCCTAAGGCAAGCTGTTTAAAGTATTGGATTGGTTCCTGAGGGTCCTGTAGCTGATGATTAATGTTTGTATGGTGTGTTTCCATCGGTTCCACTTCCTTAACGTGACTTAGGAGGTCAAATCATATTGTCATGGCCTCTTGTCGCCAACCAAGCCAACCGGGGTAAACATGCGAGAAAAAGTAACAAGAAAAATTATGTGGCAACAACTACAAGGGGCCATTAAATAGTGAAACAAATTGACGAGGGATGTAATAAAGGCAAAAAGAAAGAGGCACTTTCTTACTAGGAAACATACAAGACAAAACAAATCATAATTGAAACTTATGCATTAAATAAAGGGAAGAGTAAGGATGGACATCAAAGCAACAAAGACTTATATTGTCCCACAACCTCACCTTTAGTATGGTCTCTAGAAATATATGTAAATTAGCTCATGAATTTGAAAAAGAAAGTTGAAAATTTAGAGGCAAAGGTACAACAAGAAGACAACCAAATAAAGGAAATAACATAAGTTAGAAGGAGGATTGAAAGAGGGAACAAGTTGTTATAAGATTAGGTAAGAAGCCTACAAAAAAGAAAATGGAGAAAGGGCAGCAAGAGCTAATAAACTTAAAGCAAGAAATGGAATAGACAAAAGAAACAAAAAAAAATCATTTAGAGACATTGAGAGTGACTAGCACAATTCATATGGAAAAATTTCATTCAGTAATGGTAGACATGTAAGCTAATAGAGCAAATAAAAGAGGCCAAATCCTAGGCCCAAGTCATAAAAGAACCAACGAATTAACAAAAGGAAATTATAGAAAAACAAATCAAGAGACAAATGAGAGAAGAAAGGGACAAAGAAGAAAAAGAAAAAATATCATCATCAAAGGTTTCAAAGACTTCCGGGAAAAAGAGAGAACATATATTCTAGAAAGGAATTTTCTCAAGGATGAGCTACATTGGACAGGCGGGATTCAACATACAAACATGATAGGAAAGATTATGGGAGTAGGAAGGGATAGGCATGTGAGAGTTACTTTAAGAATCATGGAGGACAAGGCTAGGATCTTAAAGAATAGAGGGATTCTTAAAGGCACTCGTATCTACTTAGATGAAGACTTAACACTTTCCCAACAAGAAGAAAGGAGAAAAGAATGGGAGAAAGTAAAATCAACAAGAGAGGCAGGAAAGTGGGCATGGTTGAAAAATAGGAAATCCCAAGTTACTTATAGATCAACGCACAAGAAATAGGGATTCAGGGCCCCACGGGAATACCTAAACATGGTAAGGTTGAATTGCAAAGGTTATCCATGGAGAAGGGATTGGGGTTGGGGCCCATAGCCAAGGGTAAAGATATTATTTTCCTTATGGAAACACACGAACACAATGGCTGTAGAATTCAAGACTTCAAAGGATACACTAAAATCTTTGTTGTGAACAAAGAAACTAAATCAGGTAAAGGACGTGGAGGAATAAGTGTCCTAATAAAAGAAGTGGACCAGGATTATAAAATTGGTAGAAGAAGACCCAAATAAACAATTTATGTGGCTGAAAATAATAGATATGGACGCAACAATATGGTTGGTCGCTTGTTATTTTTCTCGAAAAGCTCAAAATTCTACAAAGAAATGAACCTACATAGTGATGACTTGTATGCAGCATTAAAAAAATATATTTCAAACTTTAGCATTAAGGGAGAATTATTCCTAATTGGTGATTTTGATGCTATAAAAACAAACATCAATATATCTAGTTGGGCAGGGATATGGGAGAGGATAACAACCCTCTATGGCATAGAGAGAATGAAGAGCACCCTCAAAGGAGGACATCACAAGATGGGAAAGGGAAGGTTTCACACTTTGGAGTAGAATTATTAGGCTTTTGTAGCCTAAATGACATGGTTATATGTAATGGAATGAAAAATTTCTTGAAGTCCAATAGTATTACTTGTAAGACATACAATGGGCAAAGCACAGTAGACTATGTTAGACTCTGACCATTCACCTCTTCTTATTAATCTTGGTATAAATACAGAAGATTGAAAGGCGAAACATCCCCATCATTCACGCAAGGAATTTTATGAACATTAGAGAATTATCTTAAACCAAGAAAATCAAGAGCTCTTTAGGGTTTCTCTTAAAGAACACCTTCAGCTAGCCAAAAAAAACAATAGGGGCTACAAGGATAACATAAGAGATAAAAGATATATTTGTAGTAGTATGTTTATTCCATTAATACACAAAGATTTAAAGGTATGTAAGAGATCTAGGCCTCTAAAGAGGATCTCAAATACCTTCCCAGCTAATCCTCAGTATGATAAGGAATATAAGGATGCGAAAAGACTTCTCAAAGAAAATTCAAGAAAAAAAAACAAGATTACATAAAAAATTGATGAAATAAAATAAAAAAATAAAGTTATGTGGTTTCAAAAAGGAAGGAATTAATTTCTTTGGGAAAACATAATCCCAAAGGTTTCTGGAAGGAACTACAGCAAAATAAAAATCAAATAGAAAAAATATCATAGAGGATCAGTGGTTAGACTATGTAAAACTTCTATATGAGCGAACAAATGAGAAAAGTAAGCCTCCCATAATTGTCTCCTCAACATAGCTATTTTTGGTTGTTGATATTGAAAAAGGTATAAAGAAACTGGAAAATGGTAAAGCACAAGACATTGACAGTTTACATACATACTTTTTAAAATGGGGAATGAAGCTTGTAGCTCCACCCATCAAGGAGATATTTAACAGAGTCAATCAAGATAGCTTTTCGGTTGAGTGGACAACTAGTGTTGTTATACCTCTTCACAAAACTGGTGACATCAATAACCCTTCTAACTACCATACTATTATGATCAACCTTCTTCTTGGAAAAAAAATTGGGAGCATGCTAGAGCGCAGAATCAATGAATGCACATAAAAAGAGGGAAAAAGAGCAAAGGGACAAGTTGGCTTCAGGCCTAAACATTGTACCATTAATCATTGCATCACTCTAAGACACTTCATTGAAAAAGTTTTGGACAACCAAGGCGGGGAAGCATTTTGTTTCTTTGTTGACTTCAAAAAATCCTTTGATATTATCCCTAGAGAAAAACTATGGCAGAGAATAGAAGAACTAAAGGTCCCAAAGGAATATAGGGCAATTGTTCATAAGCTTTATGAGCGGGTTTGAGTGACAAACATAACAAAGGAAGGCATGTCTGAATGCTTTAGAAGTGACATAGGAGTCAAATAGGGATACCCTCTTTCCCCCACTTTTTTTGGTGTATATATTGATAATCTTTAAGAGTGGATAAACAATACCAAAGGAGAAGGCATCCAACAAGCAAGATATGTGGTGAAACTACTTTTATATGTAGATGACCTTATTATTATCGCTAAATTGGCACTAGGTTTGAGAGAACACTTGAAAGCTCTAGAACTCTTTTATCAAGAGGTGGGAATGTAAGTAAATACCAGCAAAACTAAAGTCGTGATTTTTTCTTTGAAAAGAAAGAAACATTAGGTTACTTTTCTCTTTGAGGGCAGCCCCTTGGAGGTGGTAGATGAGTACAAGTATATAGGAAATGAGTTTCACTATAGGTTTATCTAGGAAACATGTATATCAAAGAGAATCCAAGGAGTGTGGAAAGCTTCTTACCTTCTTCAGAACAAGTGTAGACAGGCAGAACTATGGGATTGGAAGACTAATAAAGTCCTCTTTGGTTTATTAGTGGTGCCAAATATCCTCTATGGTTGTGAAATATGGGGGAGATACATGTCAAGCCACAAGTGGGGACAAATAGAAAGAATTCAAAAGCACCTAATCACAAGTAGCCTCAAGGTCAAATCAACGATCCCATATGATATCCTTTTAGCTGAGGCTGGTATGTTTCTAACTAAGGTGTCATTGATCATTCATTTTCTAAGTTACCTGAATAAGGTTGAAAACAAAGATAAGCATCGGTGGCCCAAATTGGTTGTTGAAGAAGAACTAAATTGCTGGAAAAAGACATGGATGAAATAAAACATAAAGTGGTTAGGCAAATGGGACATAAATTTGCATGATTTCCCTCATGCTAAGGAGGAGATAAAAATGTGGGTGTTAAAAAAATTTAGGACTGCCATGTGAACAAAGTAGGTAGGAAAAAAGAAAGCATACTATGTCAAAGAATTTAACCCAATGTGGAAACATGATGATAAAGATTATTTGAGTTCCTCAATCAAGGGAACAACTAAAATTATAATTGCTTGGCTGAGGACTATATCCCATCATCTAAGATGTGAAACTGGTAGATGGGCGATCCCTAAAGAAGATTGGGATGAACGAATTTGCATATTTTTCAATAGAGGGGTGGTAGAAACAAAATGGCATTTTATCAAAGAGTGTGAAGTGTATGTAGTTATCCACCATCAGTTTGATAAAAACCTATAGGTGAACAGTCTCAATGAGATTTTTGAGGAGAGAAGGCTTCACAAAAAAACAAATTTCTTACTCAAGATCCATAACAGTAGAATCAACCTAGAAAAATTGAATATGGATTAAGCGATAATGAGTGGCCCCTTAGACCTCAAGGTCTTGTGGACGTCATTAAAATCCATTTCATTTCATTTCACATTATGGCAGAACCCTAAATTTAGTTAGTCCACCCACACATGCTTTCGTACAAGGTCCAAACTAACCGAATAAATGGAGAGATGTGTGATATGTTTCTCTCCCACCAATGTGGACATGACCATGCCATGTGACCAAACCTTTCGTGTTGCAACTTGGCATGGTTCCCATATCTCGTCCCATGTGACTTGGTTGACCATGCAACTCGTCATACCCATTCATCATGTCATCACGATGGTGTGTAACGTTCTCACTAGCCCATCCATGGGTATGCCCATCCCATGCGACTACCCAACGTACAATGGCATCCCATGACATGGCATGTCACCCATGTAGTGCCAAGGAAAAGGAACCCCAATATATGCTTTGGTAACTGAATTGAGGCAATTATCTCTAATGTGCCCAAGTGTGCTCATGCGATCAATTATCACTAAATAAATTTTACTTGTATATTATCATCAAATAAATGTTGAGTTATAAATAGGTTATTTCCCTTCTTATTGTGTTTAAATTAAATGATAAATTTAGTTTTATTAGAAGACCTAGGTTTTTTGTGTTTAAATTAAATGATAAAAAAAATTTGTCACCCCCTCTATTAATCACCCACTGCACAACAACCAACATTTATCTTTGCAATCCGATATAGGGTTTTTAGTATATCATATAACATGTCAAGGTAAAGAGCCCAAGTACATTGTGGTGCAACCTATTATAGATAGATGGAAAGCTCTTGAGCTCGATAAAGGACCAAAACCTCAATCAATCGATATAGGGATAAGACACCAGTGCTAATGCAGGAGGTGATAGTAGTGGGTGAAAGGGAAATTGCAGGAGAAAGGGCTTCTCGTAAATCAAAATAGCTAGCGAAAATGTTAATTAGGTCCCAAATGTTGGTCAGAATAGAGGGAGATTCAAACAATATATGTACACTATTGACATATATTGACAACTCAAGATGTTCTTGGGACGTGTATTGGTGGACTGGAATGCAGCCAATGATGAAATTTTGTTGATGCTTGATGACCTCCAACTCACAACGAAGGGGATGGATCGTTGCTTGCAGATAATTGAGACACACCTTAGGCTTCCACCTAACTCGAGAAGTTCTCCAAGTAGTAGCAAAGAGTTGATATCAGTGGAAGAATCTGACTCCCCAGAGATTGGATGATGGCACTAGTACACTATTTTAATGTTTTCCTTTATTTCTAGTTTCTTAATTTTCTTATTGTAGTTGTATATGATGTTTCAAGTTTTAGAAGGCCATAGACCTCATATGAGTGATTTTATGGTCTTAATATCTCTCAACATACTTAGTTTTTAGACACAAATAACTTTGCTTTTGCAAATAATGTGATTTTTCTATTGACCTATGAAAGTAAACCAAAATATGTATTTTTGATAACATTTAAATAATGAAAATTTACTTAAAAATATTATAAAATTTAATAATAATTAAATAAAAATATATTACTTCAAATTTTCAAAAAACAAATTGGTAATTATTTTTTATAAAATTTAATAATAATTAAATAAAAATATATTACTTCAAATTTTCAAAAAACAAATTGGTAATTATTTTTTATTTATATATGATGGATTAAAAAATCATTTTTCTCAAATATAAGAAAATAAAACTAATGAACTTTAGGTAAACGTAACTCTCCCTTTAATATTCATTAATAATAATGGAAGACTTAAAAATATTAAAATGTTTTCTTCTTATAAACCGCAAATCCATTATTTTAAAATACATCATTTTTCTTAAACAAGTCAACCTACATTTAATAAATTCAAGAAAGAATCATAGCCCGCCTTTTTAGATTCGTACGTATATTGAAGCGCACTCCAACGCATACACTGAAATATTCTGCAGCGCACTCCAACGCATACACTGAAATATATTGAAGCGCACTCCAACGCATACACTGCAGGTAAATTTTGCTGTGATATTTTTTTTATATTTATAGAGATCTTTTAAGTGACAGCGAAAGGTTAGTCATGGCTATCCACGAGAGAAATTCTATTTCTTCAATGTCAAAGTGAAAATTAAAATATTATAATATATTTTTAATTTAAGTGAAAGAATTTGAGTAAAGTGGTTTGGTGATTATTTGTTTTTCTAGATTTTCAAGTTTTTGGAGAGTGTTGTAATTGTTTAGTTTGTGATATTTATGAAATAGTTATATTTGGTGTAATAGGGATGTCTAATTTTTCAAAGTTACCTATTCTCCATAAATTCTTGTTCATGTTTAAAAAAAATAAAAATTAAAGCAAAAATTATATGTAATAATAAAAATTTAATTTAATGTTTTTGTGAAGTTGTGAACTCTCCATAATACTACTGTCCTAGGAGCTTTTCAAGGTGTTAAATTCTTATATGCACTAGAAAACACATTTTAAAAAACAAAAAATTATTATTTGACCAAAAATTATCGACTCAAATTTCGATCAAAAACTCAAAAAACATATTATAGTTAGACAACGCCAAAACTTTTATGTTTACAAAAGCATTTGTCATCAAATAATAAAGGTGGTTTCACACTAAATGAAAAGATTTTATGGTATTTTGAAATATCATTTACGCAAAGCCAAAACTTTTATATTAACATAAGCATATGCGATCAAAACTTTTATATTAACAGAAGCATATGCCATCAAATGATAAAAGTGGTTTCATACTAAATGACCAGATTTTATGGTATTTTGAAATGGCCTTTACAAATGAAAAAGCAGGTTCAGAATAATTGACTAGTTTTTTTTGTAGGTTGTGTACAGGCCAGTGTATACTCCACAATAATAACTTCTATACTTTATTGATGAAAGATACAAATATTTATACAATCGTAATCTCGGTACTAGACAATTATGTCTGGATGGTAATAAAATGAAATATAGAACTAACTATTTACATTAATAATCTTGAAGGATTAGTTAAATTCCCCCCTTAATCCGAAGGGACATCTGCCATGCCAAGTAACATTCCAAACTTTTCAAAATTTTCATGTCCCAGTGCCTTTGTAAATATGTTTGTGATCTGCTCTGAAGTAGGACAATGTGTGAGATGAATAACGTTGGCCTCTACATAGTGTAGAATCAAGTGATATTTGGTGTTAGTATGCTTTCTTCGATCATGAAACTTGGGATTCTTGGCCAACTGAATTGTAGAAGAGTTGTCAATAAGTAGCGGAGTTGAAGCCTTTTGTTTCTCCTACAAGTCTTCAAGTATTTTGCGAAGCCAAATGATTTTTTTTGTAGCTTGAGTTGCTCCAACATATTCATCTTTGGTGGTAGAATCAGTAGGAACACATTGCTTGTGTGATCTCCAACTAATGTTTGTTGATCCAAGACTCATCAAATAACCAGAAGTAGAGACTTTATTCTCCTTATCTCCATCAAAATTAGAATCTGAATAGATGGTGAGATGGAAATCTGCAACTTTGGAATATTTGATGCCATATGTCCCAGTGTCTTTCAAATACTTGAGCACTCGCTTTGCTGCATTTCAATGACCTTCACATGGTTGATGCATGAATCTGGAAAGCATCCCTACAACAAAATCTATGTCAGGTCAAGTAGTAGTTAGAAAATTCAAACTTCCAACAAGTTGTTTGTACTTTGTTGGATCTTCAAACGTACTTCCTTCAATGGAAGTAAGCTTCAAATTTTGCTCCATAGGAGTAGTATCAGGGTAACAATATTGCGTCCCAAATTTGTCCAATAGCTATCCAATATACTTCTTTTCAGAAATAAAAACATATTTGGGGTTTTGATCAACTTCAATTTGTTGGCATTATGATACAGGTGTTGTCCTTGATGGCAACTCTCTCAAATGACAGTTCACAGTGTTGCAGGCTAACAACGATGGGATTACAAATCAGACTCCAAAGAATGAAGAAAGAGAGGTATACGCTGGTTCACTTTGTCCAAGAAGCGTATACACGCGGGTTAACAGAACAAAAGAAGCGTATAATGTATACATGCACTTTCACAGGAGGAAAAGTGTGTACATGTTGGAAAACCAAGGTATTTGGTCCGAGGTATTTGGTCCTAGGTATTTGGTCCGAGGTATTTGGTCCTAGGTATTGACCCTAGGTATTTGGTCCAAGGTATTGGTCCTAAGTGGTTTTGGTCCAAGGTATTGAGAAAGGCCTAAGAGTATATAAGGAGGAGAAGATCATTAGGTCAAGTGTGCAAGCAATAAGATTCTAAGGAATACTTCTATCTGAAGTATATTTTATGTTGCAGGGTTATGTTTGGGACTAGATTTGAAATATTCATGTGCACCTTGAGTTCAATATTGGATCAGGAATCATGAGACTTGAAATGACTTATTCTTGAATGATCTGATATTGGGTGAGACTAGATCTGATGTTTTGCGCCTGTTCTATTCGTTATCTATCATGATCTAGGTTTGTTTGAAGTCTGGAATTGTAGCAAAGTTCTGAGTCAATATTTGCAGATCTATATGTAGGTTCGTCTTAGCCAAAGAGCGTATACACGCAGGTTCAGTTCTTTCAAGTAGTGTATACAAAAGAAAAGCTTCTTTTCAGATCTAATTGATCTATCTGATAAAATTCTGTTATTTTACTGTTGTCTGTCAATGAAGTCTTCTTAGATCTGAATGTAAAACTGAATGCATAAGGAGGCTGGCATTTGATTGATTGATTGTATAAGTGAGAAGAAGTGATCTCTGTCCCCACTTGTGTAAAGCTCTAAAATATTCAGAATATTGATAGTTGGTACAGACTTGATTCAAAAGTTTATGTTTGCAGTAGTTTTGAAGGTATACGCAGGTTCAATTAATGGAAATAGCGTATACACGCAGTTTGGATGCAGCCAAGTAGCGTATACACTCTAATGCATGATTTTTGAGGTTATAACTGGTTCTGAATGATGATGCAGGGTTTTGGGTTTAGCATAATATTCTAGTGTCAGTGATCTGATTGTTCAGATTATCTGAATATTGGTTGATGCAGTTTAAGTTTAAAAGTTACGATGGGTCCAGTGTGAAAATTTGATGAAACGTGGCCTTCAAATTGTGGTGTTGTGATCTAGGAGTATCCAGTCTGAAAATTCATGAAACGTGGTCCCTGGTGGAAGAGTGGAGTTTTTCTGTAAGCTGGCACCTACGTACTAGTAAACATATTGGCTAGTACAAGAGCTAAGGGGTTGTAGCTCCCTTATAGTAGAAGCTAGAGAACGAGAGAAGGTTGTAACCTTCTGCAGGTAGAAGCCTATGTACTGGTATGAGTCTGCACTAGTACAAGATTGTAAACAACTTTTCTTATTATTAAAAGAAGAAGACAGAGACGACAATAGCAGGTGGTTTTACCCACATTGGGTTTCCACCTTACATCTTGGTGTTCATGTGTGTTGCTTATATGAGATGCTTTATTCTTCTTTTACTGCACTATCTAATAAATCTCTGATATACTGCTTTAATATCAACATATGATAAATTGTCTAAATCACAAGTTCTCTAGATATATGTTGGTTTCCTTAATCACAATTGTGTGTACACACTAGTTCACTTCACTGAAGTAGCGTATATATATATATATATATATATATATATATATATATATATATATATATATATATCTATATCTATATCTATATCTATATATATATATATGGGAAATAAAATAATTGATTTGATGATACTGATTCACTCCCCTCTCAGCATTATTTCCAACACAATTCCTAAATAATAATGCAATAAACCCAAGTTTGTCATGTCAAGAACTTTCAATAATTCTCTTTTAACATATGTTATATACTCATCATTATTTCATGTAATCATTAAATCATCTACATACACAATCAGATATACAACTGACTTTCCAATCTTCTTAACAAAAAGAGTTGCATCATCCAGATCAACTAACTTATAATTCAACTTTAGAAGGTGTTCAGTTAATTTTTCATACCATGAACGAGATGTTTGTTTCAGTTCATACAAAGCCTTCACCAACTTACATACAATTTTCATTTTTCCTTTAACAACAAAACCTTATAGCTGAAACATATAAACATCCACCTTCAAATCAACATTTGGAAAGGTTATTTTAACATCCATGAGGTGTATCTTCCAGCTATTCTGCACTGCAAGAGAAAATAGAGTTTTAAGTGTGCCCCATTTTGCTGTAGGAGCAAATGTCTCTGTGTAGTCAACACCTTCCTTCTGAGCGTAGCCTTTTGCTACAAGCCTTTCCTTGTATTTATTAAGTGAACCATTTGCTTTGTATTTGATCTTATACACCCATTTGCAACCAATAGGTTTGACGCCAGCAGGAGGACCAACTATCCTCCAAGTTACATTCTTAATAAGTACATCATACTCCTTTTTCATTACATCCTTCCACTCATCACAATTAGCAGCTTCTTCAAAACAAAATGGTTCACTAATTGTAGAATGATTAAATTCACATTCATGAGAAATGTTACCTGAACTCGAAGTAACATCACCTTTAGAAGAACTTCTTGTTTCAAAGTCATCATACTTGCTTGGAAATTTCCAAACACATGAGGATCTTTGTAAAGGTTGCTAAAGTGGTTGTGATGGTTGCATATCTTGAAAAACAGGCTCAAGAACAAGCTCTTCAAGAGCAATTTCTGATCCTGTAGAAACATTACTATCATCCAAATTTCGAAACGCGTCGACAAACGATTGATTATGTGATTTTGCCGAAGATTATCTAAACAAGTTATGGATCACAGAAGTCTAAATTCCTTAATAACATTCTCATGAGTCAAAGATGGAAGAACCACAAACTGATCCAAAATGGGAACCCCCCCTTCAGTATGTGGTACATCATTATTAGATTCAAAATAGAACTTTTTGGATGCAAATTTCTCCAAATGAGTAAGTTGTCTATTAACAGCGGAATTATCTTTATAACATTCAAGAAAAATAACATCTCTAGAAAGAATAAATTTCTTGTTCTCCTCACCATACAGCCTGCAATCTTTAGAAGTAGCAGAATATCCCAAGAAAATACATTTGTGACTCCTAACACCCAAGTTGTTGCATTGATATTTAGGAAGAAACACATAGTGTAAAGAACCAAAGACTCTAAAGTGTTGAACAATAGGAAGATGGTTATGCCACATTTCATAAGGAGATTTATTATTGATGACAAAAGAAGGACAATGATTGTGAATATAAGTTGCACAAAGCATCACTTCTCCCCAAAACATCAACTTAACATTCTTAAAAAACATCATGGAACTAACCATATTATGCAATGTCCTATTCATATGCTCTGCAACACCATTTTGTTGTGGATTATAAGGTATTGTAGTTTGATGTTTGATGTCATTGTCCTTTAAATATTGTTCAAAATCATTAGAAGTATATTCACCACAATTATTAGTTTTGAGAATGCTAATGTTCAATTGAGTTTCATTTTTTATCATCGAATGAAAAGTTTTAAATTTTTCAAATACTTGTGACTTATCTTTCAACAAATACACCCAATACATTCTCGAATAATCATCAATAAATGTTAGCATGTATTTATTACCATTGGAAGCTACAACAGGCATAGGATCACATAAATATGAATGTATGAGACCTAATTTTCTTGAAGCTCTAGAAGAAGAACTATGAAAAGGTTGCTTAGAATGTTTCCCCAAAATACAAGCATCACATGGTGTAAGCTTTCTTGGAATTGTAGGCAATCCTTTTATACCTTGTTGTCTCATAATTTTGATACTGTCATAGTTAATGTGACCAAAACGAGCATGTCATAATAAACTGGAAGATAGAGTATCACTTTGTTGTGCTAAAAGAGTAGAACTATCATGAGAATTTATAGTAGATGATGTATCATTCAGTTTTAAAAGTATACCTTCTTCAACACCGGTCATAATGACTGCATGATCAGATTCTCTACGTATCTCAATGATGCCATCGAAGATATGTATGGAATTGTTGACACCTAATCATAGGTATTGGGTGAACAACTGTAATTAGTGTAAGTAAATAATAGAGAAAATGGAGAGTCGTCGGGAGATGAACTCAACAGTCACTCCCTCTTGTATATAATAATGAACAACCTGAATGAATAATACGATTACATTTAAGGAGTTACCTCCTGGTCTAACATGGTATTAGAGCCAACGCCATTTTTGGCTTCCCTCTCTGCGTTGTAACTCCCTTCTGCCTATGTTCTACCTATTTTGTAAAACTGACCTCTTACAGGTTTTCCCCTCTCTTGCAATTGTTGCCCCTCTCTAGCAACTATTGCAGACGTTTGGGTATTTATGTGAGGCAACTGCTCCACAAGCGCATTTGAGGTATCACTCCCACACCTGCATGCATGCTGCCTACCGATATACCTCTCATGGTTTCATCACTCTCTTGGTTTCATAGTGTTAAACATGGGTGCGATGAATGAAATTCTCTTATGATTGTGTATCGGCGTTCTGGACCCTAATCGGGTATTTTTCTCTATTCATACATTTTATTTATAAATCACAGTCAATTAGTGTTAAGCGTTAATACTAAGTTTAAGCACTAAACCTTTCCTTAAGCACCTTTATTAAAAGTATGAATTAAGCACGTGGGTGGTATTGATAAGTGGGAAGCGGTATCTCGCGCGCCCTAAAGGCTGTAAATGGTATTCCTAAAATTCATCTGATTAACCTTAGCGAGCGACATGTAGCACAGGAAAACCACTTTTCTCGCGTGCTCTCGACCTGATATCGGTCGTGCAAGATTTTACGCAAGATTGTGCGACAGCCGTTCGATTGGATGGGTCACATCGACGGTGGAGATCGTCCGAGTTAGTTGGTGAGCGAATGACGCGATATCTGTTGGATCTGGAGAAGTGAGATCAATGGCGTGGATTGAAGTGCTTGATAAAAGGAGAAGTCAATGAGGGACCGATAGTGATTGGTCAGATAAGCGGGACCCTCAGGGGGGAAAATCCACGTATAGAATTGGATTTAAGCGCAGCTGATTGGTTACAAAGTTAACGAGTAGTTGAATTACAGACTACCACCTCATTTTCGTCAACCTCCTGTGTCATTTTTTTTACCAGCAGAAGAGCGATATTTTATTTTTACACAGTACATAATTTTAAAATGCACTCATTGATATCTATTTGGGGAGTGGTTCTCAAAGGGAAGGAGAATTATCTTGAGTGGTCTCGGAAAATCAAACACACTCTCATTTATAATGAGTTGTGGAAAGGAGTGTGTGTTGGAAACAAATACAAAGAGCCAGAACAACCTACCTCAGACAAGGAATTCGCCATTTGGGAAAATAAGAACAAAAAGTCTTATGCATTGATTGTAGCATCAGTAAATGAAGAGGTGAGTCGCCATATTTTGCCATTTTCAAATGCTTTCGAAGCCTTACAAAAACTGAGGGAAATCTATGACTCACACTCTGCACTTGAAGTTGTTCAACTCATGATTAAATTGTTCACCCTTGAATTACAAAATAATGATCCTCTTGCTCTTGCATCATAAGTAAAATCTATTATGCATGATATCAATGTCACTAATGTTGAACTGGACATTCTTTTGATAGCTTTTTTGAAGGAACTTTATCCCACTTACTCAAATTATCTTGAGTCATTGCAAGAAAATGGAAACCTCAAATATATTACCTTTGACTCCCTTGTGAAAAATTTCGCTGAAAGAGAGAAAGCTTTTAAGAAGAAGACAAATCCTCAGTCTTCTAAAGAGGTTGTGTGCCTTGCACATAGAGAGAATAATCTTGCTCAAGATTCTTCAAGAGGAAGAGGTGGTCGAAGAGGAAGAGGAAGAAATTTCAGAGGTAGGGGGGGAAGGCACTCTCAAGGAGAAAAGTTAGATTTGTACTGCATATGCTACAAAAGAGATGGATCACATGATGCATCCACATGCAAGTTGCCTTGGTACATAATTGAGCATGAAAGAAACCAACCCAAAGGTAAAAATAATGAAAAAAGAGAAAAGTATAGCACCTGAATCCACTCACTATGTTGTGGCACACTGTAATATTGGAGTAAATGAAGACTTATTTAATGCTTCACTTGCTTCTTGGAAAAATGATTGGTTGCTTGATTCAGGAGCAACTTGCCACATGACTTTTAGAAGAGATTTTTTTGAAGAATTTACTGACAATGTTGATGGAGCAGTATACTTTGTAGAAAAATCAAAACTCAAGCCATCAGGGCTTGGTACAATCAGGCTTAAATTGCCTGGTCTTCCAAACTTTCTTCTGCATCATGTTTTATATCTCCCACAGCTGAGGAGAAACTTCTTGTCCTTGGTCCACATCTGCCAGCAAGGACACTCCATTCATATGTTTGATGGTAAGCTTGAGGTGAGAAAAGCATCAGACCACTCACTTGTCATGACAGGGATAGAAGAAGAAAGGCTTCTCAAGCTACTGGGTACCTCTGCTCGTGCACAAAATTTCTCATACAATTCTCATTATGAAGAAGGTACATTTCCATCAAGTTTATTATGGTATGCTAGATTTGGACACTTGAACTATGATAGCTTCCGCTTGTTGAAGAAAAATGGTGTTACTGGTTTGCCCACAATTCCTAGGAAACTTAAGCAATGTGATGCTTGCATTCTAGGAAAGCATAGCAAACAACCTTTTCATGGTTCACATTCCAGAGCAGATAGAAAACTTGAACTCATTCATTCAGATTTATGTG